>BMAO01037465.1:0-325524 GCA_019973975.1 Trichonephila clavata | reverse complement strand
TTACCAAAAACTCAAGAAATGTTTTCTTTTTCGAAACCTTGAAAACTTTGTATTGTTTCATTATGAATATTTTTGTTCCATGGCTTTTTTTTAAATAATTGCATATATACATATATATGCAAATAAAATGTACTTAAATAAACTTAATTTTGTTGAATATATAAATCTTTTTTTTTTTTTTTTTTTTTTGCAGTATCCTTTAACACGCAAAAATATTTCAGTCTCGCGTTAAACGATTATCAGTGTATTTGAGAAAACAAATATAACTAACCATCATCCATCAACTCTAACCCAAATGATGCTATTTTTAAAACTAAAGCTAAACGAAGTGAAAATTTCTGAACAAAAAAGAAAGCCAAGTTTATTTCCCAGAACTTATCTCCCAACGCCAAGCCATTCCCACATGTACCCGAATCCTCGCGGGAAACCTCTGATAGGAAATCATCCCGAGCGAATCAATCCAACCCCTTTTTTCCCAGAGCATTAACCAAACTGAATCCGAACTCAATCAGGAGCGGAAAATGCCGAAATCCCTCGAACGGAATTTGCCGAACGGGATTTCGTCGCCAGTTCAATTGGGTAGAACGTCGCCAATTTACAACATGGCGACGGTGGCTTCCTTTCATGATTTATGAGTGGCCCGTCCATTGGAAATCCTTCTTTTCAATATTTACCGTCCCGTTGCTGTAATCTTGATGGATGTAGGCTCGCCTACAGTTTGATGGTCGGAGTTCAGTGCGTTATTGGGGGACTGGTGCTGGCGCTCATTACGAATTCATTAGGCTTCCTGTCTTTCGATTGAGGCGCTGTTTGGTGTGGTGACATAGTGATTTCTCTTGTTAACTCGGTGCGCTGTTTGATGCAGCTGATATTTCACATGTTTATTGGCGTTATGCTGTATACTGAATTATTAAAGATGGATATATTTGCAGATTTCCCAACGCAACAATGAAAGACACTTATGGATAGCAATTATTTCACGTAAGGCTTGTGTGTGACTCCAATACTTAAGGTTTCCGACAAGGTTGAAGAGGTATTTTTTAAGTGTTAGGTGTTAGGGTCATTTTGAAATGAAAGAAATATAAATATCCAGGAAGAAGAAGAAATAACATGAAATTGGTGAATCTCTCAAAATGTTTTTCTAATATTTATTTTAGCTTATAAAAATATTTTTAAGGTACACAAACACGTTCAGAGTACTTTTTAAAACATAGCATACAAAAGCTTGATAAATTGTTTTTAAGGAATCAATACAAATAAATATTAATATTTCACTTACAGTATTTAAAAAAAGAATTTCCAAATTTACAAAAATCACAACTATAAGTGAAATTTTAGCAATATTTTTTGAAAAACATTAATGGAATTAGAGGAAAAAGTAATAAACATATCCGTAAAAGTATTACTAAAACAAATTGGATGCATTTATCTAGAGAATGTACTAAAAATGTAATGCTTTATTAAAATTTTAGAGTTGGCCGATTAAATGTTATAAAAGAAGTAACATTCTTTATGAGATCAATAGTTTAATAACAGGTCCTAACGCAATAAATATCCATACAATAAGAAATGTTTTAGTACATTAGTTGTCTAAATAGTATAATTAACAGGTTCAAAAGTTCTATAGAAAGACATTAATAACATTTTGAGTTACTAGACTCACAGTAATAGATTTTGAAAAAATTAAGTAGCCACTTCTGGTAGATTAAAGATCCACACTTCCGGTTTTTCTCATTTTATAAAATTGATTATGACTTGGCCTCTAGGTTACGTAGAAACAAAACAAATATCTTTCGTGAAGCAAGATATAGCTCTATTAAAAAAATAAAAAGCAAAAATTGTGTGTTTTGACCGAATTAGCTCATTTCAACCTGTTCGGATACTTTAAAAGTGTTTTTTGAAGAATTAAATAGTCATGATAATTTATGCACAAAAAAAGGGATATCTCCAAAACAGTGCAATAAAATCCAATGCAACTTGTAATACTTATGTAATAAATCATTAAGAACGTAAAAAAGTGCAGTATTTAAGATAGTTTCATTTATTTATATTTTACAGCCATTTTCAGCTAAGAACATAAAGTAATTTTCACGAAAAATCATTAACGTCAAGTTTGAGTGTTTATAAAATATTTATTGCTTAAAATATTTTTTATGCTGAGGTTCGTGACACTTCAGAAGGATCAAGGAGTACGTTACTAAAATTAAAATTACATTATTTGCAACGTATTTTTATATTTGTTGTTTTTCATAACCTAGAAAAATTGCTGAAATTTTTTTAAAAATAAAAATTTTTTCAACAACAAAAGTCATAAATCGTATTTATTTAATAATTATGAAAAGTTACATCTATTAGGTTCTTTAAAACAATCAAATTCTTCTGAAAATCAACTTTTTAAAAACTGGTCAAACTTTGCCGGATGCTTTAAATAGATTAAAATTCTTTATTTTTTCCTTGCTTACATATGGTATTTTCAAGTGATCACGATACGCAAACTCCCCAACCCACCTCAATTTATAAAATAATCCATTTGTAATTTTTAATCAATACCTGTAAAGGACTATGTATCAGTATCAGAAATAAGTCATATAAGATAATGCTTGATAGATTAAAAGACTTTTTCATTTGTAAAAACCTTGCACTTGAATTATTTTGCATGATAAGTCAAGGTAACACTATTTATTCTCCAAAATTCTAAAAACATACAAGATAAATCAATAGCATGACAACAACCATTTTATATTTTTCGGAACAAAGCATTTTTCCTTGACTAATTTTACTTGCAAAAATAGTTACCATACATCAACACACTTTGTTATAAAAATATAAGAAATGTTACATTACCCAAGTATTTAACATATATATATATATACAAACTAGTATATTTGAAAACAAAGTAATATTAAGTAAATGATGATATATAATAAGAATAGAATATATTATTCAGGTATCCGACTACTCGAGACAACATTTTATTAAAAAAATGGAGATATGGGTTTTTTTTTGTGGTTTTCAGATTTGTTTAGTACATTTTAAGAAAAATAGGCTAAAATTAAGTAGAGGAAAAGAAGTTATTTTACTAAATGGAAAAATGGGTGAAAATTTACAAAATATAACATAAAAGGGGCACATTCTGCACCAAAAGTTTCTGAACTAATTTTCGATTTTTCGATTCTGATGTTTTGCTATGTTATTCCTTTTGAAATAACATTCAGTATTAGAGATATTTTAATATTTACAATAACTCGAGCATTTTATCTTCGTATCTATATGAAATTGTTTAAAAAAAACAGTGATTATACTCACATAAGAGACATTAAATTTTGTAGTAAAACAGTGATTGATAAATCTGAAGGCTAAAACACTTCTACAATTATGCAGAATGTACACAAAAAATTCAATTAATTACTTTCAAAACTTTTTGAGCAATCGCTGTCCCCATTTGTGAGTTTTTTCAAAAAAACACATTTCGAGTAAAACGCCTTTTAAAGTATGACATTTTGCTTAAAGTAACGGCATCTGTTTTTACAAGAACACGTGTAGTTTTTCTAATAGTGAACTGAAAATAATACACTTGGTATTTTTATAAAGCTTATAAGATAACCTATAAAATAAAATCATAAAAAAATTTGTCAATTTTTGGCAAAATTCCAAATTTTAGGGTAGTCAGATGCCTTAAATATCATTTCACAAATATCGTAATGAAAGCAAACATAAACTGCATGCTAAAAATCCCTCAAATCTCCCTTAAGTGAATCAACAATACGATTTAGTACATCTTTTTAAGTATCAAATTGTAACTGATAAATCTTATGCAGTATTTTAAAGTCTACAGAAACATAAATGTGCAGTTTATCGCTATTTTAATACGCTTTTATTTATTGACCAGTTAAACAACGTCAAATATTGACAGAATCTAAACTTAGAGATAATTGGTCTGCTGAAACTTTCTTTCCACACAGTATAAGGTTATACAATATAACATTTATGTATCTAATACCCAGCATGAATTATTCGAATATTACATTAAAAATATTTAAAACAGGTTTATATATCGATTTCGAGTATAACAACCTACACAAAGTGCATGTTCCTTTTAAAACTTTTCTTTAAACTTAATAACTTTTTTATTGATCCAAAAAATGTAAAACACATTATTTTAACCAGACGTTATGATTATAAGATGCATGAAACATGTTGCTACAAAGTTATTCTTTTGAGTCAATAAGTATCTCTAACTTGTTCCCAAACTATCATAAACTTTTAAAACTATTCGAAAGAAAAATAAGTGTAAAGTTATTGGGAAATATAAATATTTATTCAAAATTACTCACAAAATTTTGTAAAATTATTTTAAGCTTCTAAAATAGTATAATGGAAAACAAATTAGGGTCACCGTAATGAATTAATAACTTTAAAGCTTTTAGTCTATAAAATATTCCTAAAATTGACTATTATTTGTTCAAAATAATTTTCGAGAAAAATTATTTCTTTGATTTAAAATCCATTACATATTTTGAAAAGTTATTTTTATTTTCATAGACTTGTTCTTGTCACACTTACCATAGTAAATTATTTTCCTAAAGTGTACGATGATGCAAATCACTTGGTGTTTTTATAGATGTTGTGAGCAGAACGTGTCTTGTCTTTCATTATTATTAATCAATTAGCAGCCTAAGCAGCTATTTTAATGGCAGAATAAGCAACCATTCTAAATCTATGTTATATACTATACACGCACTAATTTAAAATAAAACTCTTCTAGCACAGTATTCAAACCCGAAATTTGATATTTTAACAATTAATAACATACTTTTCCCCCTATCCATTGGGACTGCAGATTGATATTTTCTATTGCAGACCTAGTACATTTTCCGGGAGCTAGTATCTTTTTTAGTGTGGCACCGTATAGGTGGATATCAAATGCCACAATGTAATTTGGTGAAAAGTTTCCTCCCCAGAGAGAGCAACAGAGCTATGACGATGCGAAACTGTACTAGAATAATTTTGTAGACTGTATACAAGCCGAACAGGCACTCTAAATATATTTAATAATCCTACGACATGAACGATGTGTGTCAATTGCTTGCATTATGAAAATCTACCGACTTGGGCCGGGATCAAACCCGCAAACTTGGGCGTACAAGGCAAGTGCCAAGCCAACTACGCCACCCAGCCGGCATAGTAACATATACAAAACATAGTTTCGTACTTCATTACAATTTTCTTCTAAAAGTGTACCGAAAAGTTTTTACTTTTATACATCTCTTAGGAAAATCGTTTTGAAAAAGCAATTGAATATTCCTTTTATGCAAAATACATAAACTAAATAAACCGATCTGGTCCACTTTAACATGAATGGGAAAATATTTTTAACGGGCTTTCTGTAAGGTTTTTCTTACAAAAATAACAGAAGGAGTTTCTTTAAGGCTTTAATCCAAGTTTAACTGCCCTAATTTCATAGAGAAATTATGATATGCAAATGACTGGTTATATATATAATGAGATGTGACATGCTTTTGGAAGAGATAGATTACAGTTATACTGTTAGAATGAGATAGTATTTACACTGTCACTTAGAATTTGCTAGGCGAGTTGGTATTCAATTGCCAGCAATTGCTTGCTATTATTAATCATATAGTGAGGCAATTTGACCAAGTTTACGTTGAAATCGGGCCCCATTCATGTGTGCGAATTGAAATTTATTATCAGCTTATTTGGAAGACCAGTAATTGCAGAGCTGGTATCTCGTCCAGTGAAATCAGTTAAGTCCATTTTGATTACTTATATTTGAATTAAAAAGTTGGTAATTACCTCATACATTGAAATTTCCTAGATAATAAAATGTTATATCATTATTTGTTTTAGTGTTTCGTTCTTGGCGTATTGTATTATTTGTACCATTCCTACTTGTTTGTGTGTCAAGTTTGGATATAGATCTTACGAGTGAAAAATTCCTGGAATCATCTTGTCAGACTTTGGGGGAGGGGAGAACTGTTACAATAGTATACAAATGCATTCAATGCATCCCATACCGTGTCAATATCTACGAAAATTAATTGGCTGACACTCTTGCAAAGGAGGGACTAGACCATCCTGTCCCTTCTACCTCAGAGCTTACGTATTTAGAATTATTCTCAAGTCAAATGGCCCAAAATAAAGAAAAAATGGGTTAAAAATTGTGTTCCATAAATGGCATAAAGACAAAAAATCAGGGCTTTTTTTTTCTCTTCTTCGTGATAGACATTCAACACACTTGTCTGCCCCGACTTGCCAGTAAGCACTTACGAAGTCTAATTTTTTCTGGAAGCAATACGAGGTTTTCTATTTTTCCTAAATGCCAGCTAGAACAGGCTTCACCTCGGCACATCTTGGACTGGACTGAGAAGATATCCATGATAGTCCACTTCTTGTTTCGGACATCATTAAAGTAAACGGTGTCACTGAGCAGGTCGACCGACGAAAGATTAGTAACAACGACAAACAACAAATACTTAGACTATTTGATAAATCTTTAACCCTTCTGTTAATCTATGTAAAAAAAATGCTAGTTTAAAGCAATGATACAGTTTTCCATAGTTGGCTTTGTGAAACTACCTTTAATTTTAGGGTGTTATGCATTTTCAATAGCTGTTTAACATAAAGTACGTTGTAATACAGTTTAAGATCTCGCAGTAATAGCACTGTTGATTGTTACTCAAACGGTTGATTGAGGTGCGTCTAAAGCAGTTGTTTTCAACATCCCTTTCGAAATTTTTTGTCAACCAGAGAATAAAAGCAATTTCAATGTAAATTAATCATACAAATATACATGCAAAAATAAGAGTTTTATGATTTAAGCATGCAAGTATGTAATCATTACAAAAATTACAACACGAAATACTGAAAACGAAATATTGCACGTTAGAAATGATACAGATGAAATACAAAATTACAACATGAATTTTACTGGAAGTTACAAATTTCATGATTAAGACGAAAAATAATTCTTTATTTCCCCCCTGAATAAAAATAACTCAGTTATAAAATATTTCGGAATTATTATTGCAGTAGTCAAAGTTTCTAACTGTTGGCAGTTATAAATTTGGACTACTATAGACTTCTTTAGATATTTGCAGTTTTAATTATTTACTATCTATCTTGAAATATGTTATTTTTAGATACATTTTTAATATAAATTATTTAGTTTGAAATCAACTCTTCATCATAAGAAAATCTAATTCTTTAGACATTATAAAGCTTAGGAAAAATAATATTTAACATATTTATAATGATTTAAGATATTGTGTTTATGTTAAAAAAAAAAGGATCTTGTCAAGTTTGACTGTATTGCACTAAATAATTGTATAAAACATATGAAATGTTTATAAACAGCAGATAAGTAGAAATAAAAGATAAAAATTGAGTAACATACTAATATTAGTTAAAATAGTAAGAAAAGAAAATAGTAGGGCTATAATAAATTTAAATGTGCAATTCTTTATACAACATTGCAAAAAAAAAAAAAAGTGGAAAGTTCAGTTATAAAATGAAATTCACAAAAAAAAGTTTAAAAAGAATCATTTTGAATTTTAAGAATTTGGAAAAAAAAAGAAACTCTTCTCTAAATCCCCTTCCTTTCACAGTACAACCATATCGGCACAGCATTATATATATATATCTCTTTCAAATAGGGGGGGGGGAGTTTCTCCATATCTGCACTTGAACCATTAAGATATAATTTTTAGTAGTATAATATCATCATGCGGATGTTAATTTCAATACTCTTGTTGAAATAAATTTTTATTAATATATAAAAAAATTTTAAAAAATCATTGCATGTCTTATACGGATTTCACGTATTGAAAATATTGATATTTCTTCATTTAATTTTGTTGAAATGTCAAATTTTTCACAATAATTAAGTTATTCTAAATGTTGAATGGTAGAATTACAAATACAACAGAAATATAAGATCCACAAAACATCTAATTCGCTTTGGTTTCGTGTACTTTGAGCAAAGTATAAATTCGTTGAAAACTTAATAAGTATCTAAAATACATTATTCAGTATCCACTCTCTGTAAATTAGACTTACTTTAAAGATTATTTATCATCATTAAGCCAAATAACTCTCCAATAAATATTAATCCAACGAGATCTTTTAAAACTTTTTTTTATTACTTCTCATTATCGCTGCACTAAATCGTGTTTTGATCCGAAAGCAGAAATGTAGAGCTGTCATATATTTCAATTCTGTTCTTTTCTCAAAGCATTTTACGCCCTATTATTTTTTTTCCTTCAACACCTTTAAACACAATCATCATCATCATAATAATAAGCACCATTATCATCACCTTTCATTACATTTATAGCCAGACGTCGTTGTGGCAAATGGTTCTTGGCGTGCTTTTTGAAGCCCCAGTGCCCTTCCATCTACTTTTAAAGACCCCGGGTCGTTTTCTCGGCAATTACATAAAAGGACGGGGTGAAGTCCTTTTCATTTTAAACTATTGCTACTGCGGTTCGCAGTTAAATGTTGGGCGGTTAAAAGGCCTGAAGGGGTGAAGTTTTCCGGAAATACGCGAAATGATTTCTTAGTGCTTTATAATTAAGGTGTTCTGGAATGAATGGAGATGGTTTACATTGGAAAGTTCCGTCGAAGAAATAAGGTTTTGAACTGCCATTAGCGGCTAAGGAAGATTTGGCGGCTTATTTCGGCAACATTGCTAAAACTATCAACATTACCCAAAGAAATACTTCACGATATTATGACTGGTGCTTAAACAATATGTAAGGTAATTCTACTTAATCTGTAAGCCTTAACAGCAATAATGTGTAGAGTTATTTTGATGTAATTGGTACATGTATACCGATATTACTGGAAAGTGAGATCTTTCAATGGACTCCCAAACCAGTTAAATATTTTATGAAAAATTTCATTCTAGTTCACAGAGAGTCAATTAAAAACTAATGTAGAATAATTTTAGATACATTTTATGAATCTGAATGTATAATGGAATTCTACATTACGATTAGAGCAATGTCAATCTCTCTTTCGACCGGAAGATAAATTATTGGAATGTAAAATACTATATATATATATAATAATCCACTTAAAATTTATTTCGAGGGATTTTAATCCATAATGGTTTTGATCCTTCCAAAACTTTGTGGGATGGTTCCTTTTTATTTAACCACCTAACGGGTTTTAAAACACTGAACATTAACGTTTCTAAAAACAGGATGATGGAATTTTGCATCAACCTCGTATTTGGAACATTTAGATAAGTCTTTAAGAGAAATCGTACGATTTTAACAACTTCCGGTTGACCAAATCTATAAAAGGTTGACATCTTGAGAGTGAACAAAGAAAACTTTGTTGTTATTATGTCCTCGTAAGCGTTTGTTGTGATTGTTTCTTACGTAACTAAATAAATGTGGATCTCTATTTAATAAGATGTTTCCTACTCTCTCTCAATAGTGCCATGACGATAACCAGAACTACCATCTTAGTATAACAGTGCTTTAAATTAAGTTTAGTTTGTAATATTTGTCATATATATACATCACATATATACTAAACAGTGGTTTAAATTAAAATGGTGTGCATTATATACATATTCCTCTCTAATGATATTAAATAATAAGTACTTATTTCCATATAGCACACAAAATTTTAAAACAAAAAATGGCAAATTGTTAACTTAATATTACATTAAATTAGAAATTCAGAAATTGACAATCTGGATTACGTAATTATGAACCAATATTAGAGGATGTAATTGGCACTAGGGTTTAAATCTCATTGAAGTAGATACTTCGATAGTCAGATAATATTCACTATCAGCAGTATTATATAACTGAGCTTTAATGATATCGGAATTTGAATTCTTAGCCTATATTCTGCTAAATAACTTTATGAATAAATCGCAATGCTTCTAAGCCACGATTATATATAAATCTAAAAATCACTCATGCAGTGTTTTAAGGGAAAAAATGTTCCCTAAAATGATCGTTCAAGTGATGTTTCTCAAGTATCGTTAATCGTTCCTTATTAAAATAATTCATTAAAAGGCGATGGAATCTTTTTACAGAAAATATACACGAAATATAAATAATTATCAATGAAAAAATATTTCAGAAAAAGATATGAGTGATATGAGTGATATATAAAAAAATATCGAAGTACTAATTATTACAACTACTCAACACTTTTGACCGGGTTGATGTTTTAAGCTTCATAGCTGGTTCTGCTTATGGAATTCTTACGCATAAAGGATCATAAGGTATAAGATATAGACTGCTTCTATTTGAAAGCAATAAAACGTAAAAGCATCTCGCTCAAAAGCATTCTGTATCAAAAGAAGCAAATACTTGGAAGATATCCAAACACACACATCGAAAGTGATAAAAAGAATGAAAGCTTTTATCAATCACTTATTTCTGAGGCAAATCCCTCTAGGTATGAGTCAGACAGACTGATAACAAAGAGAAATAGTAACTCATGCAGAAAATATGGCAACATTTTAGCCTTTCTGTAACCAGCTTCGCTTTCTTATTGTTCCTTTTCACCCTGAGGCGGCCATCTTTTGAATATTTGAAATGATTGATTTTAAATTTTGTTTTTATTTCACAGAAAGGAAAATATTGTATTAACAAATTTTCTCTTAAAAAGAACTTCACAGCTACATTGAAAATGAAACATAATTTGAAAGGCGACTGACTCGTCTTTCTCTTATTCACACAAACATTCTTAGAGCTTCTCTTCTCAAGCAAAACGAGGAAAATGAAATATTAAAATTCAAAATTATTTTATTTTATTTAAAAATGTGCAAAGAAAATATTCTGTGTTTGAAAAGCAACACTTGGACATTTCTTTCAATATTTTCGGTGTGGAAATATAGTGAATTTCTTATGAAAATATATAAAACTTGCATGTTATATTTGCTAAAATTCCAAATGTGTGCATGTCATGAATAAATAAGCATGTAAAAATTATAAATATATCTTAAAATGATTTTCTTTGTAAAAGAGAATGAAGCTGTACATTAAGCAACTTAACTACATAAAAAGCAGTTGTTTTGCCTCTTGATACGAATTTTTGTCCATGATTTATAAATTTTTTCAATAAATTGTTACAAGCAGGCATCACAAATTTGAATCAAAAGTTTTGAAATAATATTGACAAAACATAGCATCGGATTCGCCTTTGTGATCTCTTATTTCCAAAAAACTTGTATATTTTCATTTTCAGCGAAATAAGCTATAAAGTAATTCAAAAATTAAGTAATACATTTATTTTACGAGATATTATTAAGAATGTTTTATTACGAAAATGAAAAAAAATCGTTTTTATAGTTTAGTAAAAATTAAATTTTAAATAAAGAAATCCAAAAATATATGTTTGTGTGTGTATATATTACATATATATATATATATATATATATATATATATATATATATATATATATATATATACATATATATATACATACATATATACATATATATACATATATATACATATATATACATATATATACATATATATACATATATACATACATATATATACATATATATACATGTCGTTTTTTCGAGTAACATCAAGGCATTTGGAATAAACGTTCTTTATTCAACGAAGATATTTAGAGATCTGCATGCAAAGAGAGAAAAACGGTCACCAAATTTTAGCATCAGTAAGTACTTATAGGTCAGATGTTTTTCAAGTACACTTCTTACTGAAGAGGTATATTTGAAAGTTAAGCATGACATACGAGGTAATAAAAATTAATGGGAGGAGTGGAAAAGTTCTGTTTAGGGTCATGTGTTCTTCAAGAGGTAGAAGTGAGTAATAAGTTTAATACTTGAAGATGTAACGGAATATAAAAGTTAAAAGTGGTCTAGGGATTTAATTTTAGATCTAATTTAATTATTCTTACGTTTTCCCCCCAATTTTAAAATTGGAGTCACACAGTTCATCTCTCTCTTATAAACATAATAAATTTTCTATATCTACAAAACAGTACATAACATAATATAGAAAAACATATTACACAAAGTAAGTAAATTTAAGTAATACGAATAGTAAAATCAAAATACAATAAAATAAACAAAATTATAACAATAAACAAAATAATAATACTTCTAAAATATTAATTGATAAAAATGAAATTCCTTACACATAAATGTACATTAGCGTTTTCAAATCTATATTTCATCCCAGAAAAAGAGCTCACGTTTCTTCCAAATCTTTCATATTATTATTAATATAATTATATATATATATATATATATATGTGTGTGTGTGTGTGTGTGTGTTGTGTATTTATGTTGTGTGTACGTTAGTGTATGCGTAATAAAATTTTAAACAGCTCCGAAGCTCATTTGAAAAGCTCAAGATAAAATTTGAAATGGTATGATTTCCAATATTGGTGAAAAATATTGTGGTTTACTTCTTAATGCATCAATGGACAATATTGAATTTTTTAAGCGACTTATCGATATTTATAATTAATGTTAACTCACCTGTGAATAAGGCTATGAAAACAAATTCAAATTTTCCGTGAAATAAAAATATATTTATGAAACGACAACAAGTAGATTGAGCTAGGAATTGCATTTCAACGAAATTTTCCAAAACCAATCTTCAAAAATATTTCACACTCACGAAACATTCCGAATGTTTTTCAAAAAATTTAATTCTGAATTACAAATGACTTTCAAAGCCATTTTGCTTCCTCCTCCTCCCTTCCTGCAAACACACTCCAAAAAATACTAACCCATACACTCCAGAAAAGAGCCCTCCTTGTAACATTAATAAGACTTGATGACTCCCACTGAGCTGAAAAGAACGGGAAAAAAAGTCATTTGACAATTTGACATTGCGAAAACTTTCCTAAAAATAAACCGAAAGAATTCTCTCTCCAAATGCCAAAAGTTCCAAATCATAAACACACGAAAAATAAACAATGAAATCCCTCCAGGGAAGTCTTACCATCCGAATAAATGAATAACTTGCACCATCTGTCACACCCAAAATAACAATGCAACTGCCTCAAATAAATGAGCTATCAATGCCAAAGAATAACTCCGGGTTCTTCTTTAGTGATTAAATATACCTTCAAAAGATGGCGCCATTATCGTTCAAAACGGAGAAATAATACGTATGACTGGGAAAGATAAGTTTTAGAAGTTTGCAGGAAGTGAAAAAAAAGAGAGGTAAACTTCTTAGGTAATTAATGCAAGCGTAAGGCTTAACTCGTTCAATGGCATGTGCAAAATTTATTACTAACGCATAACAGACGTTGGCGTCGTAAGGCAAAAATGATTTATCAAAGCACAGTTCGCATAATCTGTTGTATGCTTGATTGAGCTTTGTTGCTGTAGTTTTCTGCGGCTATGCGAAAGAAATATTTGTTTTCTGATGAAAGATGAAAGCGAAATACTTGGTTTGTGTGCCCTGAAAAATATGACTAGGTTGGACCTAATCGAACAGAAATTGCATCTTCGAAAGCACTGAGAAAATTGCAGGTTCTCACTTTGGACTCAAATGACTTTTTTCCCTGTTGTTAATTACTTCTTCGACGATTGCTTTCTCAAAAATACTTGTGGCATCGTACGAGGTAATTGAGTTCTTATGAGAATTGAATGATAAGCACGCAATTACGAAACGGACATTTACAAATGAATTATATTTGTAATTATTGTGTTGCAGTTATCTTCCAAACTATATTTGTCGTTTTTCAAGTCCTGTTCATCATTATTTTCTATTATAAGTTATTTATTTAAAATATGGATAATACTGGGAACAAGTAATAAGAATATTTTAAATAAATCAATTATCCAATATCGTTTTCAATGTTAATCTTCTTAAATGGTTACGCTTTTATGCGTTCTACCTTTATTATTGAAGCGCAGTTAGTTTAGAGTCAATATTTGAAAATTAAGTAGGGATTAAACGTTAATTCATTTTGATTTTATCGTGTCATTTAGTGTGATTATATTCTTTTTCTTTCGCTTTAATTCTTCCACCTTATCCCATTTCATTTTCTAAAAATAATGCTAATAAATTACAAATTAAAATGATAGGACTCAATGATTTTAAAGCAAAAATACTTCTTCATAAAGTCATCGAAATAATGAGTTACCCTCAACTTAATCTAGCTCGTGAATGAGAAAAATTTCTGCCTTATGCTTAATTTGTCAGCCAATATTTTTAGTAATATGATGAAACTAGATTCAAGATTAAATCTGAGATAAATTCTGGATCGTAGATTGTAATTCCAATCTTGTTTCATGCGTACCCTTATTTAGTAACATTTTGTTAACTTCAAACAGAAACTGAATTTTGTTACTTCTTTGAAACGAATAGTTGGGGAAATTATAAATAAATACTGTTTCCTTAGTCATATTGATTCTTGAATACCGTATAATCCAATGTATAACATACAGCGATGTATAATACTCAAATACAATATCAAATTATTATATATTCATGTATCACACACCTTTTCTTTACAAAGAGACATGAATCCTACATTACACCTTGAATGGCATGTGTGCTGTCGTATTTTTTTTAAAGTCATTCGTATGGATGATTTTGCTTAGCTTTCGAACACCATTTACATGTATTATGTTATGTTTATATAACAGTTTACCATTTAGATTAGTGTTTTATTTAATATATGATGACATTGAACTCAGTGGTGTAAAGGAAAACATTTGCCCCCCCCCCCCTACAAAATCAGATTTTGGGCTGCTAAGTTGGATTTTACAATGGGTAGGTACTTGGCGGCAGTCAGGCTTTGGGCCTTCTCCCCCCCCCCCCAAGAATCACGTGATAATTATTTTTTTATTTTACCAGCCAAACGGAAAATATATTTTTAATCGCAACCTTATCTCCTCAAATATCACCACATTAGCACATTTCAAAATAAAATAATGCAATATTACATCAACCACTTATTTTAACCAATTACGATATTTATTAACGGAAACCATATAATTCCAAAAGTTTCGGGTTGGAAAGATATAAATGCCGAGATCCTCGGAATTTAAGAAAAAATAATTTTGTGCACTGTGTAAGTTCATGTGAGTTGGTGTTGTTGCTATTGACTTTGTTGTGCGTGCGTGTGTTTCATGTATTAAAATTCATAAAATGTGTAATTAAAATCAGAAAATGTCTCATCAATTTTTCAAACGATAATAACGAGATATAGATATCCCAGTAACAGATTGATTCCAGTGAAAACGTCATATATATATATATATATATATATATGTGTGTGTGTGTTGAGTATATATATATATATATATATAATTGCAGCACTTTATGTATCTTGTAAGTGAAATATGCAATATAGTTTGAATTTTATACAAACATGATACATTAAGAAAGTAAGTGCTCAGGTTTAGAAATAATTAGTGTATATATTTCACATAAATAGATGAACACAATCATTAAGTTTAAGAATTTCCTAGCAATATGTGTGATTTTATTATAATTTGTCAGTTTTTTTAAGTCATTAAATAAATAGATTAAAAACCTCATGTATTTTTTTTTAAAAAGGAAACCTACACTCTTTTATAGAACATAATAACATTAAAACATTAACTAAGATACTGCTGTTCGATAGAAAGAAAGATAACAGGCTGAATCATCTTTGAATATTCATTGCAATTAGGCCTAAGATCAAAATGTGCACCTCCAACACACTTCCGTAATTCAATATGCCAAATAATTACATCATTCAAATTAAAAACAACCCCCTCCTCTATCAATGGCAGACATATTTCACAGTGTTTGCTGAAACCCCTAAATGAGCCTCTTCCCTCCTAACGATATTCATCCCAGCCATCCCTACCGTCGCCTTAAAAAAGCACGTTCGTGAAAAGTGGTGTTTATAATAAGTTATCGTTTGCGCTTCCCCCTTTTCCCATAAAAGTCTCCCTCATTACAACATTGCCGAAGACAACGACGACTGATTTAATACGCCGCTGTCACCCATCACAATGAATCGTCTGCGCTTTTACGTACACCCCTGGGATTGAGCTACACCCCGGGGACTACCCTTAAACGGACGTAGAGAAAGTGTCGCATTAATAGGAGTGGATGGAAGGCACTTAGTTTGCAGGACATGAAAAGATCCTTTTCTTAGATCTTTTGCTTTGATGGAGAATCGAATGTGTGTTTGGGTTGAATTCTGGATCTGGCTTGTGGCTGGATTTGGACTGGGGCTGTTTAAATAAAATTCGATTTAAAGAAGCAAAGCTCTTTATAAATTATGTACCTGCGTTGAGTTTTTCTGCTATAAATGTAATGAAAGAATTTAAAAAAAATGTAAATGTAAAGGTTTAAAAAAAAACTATATAAAGCATTTGATTGAATGCATGACTTTGGTATGAATGTGAAAATTGAAAAAAAAAAAAGGTTTAGTTATAATTTAAAGTTAAATGAAAATTTAACTTGTGCTTAAGTCATATTCAACAATCAACAAGTATAAATATATTAAGGAAATAAAAATTGTTTCAATATTGTGCTATAAGAATTTCAATTATTGCAGCTAATTAAATATATTTTATGTGTCGCTCATGTTTATTCATTCCGACTATGTTCTTTTTCTTCGATCAAAGTATACAATTATATGTATTTATATTTCCTTTTAAAAAAGAAGTAACTAAAATCGTTTTAATTTGTAAATGTTTTAATAGATTTCACCGTATTTCATTTTCAATTCTAAACAATTACAAGAAATTGAAAAGTTAAAAAATCCACACTATGTGGATTTAATCACTGTATTGAGAACCAATTATATTATTTTTTTAACAATGATTTAAAATACAATTCAAAAGTGCTTTATTGTTTAATTTTAATTTTATTAAATTTGAATGACTCACTCTTTCCTTTAAACTTACTTTACAAATTTTGACTATCCAAAGTAATGCTTAAAAGACAGCTTGCTGTTTTGGTTTTTTTATGTACACCGAATCTCCACTCTACAGCCTCAAAATTGCGTTTTGTTATCAAGAAAGATTTAAATAAATGCAAGGGATATATCGTAAGGTTTTAATTATTTCGAAAAATAATCAAGATATAAATTTAATTTTTATTTGCTATTCTTAAGGCTTCTTTTTAGAGTCACCATTTAATCATATATTTTTCACGGGTATGTATTTAAAATTCTGAAAGTATCATCGTAAAATTCTCTCTCTTCCAGCAGACTGCTTCAAAAACTATTGTTTCATCTCAAGAATGACGTCAGTTGTTCATCAGATCTCCTATCCAACGACCGTTTTCTAAGTTTTGGTATTAGAAAAAAGTCACTCGGGGTCAAATCGAATTAATAGGGCGCACGTGTCAAAACTTTGAAGTTACAGCGTTTTGATTTCTCAACCGCATTTTGAGATGAGTGAACAAATACAGTGTCTTCAAGAAAACTGACGAATTTGGTTGATCATACCACAATTTTCTGTGAGAGACCTATGGCCAGTTTGAATATGCCTCTCCCATCTCATAACAGTTTTAAATAACGAGTTTATAAGGGTTGAGATATTATCTGAACCCACCCAAGAGGTGTGGGAGGAAGTGAAGGATGACTAACCATGCTATTTAACCTATCTATTTATTGAACACACCAATTATCAAAAAACAAAATTCTAATACTCCAAACTAGAAGAGATATTACCAATCTGAGCAATATGATAATAACGACGAGATTCGAGAATTTTGAGAATACTTCTTAACTATCGATCCTCCTTTTTTAGGATCTGGTCTAAATATGAGAGTTATAATTTAACTGTGGTGACCACATTTGTCACTTTAAAACCTTCAACGGTCTAATCTCTGAGACGATCTATTAAATATAATAATACCTGATCGGTAGCAATCTCTCATCCTAATCAGAGAGATTCTATATATCTCAATATCATAGCTTGAAAACCTAAACTATATATATCCGACCTAATCTGCATAATCATGATTTCTTCTTCAGAGGGTTCGTTGCGAGTAAATTCGAATTGATAGACCAAAGATTTCTCAAGAGGATTAAAATAAGGACGTGGATAGATCCGTCAAAAGTTATCTTTTCCATAAACAGTATCATTTTATCGTGGATTTGCCGGGCACTGTAATTTTTCAAATGAAGTAACTTAATCCACTTGAGCCTCTATACCCGCATACTCAGATTGTTTTAATCGGTGTCTTCTTGTAACCAAACATATTAATATTATCAATAGTATTCTACAACATTTTGTACATAAAGATTTAAACTGCAAAGTGTATGAGTACTATCACTACTACCTTGCACATGGCAATAGAAGCTGAGTGACCATGGTTATGAAATTGTGGCTGGTGTGGTCAAATCGTGGGTTTAATTCCTAGTGTCATTGCAAAAACCCACTATGTAACCCACTCGCAAAGCTTCAAAGAAGTCATCAATAAAAAATAAAACAAAAACCTCTTATATTTTCACTTGTATATACAAAGATTTCCTTTATAATTATTTCAAAGTTGCCTCCCTGAGTGGATCAATGTACAGAAATGATGTCCCAGTTATTTGTTAAGTCAAAATCAAATGCTTAATGCATCAGCAAAACTACTTCTAACACCATTCACGAGTTTTAATTCTTCTCCCGTTTCGAAGTGAAGCATTAAAAAACATTGTTTTACATCCAGTCATCCACCTCATTCCATTTCCACAACTCAACCCTGCATTTCAATCCCACCCTAGCACTCTGATATTTCACCTCATTATCACCACAGAACAAATGAATTCAGGAGTCTTTCAAACACCAATAACATTTCGCAGTGCAAATCAACCAACTCCCGACACCTACCATAGAAGGAGTGTATTAATTATGCAGAGATCATTAAGTTAACAAAGCTATCTAGAGGCGCGCTCTTCCAAAAATCATTCTGCATGCACCTTTGTTACCTAACGGTGGCAGTTAGGCTTGGCGTTATGGGCTGGCTGCATTTATTAAAACAAATAGCAGACTTTATTCCGGGTATTGGAAGTGCGTGCTTTTATGCAAATTAAAGCAAGCCGAATACATTAAATCGCGATGATAGCTAGAGGTGTGGTGTGTGTCTATAAATAATCAAAGGCGGGATTGGTTTTTGAAAGCAGAACACATCGTAATTTGAAATGTCATTGATCTCTGTGCTCGTCTGGTGAATTATGCAATTAAATGATAGACTAATAGGTGCGCGTGTTTGTATTAGTGTCTCACGAAAATATAAATAAACTTTTAAATATTTGCAAATTTCATCCTATATATATAACTTGCACTGTTACAATAAAATGTGATGTTCCTTTTATCATCGTTCTATAAGATTAGTTTTTCTAGGGTATTGATTTTCTGAGAATATGTAAAGTAGTTAGTTACAATAAGATTAATATCCTTGGGAATGCAAGAATTATTAACCCTCTAACAGCCGATTAAAAGTAGTGCGATTCTCTCAGCAGTGGCACCATTTTTCACATATGCGAGCATATACAATGTATTGAAAGGGAAAGAAAAGGCACAAAGAACAGATTTTTCTTTAAAATAAGTAAACCTATCAAAAACGCTATCAAGATCATTTTATTGCATTCAAAAGCCTTCAGAGCAGTTTTCTGATAGCAGTACAAAAAAAAAAAGAAGAAAAAGAATCGTACTTGGAGGGATGGATATATACTTCCGAGAAACTCAATGCACCCGTTGAGCAAGACGGATATATACGCCAGTGGAACTTAAGGGGTTCATGTAATTTAATATTTTTATTAAAACTTGTTATTGACGTTTTTAGTTTTCCTGTAGAGTTCAATTAAGTTTCTATTATGTTTAAATGTAATTTCTGAACATTTTTAGTTGATTTCTTACTTAAAGGAGTACTTAGATGTGTTCAAATTATTACACAAAGAAAGGTTACTTTTTTTTGGAAACATGGTAGAATTTGCAAAAACAATCTTTGGTTTAATGATTTTTCCAATTTTTTTGCTTGTAAATAATGTATATTTCTGACGTAAAACTGTTTTTTTTTTTTTGGGCTCAAAATACTACAAAAAGCTTTTTTTGTTATATTTTAACGAAAAATTTAAAAATTTATAAAAGGATTTTAAGATAATATTCCTTCTACAATAATTGACGTACACACAACCATGTATAACAAAAGTAAATATGGTTTTCTGCTAACATGAATAATATTGGTAAAATACTTCTTTCATGAATGTTTACTGAAAATTCCCGTTCCTGAAATGTACAAATTCTAAATCCAACTATTACTAAAAAAAGCAAGTATTACATTGATTAAAAAATGCATATCAACATTGATTGCGTGTACAGTAGAACGTCATTTATCCGAACGTTTATTATCCGAAACGTCAAATATCTGAACCAAAGTCCGGATGCGTTTTCGAACAGTGCAATGCTAAACATTTGTTTCCAGTGAGGCCAAAAGTGACCGGAAAACCCAAGGTGAGGGATATTTGGGGAATTTCAGTTGTGTGGTCTGGTAAACATCTGCGCGGAATATTAGGTCAGTTTGTGAGGGGGTGCTCTTTTGTTGAGTTTTGTTGATGTAGAAACCTGGATAGCATGCGATGCAGAAGACTGGATTTCAAATGCTAATTGATGACGAGATAGTGACTTCCGTGCAAGAAGAATCCGACCCTGTTGACTATGAAACGGATGAAGACGAGGACAAGAACAGCAACAACGAAAGTAGCAAGGGTCCATCAAATGCTGATGCATTTTCTGCGTTAGAGACAGCTATGGAGTGGTACGAACAACAATCAGAGTGCTGTCTTACTCAACTACTGCTGCTGAAGAGAATCAGAGACTTCGCAGTGGAAAACGAAGGTGTACAATAGTACAAAGAAAAATAAGTGATTATTTTCCACAATCAAGGTAAAATTGCGATGTTTTGCACCTATTTGGCTTTTTCTTCAAGCACGTTTCCCTCTTGTGAAGATTTTCAATATTTGTATAGTGTCCAGTAATCGAGTTATACGAACAATCGAGTATCCGAACGGTGTCCGGTTCCAATTGATTCGGATAAACGACGTTCTACTGTACTAATGGCAATAAGTAGAAAAATATCTAAGCATTCGGGCCAATAGCATTTTATATGAAGATAAGCTAGTTATAGTTTTCATTCAAAGAAATTAAAGTTTTTAATCTCAATTGAATTGTAAAGAAAAATTAAGATAAGATTTATTATAAGTCTAGAAGTCTTAAATTAGAACTTTCAAATTTTTTGAGATTATAGAAAATTATGTAAAAAATATTTTAGGCTAAAAATTTATTCTTTGCGTTATTTTTGACTGATTGTTGTCAATTGAATTGTATTGTGTCCCCTCAATTATGACATTTAATATATGAAATATGCTATTAAATTTAAAAATTGATGATTTGTACATAAGATGAAAAACAATATTAAATTCCTAAAAAATACATATGTGCATTTTTTTAATTCTAAGAAAGGTTAGTTTTATACATTTTATTCGTAATTTACTGTTCATTGTTTGAGAAAAGATTATTCTAAAATTTTAATTATGAACAAATGTAAAAAAAAAAAAAATGCATACAAATAAATGTTTTTATTGTACATGGAATATATTCGCCAAGGATTTAAATAATATACTTCTTTAAATTGTGTGTTATTCCTTACAATTGAGCACTTTGTTCGTATATTTTAATGCTTGGATAATTACTAATATAACGAATACACTGCAAAATATTTTCTTAAAAATAATTTCTCGAATACTTAACGTTAAATTTTAAATAAGGTTTCATGTTATTATAATTATTTATGTATTTTTTGTTCAACAGTTTGCAATTAATTCCACTAAATTACTTTTAAACCTGTAAAAGAAAATAATAACTGTTCTTAAAATTATTTTAAAATTTTATTTCAAAAATTTTATTTTGAAATACATAAAATATGCTTAAAATCTGAAAAACGAAACAATGGTATTTATATTGCTTGTTATTTACTTAAAAATTTAACTTATTATATACTCAGTTAAATTTATTATTTACTTAAATTAAGTTCCTCGTGTAAGTTATTGTAGAAAATATACTTGGTAAATTTGTTTTACACGTTAATCTTCTAAAATTAAAATTGATAAAAGTTAAAATAAGGAAACTTTCATTATTAAGAAGAGACGAAAAAATAATTTGAAGTATATTTAATAATGACTTATATAACAAGATAATGTTTGGTTAATATATAAAAAAAGGTGTTTATAAAAACCAGACAAGTTTTTATAAAATAAAAAAAAAAATCTTATTAACAAAAATAGATGAGATTAAAAATTGTTTTACGAGATGCGATGAAAACATTTAGTCGTCAAGGAAATTGCAACAAAAAAGAAAAAGGTCTCTAAAAAGTGTTTTGGAATTTTCTTCTGTTTATTCATAAAAAAAAAATTCCAGACACAAAAAATTTCAAAAAATAAAAAAAAAGGATTATGAAGAGGAGGCAGTAAAGTCACTCATAACTAGGTCCTTAATGAAATTTTACTTTATAACGACAGAATACGTACATATTAATATAACGTAATGATAAAAAGCTCACGGGATTAAAAGATTACACAGTCATAATAATCATCTTAAGTTTTTACTATATATATAAAGTAAGATTTATATTAAATAAAAACTCCGTACTGTAACGTCGTGACCCCATGAGTACTTAAATTTCTGTGTAGCGAGATGCATCACAAAGCATACGTAAATTATATTTTATTTACAAATTATTTCATAGATTGACACATGTAACTATTTTAACTCTGAGTAGAAAGTTTACACAACTAACTATAAGATGATTTGTATCGTCACTAAAGACGAGAATTCCAGATTCGTTTCGTTGTTGTCTTGTCCATGCAGTGCTAGGCTTCTAGATGCAGTGAAATCAAATGGCGCGAAGGCATTCAAAACGACCCTTGCCTGGTCGACGACCTTTGGTGAATAAAGCAGCTGATGGTCTGTGAGGTTTAGGTTTATGTTGTGGAGTTCAGCCAAAATAGAAGGACAATTAAAAATGTGGTTAGGAGAAAACTGAATGTCAGGACAGTTATGGTAAGTATTA
Organism: Trichonephila clavata; assembly: GCA_019973975.1. Lineage (NCBI taxonomy): Eukaryota > Metazoa > Arthropoda > Arachnida > Araneae > Nephilidae > Trichonephila > Trichonephila clavata. Next base: position 302,469 of record BMAO01037465.1, on the reverse strand, counting down.
AAACTTCTTTGGCTATCAGGGGATATTTTCATCCCTTTGAAGTGTCCTGTGCGTAGTCTGGCTGTGGTGTGTGGTTGAATTTAATCACTTACATAATTAAGATCAGGAATGAAGTGCTTCTTAACTAGATGGGAGTTGAATTTACGTATCGTTATTGCATCAGCGTCAGAAAGGGTAAAGCTATTGGAAAATTGATGGGAATTCCGGGCCTCCTTGGCAAGGTTATAAGCCTGTTCATTGCAGAGGATGTCCACGTGGGCCGGTATCCATTGTGTAGTCTGGATATGGTGTGCGGTTGAAGTTACTCACTTACACAATTAAGATCTGAAATGAAGTGCTTCTTAACTGGATGGGAGTTGAGTTTACGTTTGACTATTGCATCAGCCTCAGCAAGGGTAAGGCTATTGGAAAGTTGATAGGAATTTCGGGCCTCCTTGGCAAGGTTACCAACCTGTTCCATTGCCATGGCCATGGTGTGGGCTGAATTTACTCACTTACATAATTAAGATCTGCAATGAAGTGTTTCTTAAGTGAATGGGGGTTGAGTTAACATCTGGTTATTGCATCAGCGTCAGCAATGGTAAGGCTATTGGAAAGTTGATGGGAATTCCGGACCTCCTTGGCAAGGTTATCAGCCTATTCATTGCCGAAGATGTCCATGTGGGCTGGTATCCATTCCGTAGTCTGCCTATGGTGTGTGGTTGAATTTACTCACTTACACAATTAAGATCTGAAATGAAATGCTTCTTAACTGGATGGGAGTTGAGTTTACGTTTGGCTATTGCATCAGCATCAGCAAGGGTAAGGCTATTGGAAAGTTGATTGCAATTTCGGGCCTCCTTGTCAAGATTACCAGCCTGTTCATTGCCGAAGATGTCCACGTAAGCCGGTATTCATTGCCAAGTTCCAGTTCTTTGGACTGCCACAACTCTATTAATAAGGACGATTATATCCTGGATCGGTTGAGGGTTCCTCTATCGATCGCCTGGAGTGCAAATCTAAAGTCTGAGAACAGTTTCAGATCCGTCGGGAAAAAAAGATAGAGTAAAATAGAGTTCCTCGAAAGTCTCTCACAGCTGTCCCGAGTATCGCTCCTCTAATATCCCTGATCACGCTGTATCGTAGCTTTTTCTGGTTTCGGTGATCTAATATCGATATTCCGTTGTCTCGCAGATTTCTCTGGTTTCTCTGATTTAGCCGATCCCCTGACCTGTTTATCTGTTGCTTTAATTCTTGTGGGTGCGCCTCTCTCCTGCCCTCTACAACTGATTAGAAGGAACACGGTCCTGCACACGCCCCCTAAAACTTGGTCCCAACCACCATTGGTTCTTTCGGGGGCAATAGCCATTTTTGACTGCGGCTCTCTTCTCGCTACATGTCGAAAACCATATGGCTGAGCCATAACTTAATCATTCACTTGAACATCGAGAATACAGTTCTTGGCAGTTTTTCGTCCCAATAGCGAACCATCTTTTCTACACATATGTAAAGGGACCTAAAAATGGACAGCCGTTGAGACAGGTTCGTCTCATCTATAGTCCACTTTTAAGAAAAGGCCATCTGGCTCTTCTTTCCGCCTAAGGATGTCGAGAGGGGTAACAATCAGCTGGCTAAGAAACGATGCTGCAATATCAATGAGCTGAATAGTTATTTTTCACTTAGAATTAAAGTATAACTTGAAACTCCAGAATTATTTACATCTGATTGAATGGTGAAAGGACAAAATATCTAAACTTGGCGAATGCGTTCTCTATATTTTAAAGTAAAATCCAATATTTACCCAGAGGGGTTATCATGCAATCTCTAAGTCTAGAGATTATTTATCCTCTATGATTGGATGAGAAGCAAGCAATATGTTTAACATTGCATTCGTCCTCAGGGCAAATGTGCTAGAAAGTTGTTTTTTTCACAAATATTTGAAAAGTAATTGTTGTTTTCTGTCATTCTGGTGAAAATTTAAGCATAGCAGTTCTGAACGATGCAACTTCTATTTACTCCTTATTCTATTAATTTTATTCAATTGATTTCAACCCTTTAAAACTTTATTTATATTTAAAAATGTAAAATATTTACAAAATAACCTTTTTTTAAAAAAAAATTTAAGCAAAAAAAGTTGTTAAAAACCTATTAAAAGTGACCAATGGATTATTTAAATGCACCCGAACAATGCGTATGTTTTACCTTGGTACATAATGCATGAATAAAGAAACATTCAGTTTAACTTTATACCTCTTAACTCAGCTATTCGATTTCTAATCGATATTAATCTAATCCAACTTATTGACTAAATTGTCAATTAACAATCTTTAATTATTGGACAATTAATCGTCAAGCAACTCTCGACTAGCTCACAGCTACTTTCCGCTAATCACTAACTGTAACTTCTAACTCCTAACCACTAACTCCTCGTATCTAAAAGTTAATGCTTGAATATCATCCTTCATTAACATAAACCGTGTCTTCTTCTTCGAGAGAAAGTTTTCAATGGAACAATATTTTAAAAAAATAGTTTTCCCCAAGAGGATTAGTAGGGGGCTCGCGGATAGACCTCTTACACCTTTATACTTATATATTACATTTATCATGATTACTTCTCTTAAGAGTAGAAATTTTTATAGGTTACTTATTGCAAGCCCTCATTATTTTTTGGGCAGATTAATACATTAGATAAAGAAGTATAATTGAAATAAATTTAACCCAATACATCCTTGATCCATGTAATTTTTTACAAAGCCACTGCAATGTGCTGCATTTTCAAAAAATCAATGCTGATTGTGTAAACTAGAATTCTCCAAACAACTGTCCGCCAGCAAAATAAAACCGGCTCACTTAGTTTATTCTGATGACATTAAGAAATTTAGAATGGAAGCAAATAATATGATTAATGATATCATAATTAATGATATTAATGCATAACTATGATTAATGAGATTTTATGTTGCTGCAACTTTCAATTGTATGTTTGTAGTCGGTGATCAAGTGTATTAGAGTGGATGTTAATAGCACCGAATTTAAATGTTCATCATTCAACTTGGATTAGTTCATAGTTTTGTGCATCCCATTTTGGGGAATTTTTCCCCCGTAGAAAGTGGTTCAGAAAGTGGGAGCAAAAGCCACAAGCAAATTTGTACAACTGATTAATTTTTATGTCTGGAAGACTCTCAAAAATTCCCGTAATTATAAGTATAAATATATTTTTTTAATATCTCTCCAATGTACAAATTAATTATTTTCAATTGAAGTTATAAAGCAAGGTGCACTGAAATCTCATGATGCCGTAGTAGTTACATCAAAATCTACAAAATGAAACCCAAAATTTATTTTTAATGCTACAAAGCTTGATTTACAAAATCTACGAAAAAACGCGTCCTCTCACACGCCGGTTATTTCCAAAACAGAATTTTACGTGTAATTGAAAACTACAATGTGTTGGTCTGACGGACTATGCCTTTGTCATTGATCAACTTTAACCAACATGCAATAATTTACTTAATAAAAAAAATTATGTACCATCTTTTTATAACCATTTTCATTCACTGTCATTCACTTCAAAGCTATAGTCCGAATTTCAAGTCTCTAGCTCATCAGGAAAAATTAATTTAAAATCAATTATAAATTCCACCCGGGCAGAAATACACGATAGTGAGTTAATAAAAACTTGGTAACCTGGGGGCCCCTCTTTAATCCCAGAGCCACGAAATTGGAAATTGAATAAGTAGACGCAACTCGACTCGTATTATCGACAAGTGGCCTTTGTTCGTGTAAATTCGTGTAAGTTACGGAATTCCTGGGCCCCTGTCGAAATCAGGGCCCACCTCTTCGGAAGCTCAGGTTCGGACTAGAACTTCTTTTTTTTTTACAATTCCATGCATTGCCATCAGCTTCTGAGCTATGGCTCAAATTTCAAGTCTCTAGCTTATCGGGAAGTTGGGTTAAAATCAATTACAAAATTCCTTCCAGAAAGACAAGAAAGCGAGTTAATAAAAACATGGTAAATAGGTCATTTACAGAGCTTTGTGAACAGAGATTGTTTGTATGTAATAATTGTCTGTTTAAATTTTCTTTCGACTGAGGAGTTTTCTTTAATTTATGATAGTCTTGAAACCTCCAAGACATCGGAGGATAATTATTTCAATTTACCCACTTAATGGGAAATATAATTTTAACCACAACTTTATCATATCAAAACTGCCATGCTCGCACATTTCAAAACAAAATGATGTAATATTACATCAGTCACTTTTCCTGACCAGTCGCGGTACAAATCCCTTCAGTGCAAACAGCGCATATATGCGTCTTATTCTACCGGTGTGTTGCATATTCGGGACGTATATATCCATCCTTCCAAAATACGATTCTTTTCTTTGCGCCGCTATCAGTAAAACTAATCCGAAGGACTTTAGATTATAATAAATTGACCTTGACAGTGTTTGCAATGGATTTACTTTATTTCAACATAAAATTTGCTTATTTGTGTATTCTCGTTTCCTACCAATACATAGCAATGAGCGCCTATGAAGAAAACTACGCAACTGGGGAGCGAATCATGTAACTTTTATATATATATATATATAATTAGCAGTTAGGGGCTAACTAACAAGTTACTCAATATTCTCAAAGTTCACGAAAGGGAAAGATATAAAACTGAGATCATTGAAGTGTAAAAAAGAGTGCTTTTGCCAATTGTTTTCATCTGTGTTTGTGCTGCTGTTCACTTTGTTACTTTTTGGGTTAAAATTAATAAAATAATGTGAAATCAAAGTCAGAAAACGTTTCAACAATTCATTAAGCGACTCCAAATCCATAAATATGTTACAGTAACATGTTTAATTTTAATAAAATGTTGCAGATAAACACATGGGTGTGATAGTAATACCTTTGCGTGCAGAAATCTTTTATATATATCTTTGAAAACTTAAATGTTTCTTATAAAGAAAAAATATCTTTATATATATATATTTCCTTAAATTTACTTGGAAAATTTTTAGTAAATAGCTCCCATCAGCGAATATTTATACACACACACACAAAATTCCTTGTGTCACAAATGAATCCTAATCTTAATTGACAAATCCTAATTTATACAATAGTTGTATTTCAAACACAAAGGGAAGGAATCTGTCCTTATCGTAAAAATACTAAAATAATTTTTTACAAATGCTTATTTTTAGAAATGATCTTTTTCTAAAAAAATAAAATTAGAAAAATGTTTGAAAGAGTGTAAAAGAGAAAAATGTAAGTTCTATTTTTGGAGAGGAAAAAAAAAAACAATCAACATTTCATGTAACTTTTTTTGGCTTCTATAAAAACCCTTTTTTCCCTTAAACATATAAAAAAATGTTTCATTTGCAAATGTAAAAATGAGTTTCGACAGAAATATTTTTCTTTGATATAATTTATTAGAATGTTTTTAGACAATTTCATTGGCAAACTTTTCAGTAAACTTAAAAAAAAAATTCGAAATGTGTTTTATTGAAATAAATTCTTTTGTTTGGAATGTATTGACATTTTTTAAAAACCTAATAATATTACTTCATCATAAAATTTTAAAACCTGTTTTTAATTTTGCCTTTATACCTTAAATAAATTAGACTACTTTGTAAGAATTTAATATTCTTCAGCGCATTTCTGTTATAACCATATATTTGTTGCTCTTGAAAGCTGAATAATATATACTTGATCAACTCCTGAAAATTAACTAGTTAACTGTGATTGACTAATTTTCCGACACGGAGAAGTTGCAAGATTTTTTTCATGACGAGTATACACATCATGTAAAAATGGCAGTGACTATTGGCTATTTAACTTGTTATTTTTGAGAAAAGCAAAATATATTCTCAAATTTAAGATACTTAGAATATTTTAAGACCAGGCTGGAGTAAAGCAAACAAATAAAAAAAAATGAAAAATTTAAGATTAACTCATGCGTTCCCGTATGCTCTAGCTGAAACTGCGTATAAGTTCGCGCAACGAATTTATTTATGAACGATGACAATGTTTTTTAGATGTTTGCAGAAAAGTTTAAAAGATAAAAGTCGGAAATTTGCATTAAAATAGGGTTTCTTCAGGTATGGTCAGCCATGGGGCAAGTGCGTAACGGTGACCATTGATAGCTTCCGACTTGAAGTTGCCTAGCTATCAAGTGGTACAAATGTCAATTGTTTGGTGTTAAAACTCTGCGCTGACATTTGAATAATTTTCCAATGTCTTGCTGATTAGCTATTTTATTGGGGTGGAAAAGGCAAGGATGCTTCAGTAAAGAAGGAAATGAATCAGTACGTATTTAGGTCTATCAGCCCTGAATTTTGACGGCCACTAAAATTCGTAGATATCCATAAAAATTTACGCCAGTAGGTTTTTTGAGTAATATGTATGTAATTTATGTTTATATATAAATAAATATACCCATTTCTGTATTCGATATTTTAACAATGCCACTTATTCTGTGCAGGGCCGTTTTTATGCTTAGGCACGCAAGACACGTGCCTAGGGCGCAAGGATTAGGTTCTCCAAAAATTGGTCGGCGAATAAAGAGAAAAATTTAAAGTTACAGTGAACGCACCACCGCTATGATGATAGTGAAGCGATAAACGATGGAAAAGATGACAATTAACAATTTGAAAACAGTTCAGACATAGTATATACCCTTTACTATAATTGAAAACGATTTCATTAATTTGCTGTACTAATTTATATACAAAAGGGTGGTGGTTCATGATGCTGTAACGTAAGAAATGAGCAAGAGTGGCCGAAACATGCCACTATCTCTTCCTTATGGTTGTCAGTTACCAGTCTGTGACACGGCGTGTCCATAGGTGGGGGATAATGAAAAAAGATTATCCAAAGAACAAAGACAAAGAAAGGGAAGAGAGTAAGAACCAAGAACTACCCCGAACCAAAACTGGCAATGTAAGAACTGAAAGAGGGGATGCTTTGAAAACAGTGTGAGTGAGGGGGAGGGTGAACAAATTTAAAGTACCTAGGGCTCCGGGGAGGTTAAAAACGGTCCTCACTCTGTGACTCGTCATAGCTGGATTTCCATAACACACGTTGTTGCACGTTCTCTTTTAAGTGTGCACCACAGTTAACTGACGCACACTTAAATAAACACTGATCTCTCTCTCAAGAAACTGAACACATATTTCCATAACGTTTTGTTATTTTTGTCTTATTTTCTTTCTTGGAATATACATGGGACAGATAATTTATTAAAGAATGTACCATAAAAATGATGTTTAAAAGAAGTACAAAACAAAAGCTTCAGCAAAAATTTTATGAATAATGTCTGAGTATACTACAGCAAATATCATGATTCTCTATCTTAAAAAAACAAATTAGTTTCTTCACAAAAGACCTCTTTTTCCAGTCATATTGAAAACTCCTTTAATTTCTAAGTTATTTGCTACAAACTGTCTAGTGTTCTAGAATCGTATATGTGTATCGCATAACACTGAAATTCTTTATGAAATAACCACTTAACTGTGAATGAAAAAAATGAGATTGTACGGAAATGAATTGAATGTGTAAAATTTAAAGAGGACATTATTTTATTGGGAAAAAATTTAATAATAGTATCGGTATTCAGAAATAAAACAAATGTTTACTTATTTTCTTATTGTGTATATTTCAGGAGTATATATTAAAAATTACAATTTGCAACTAAAAAGACGAATGCTTTGTTGTATTGTACAAGTATGTATCACGTTACCTTATCAAAACGAGGTGAAATTAATGATATGATGTTAGGAAAAATTAATTTGGAAAGTTTTTTACAAAGGGATGCCTTAAATCTCACCCGCAATTAAAACAAGTTACTTACAGTTACTCATTTTCTTGTAGTTTGTCATCGTTCATGTAAAACAATAAAATAAAAGCCAGCAAACTTCTTTAACAGAAAAACTCCTTAATATTCATACAAGAGCAAGTAATTGTAGCACGTGTGCCCTTTATCATTCCCTCCTCCCCCCCCTAAATTAGATGTATTTGGTAGGCGTTCTATTTTTAACTTTTTAATACACATAATTAAAACAAATTTAGTGACAAAAGATGCAAAATGATAAAAATACAGCATATATGGAAAAATGGATTAATTTTACTAGAAATATATATCTCACCTTTAAAATACAGAGATATCAGTTAATATGCAGATTAACTAAATCAGTAGTCCCAACCCGCCGGTCGCGGACCAGTACCGGTTCGTGGATCAAGTGGTACCGAGATACCCAAGGAACTTATAATTATTTCTATTTTATTTACTGTGGATTTCTCTCGGGTTTGTGTGACCTTTACTTTATATTCATTTTTGGTCGAACTGTGTTTTATTTTTAAGGCGTGTTTAATATATAAATTAAAATTAAATCAAAACAATAAAAAAAAAATCAAGGCTCCCACTAGGGCATGGTAAAATTACTAAACAATGATCTCTCCGCAGTGATAAAAAAAAGTTGAGAAACTCTGAGGTAGATAATCTGCACATTAACTAAGATAATCCGTTAAAGTGGGAAGATTGTTTTATTTCTAAGACTACCGAGGTAAAATGTAAATTACCTAGATAATTTGCACATTATCTATTGGGCACTTGTTATAATCTATATATTGTCTACTAGACACTCGTTAAAGGGAAAATAAGACATTTGTTGGAACAACAACAAGCGTTTCTTTACGCTTAAACTAAATGTTGTTTATTCTCTTTTTAACATCTAAAGAAGGAAGTTAATATAATCAAACAATCAACAAATTAGTTGATAGAATCAATCACCGATCAGTGTAAAAACTACAAAACAAAGAGAGAGAGAGAGAACCCAAAAATTTTAAAATACTGCGAAAATTAAGGAAATTGGCAAAGTGTTATATATTTATTTTTCGATATCAAAGAATCACATTAATATAATCAATCGAATCAATGACCAATCAATTTGTTTGAATGATCAAAAAAATTGTTTTCAAAAGATAAGGGTCGCCTTAATTAAATTTACTATAAATTAACTCAAAAAGTTTATTTTTTCGAATACATATTTACTGTCTCTGCCAATCTTTTCCTATATATTTAGAATAAATTATTCTGGGAGTGAGTCAACGTTTAAACAAAATCTTAGCATAAAGTAGAGATTCTCAAACTGTTAGGTTGCGGAGCCCTAGGGGCGGGTATGATAACCACACGTGGGGGATGCAAGCATATTAAAAAATCGAAAGAAAAAATTGTTTTCGAAATTATTGTTTAGAAGAAATTTAAAGTATTTTTTTTACTGAAGGAATACGACTGCGTTCGGAGATTATTTATTCAAAAATCAATTTTGTGAGAAATTCTACTGTGTTGAAGAACATAAATAGGCTTAAAAAGTCATAATTATTAAATAAATAACATATACCAATCTTTGGTTTGGAAAAATATTATTTTTATGAAATTTTAGCAAAATTTTCCAAGTTAAGAAAAACGACATAGATAAAAATACGTATATTCGACATAATACAGTTCTAATTTCATTGATGTACTTTTGATCCATCTGAAGAGTCGCAAACCGCAGTAAGATATTTTAAGAAATAAATATTTTATAAGCAATCACACACAAATTTGATGTTAATAATTCTTCGTCAAAGCTAAAAATTGCTGAAAAATATGATTAAATATAACTTTTTTAAAACCTGCGGTTTGTTACACTCTAAAGGGTTCATAACATACATGTAATAAATTTCATTAAATTTGATTCGATTGTTTTAGAAATATTCCGTTTTTCGTGCACAAATTTTCGTAAAAATTTCATTCTTTAAAAAACATAAAATATATTCTTAAAGCTAGATAAAGCAAATACTATAAAAACAATTTTAAAAACTCTCTAGTTTTATGCACACATTTCATCCCTTCCTCAATATTTATATTATTTTTTTTTCTAATGGTCCTAACATTAAACACATAGAAATCATCCTTCCAACCTAATAGGATACCTTAAAAGTAACAAATACAGAATTTAATTCTAATCTTGATAATTTTCTCGGTGTGTAATTAATGTTATCTTGTATCTTTAGCATCAAAACGCACTATTATTGCATTCAATACACTTTTATTGTATGAGGGAGCGATAAAAATTATGATTGAAAATTGGGTTGAAAATACTGGAAGTTTGAGAAGTACTGATATAAAGAAAATGAGAGAAACATATTTTTGAGCTTTAACGGTACGAAAGCCGCTAATGCGAAAAACTTTGAAGTTTGCTTTTCAACGGAGCTATTGAATTCACCTGCAGATTAGCTAGGTAATATCCACTTTAACAACTTTTGATCTGTAACGGTAATATATATATATATGATAATTTTCTTTACAATTATATTGTTAATAGTTCTCAGTGAAATGACAAAATGTAAAAATATTCGCATTTTTTAATTATATAGTTAATCAAAAGATGGCGTTACATTTTAATTAAAATTAATAATTCTTTATTTTATTTATTCTTTATGCATGTTAATGAATTCCTTTTTTTTCAATAGATTTTATATCAATATTTAATGATTTTAAATGCAAACACACACAGACTTACTTCTATTTTATCGTGGTACTGATCATAATGCTTTTGTATTTGGCGGGAAACATTAACCTGGTACTGTGTTCACGAAGTAAGATTTACCTTCTAGTTTTATAACATCGATTTTAACACAATACTAGTAATTACGTAGTTTATTAATTGTATCGTTATATATTAATAGTACTGTGCATTTTATTTGGTATTAATTACATTTCTATAATATTTCTTCCTTTCCCTATGGACCAGTGTGTATGCAAATTACAGGTGAAGGTTGACTATAGTCACAGAACTGTTAATAGCTGCAATCTTTGTTCCTAAGGCCAAGAAATTGCTATTGTACTATTGTGGCTAATGTTTCTTATTGTCTTGACTAGTTATACTTAAGTTTTATCTATTTGTATATATATAATGTCAAAAGTTTGTTTGTACATATTAGAATATTTTTGTAAAGCTAGCAGTTAATCTTTTTCCACTTAATCTCAGTTTTTTTTAGTTTGGGTTTATATTTACCGAAATATATATTTGGATACCATAATATATAAATAATTATATATACCACAAAAAACATCTCTTCAAATTAAACCAAAATCACTCAGAAAGCGGGAAGTCGTTTCATAACCATTCCACTTCTACTTCCCACAGATTAATGAAAAATCACAACTTCTCAAGAAATGACGTCTTCATTTCCTCGTTGCCCAACAACTTCAAGTAGCCGGCCTTCGCATCATCATGACATTGTAATGCGGTACATAATTAATTAACCCTATTTTCGCATTCAAAGGACTTATCCTCTCACGTCACCCATTTTAACTCCTTTATCATGCCGGGACCATGGTCCGGCAAGCACGAGGGAATAGCCGGATTCGTGCCGGAGTAGATTAAAAGGCTCTCGCGATAATTTCAAGTCCGGCTCACACAACATTTTTAAGGCAAAGCTGGCACCATTATTTGATAGTCTCAGCTATCATAACTGCTAACCCGGACTTTGAATAGTAATTTTAAATCCCTGTAGCGTGATACGGTTAACGACTTGGATATGCATAATTAATGGTGTATTTTAGATGAGGGGTTATAATAATGGCCATTAATGGGTCTTAGGCAGTGGCGTGCGATGTTTACGGCGCTAAACTGTGATCACTGATTAAAGGGTCCTGGCATAATTTTTGTGGAAAAATATCTCTTAACCTACTAATGGAAACAATTCGTCGTAGTAGTTAGTTAATGGTTTCAGGTTATGAGTTTAAGGAGGACACTCAAGCGACTGAAATCAGAAATATCGGCAGGTATTATTTGTTTCATTACGACGTAATGTAGTTAGACTATATTACGTATTGAAAGTGTAAAATGATTTGCTTATAATATATATATAGCACCTTAATATGTTATTCATCAAACGTTTATAGATTCTAAAAATTGCTGAAAAAGATTTTTTTGATGACTGTTGATAAGGGGATTTTAGAATTAAAATAGTATTTAAGGTTTCCGACTACGTTCGGAACTGTTATTTTGTAAAGGCGTATACATGGATAATTTTTATGATATCTATTGTTACTTAGATTAGAATACATGTATAAAATTGCTTTGTAAGGATATTATTAGAATTAAAAATTATTTAAATGCAATATTTTGGCAAAAAATGAACATAGAATTATCTATTTTCAAAGCATTCTTCTTTTATGAGAAATTATTCTATAATAAGAATATTTTGTTTATATATATAGCTCAGGCTCTGTACAGAGTCTGAGCTAGGATTTTTGAAATATACAAATTAGATGGGGATTATTTATCCATATTTTAATACAACAAAGTGGAGAAATTTTAAGATTAAAACACCGATAATTATATCAATCGGTAGTAACTCTGAAAATAATGTGAATTTTTCAAAATTTCTAGTTCACACCCTCTGGAAAAACCTTTGATTTATATAAGCAAAATTTCATTATTATAGAAGCATTTTTCATAAAAGGAGAATGTTTTGAAAATAAATAATCAAAGTTAATTGTTTGTCAAAATATATTGCATTTAAATATTTATTTATTCTTTTAATATTCTTAGAACAATTTTATACATGTATTCTATTCCAAGTGACACTAAATATCATAAAAAATTATCCATTTATACGCTTTTTAAAATCACGGTTCCGAAAGTAGTCGGATAGATTAATATATAAAAAAAAAGTTTGCACTTGGGAACTTCATTTCAAGACTATTTAGTCAAATAAAAGAGATTTAAATACGTAATGTTTTGTAGACTCATTTCTGTTTTTGCTTGAACTTCTTTAACTCGATTTTGAATCAACACGATCTAAAAAAGGCAAAAAAAAAAATATTTTTACATATTTTATTTCGATTAAACAACACCGAGTGCAGATAATATAAAGCGATTTCTATCTGTGAGAATCCCCAAATTCTACATCCTCAACATAAAAGTCCTTCTGCCCTATTCCATATTAAGTTTGGTGTTCAAAGGAAATTTTTTTTAATTATAAAATTTAAATAAAAAATAAGATAAAATTCATCCGTAGTGTTTTTTTATAAGAAGCACCCTGCGACATTCGTTTTGATGTGGTCCAAACGTGATTTGAAGTTGCAGAGAATTAAACCCAGAGATTGTAATTATAAAATTCACTCTTGAATCCAACGATACATCGGTAATACAAGAGACTGGTTCTAATTTTGATTCAGAGGTCTCAGAAAGAATTTTCCCATGGAATACGATAACCGACACTTTTTTATACTAACCGGGATTTTGTAGCTTTACGCTAAACATGCACTTACTGTCTGAGAGTAGCAACTAATAAAATTTATTTATGCTCAACTTTTATTTTTTCTCTAATTTTCCTGTACATGAATTTGTAATAGGTTTTTTATTCCCTTTACAAATGATGATTTACATTGTGAAGTGCAAGTATTATGAAGTAAAATGTTTAAGATCTTTAGATGAAAACTTATGATTCATTGCAGTATATATATATATGCATATATATATATGTGTATATATATATATACATATATATATGAACTATATTTATCAGCGTAAAATTTAAATTTCGCTTAGAGGAGATTAAGTGGTCGTGGCCAAAAAATTAAAAAAGCTTGTTCGTGACCACATCCTTTATTTAATGCTTCTCTTACAGTGCCAAAATACAAGAGAAGGAATAATTGAACTATCAAGTTTTTATATACAGGGAATGGCAGGAAAAAAACGCATTATAAAAATACAGTCACGTATTTAGGCGAAGGGGTTAATCAGTTATTTATAGAAATGACATCATTGTTTAGGGAATACTAATCCCAGTTGAAAAAGTGAGGGGAAACAATTAATGATCTTGTATTACTTAAATCGAGAATAAACCTACCAAAACTTCAAGAAAAATTATTTAAAAGTCTAAAGTATCAGTAGTCAATTTACCAGAGTATAATGTTTTGAATGCTTTAGAAAAAGATAAATTGAGACGCGTTTCAAAATAGGGTTTTAGGATTTATGAATTAGATGTTAGAAATAAAAGACTCGAATTATGAGTAGATATCAATTTAAGTTATATACATATATACACGGATATATTTCACATGTACTCTTCGGGAATGTATCTGTTGTGTCCAAACAGAATTATTTATAATTGTGAGCTCTCTTTAAGAAATATTAAAAAATGACAAAAAATTAAATGTTTTATATTTGTGAGAAAAATTCGTTAAAAATATATTAAGAAATTATATATGAAAGATTTTATATATGTGAGTTTATCAAGGAATATTAAAAAATAAATACTTAAAATATAAAATATTTTGTTTACTTAAAAGTTCCATTCAAGATATTTTATAAAATAAATATAAGTAAATGAAATAGGAGAAAAATACTTTTAACTTCCGTAAAAGTCAGAAATAAATTGCATTTTATGACCTAAATGTTATATAAACATCTTTTTTTAATATTTTATAAATTATTTTTAACCTTGACATGTCATTGCAATCTGTACATACATTTATGTTAAATATTCCCTATAAAACTGTAACCCATTGATTAAGGACAGGTATTTATAACACCCTGGTAACGCATAAAGGCATGTGACTGTTCAGTAGGGAAGTAATTATACGTCAGTTTTAAATAAGAACGTGGAAATAACCATTACGCAAATGAAAGGAAGTAATGCTATTAGTAAATACGTTTATATTCTTAGTAAGTAAATGTAAGTAAGCTCATTTGCAAATATTTGAAAAGATAGCATTATATAAATAAAATTATATTATTCATTGGCTAAGTCAACTTCTTAATGAAAAAAAATATAAGTAAATTCCCAATAAGTGTAAATATAAGTAAGAAAAATATTTTTTAAATATAATTTATACAAAATAATATGAGTTAAGAAACTGAAAGTAAGATTTAACCACATGTTGTTATAAATTTTAAACTACTGAAGTAATCAAAAGATGCTTATCTGATTATGAAAGTCTTTTAAAAGTATAGTCTGTACAGCAAAGTTGATGTACTGACATAGTGGATTGAAAGAAATAAAATGACAATAAACTGATACTGTTGCAATGTTAAAGTAAAAACATAATATATCTGATCTTCATTAAATAATTATATTTAGATTCGTGTAACTTATTTAAAATAATTCTTATCTTCTATTTTTCCTTGAAAGTAATTTCAAAACACACTAAAAAAATTGAAAAAAGTTGGAAAATATATTTAAATTATCATTGAAGAAAAATATTTCATTAACAAAAACTTTTCTACTATCCTGTAATTTAACTTAACACGATAACAAAATTTAAACATCGAATAATGTTATCACTAATCTGAAAACTATATTTGTGTGATTAGACATTCGCAAAATGAACTTCATTGTAATTTTTATAAATATAGCAGTAAATAAAGATAAAATGAAAGGAACAAAGAGTAGAATATTAACTAAGAAAACAACAGTCTTTTTTTGTTATTTTAAATATATATGTATATTAACATATCTCAAAATGAAGAGAATATTATAATTAATTATCCAAAATGAAGAACAGAAAAAATATTGAAGGTAACCAAAATTACAAATTAACCATTGACAATCTGTTCAGGAATGAATTTTTTGCTTGATTGTTGAATAAAATTAAATCCAGTATGTATTTGCGAAAGTAATAAGTTTTACGCATTTTAAGAATAACTAATATTTTAAATTTTATTAAACTAAAAATAAATAAATATTATGCAAAAAACATATCGTCTTTTAGTTGTATTCAATCATAAAAAAATAGTTTCATAAACATTCATGCAAGAACAACTCAACTTGTTTTAACTAGTTATTAAACACATACTAAAATAGTTACCATTTTTTAAAAAAGTACACTTTCTTTTCATTTGAGTAATCAGCAAATAAGTAGTTACCTGAAAAAGAAGATAAAAAAATTAATAATTTATTAACCATTACTATAAATTATATATCAATAAAACATTTTTAAAGAATTAACAAACTATGAAAACAAGGAATTTTAAATTTAATTAGTTAAAAAGTGTCAGTTGTGAAAATATTATTTTTTGCTATACTTTCAATATTTCATTAATGGAATCTTTGCATGAATGCTCCATTTTTTACAAAATTAAGCTTAAAAAATAGTTTTTTTCAAAATATTTCCTTTAAAAACACACAGGATGTACTCTTAATTTAAAAAACTATTCTTTAGCAAATATGCTTATGTGTATTTTGTTTTATAAATTTTCTCAGAATTAATAACTATTTAGCATAAAAAATTGGAAGGTGTGGATTTATTAGAAGTAAAAAGGTATGATACACACCTATTAAATGAAAAAATGTTTTTGTAAAAGCATGAGTAAACAACGTTAGAAAAATATGGTTTTTATATATTGTTTTAAATAAGAGACTATGAAGAAAAACACTTAAGTAATGAGTTTTCGAAACATCTAGTTACCTATGTAAATGAAACATTCTATAATAAATGGCTTATTTTTACCTTTAAAGTTTGATAAAATCCGGATTTTTTTAAAAGTTTTTTGAAGATTTTAGAATAGTCATCTTAAGTTTATTTCTAATTTTTTTTTTTTTTGAAAAAAAAAATTACTGTGATTATATTGTAGGAGATTCGATCTTCGTACCTTCCGTTCCGTAAGCACATAACCTACTGCTAGACTAAAATGATCACTTCAATCAGAGGGCAGTTACTGGCTTATATAGGAACCCAGCCACACATTCTTCTATCAGTGAGGCAAACGAACGATATCGTTGTTATAGCGAGCGCGTGAATTGTTGCTGTTGCATTATTAGGATCTGACGGCTTGTTTTTGTTGGGTCATTTGGGTGTAATGGCTTGTATGTTGCGTCATTTTGGGTGTGACGACTTGTAGGTTGTGTCATTATGTGAGACGGCTTGTTGGTTGCGTTATTTGTGTGTGACGGTTTGTTGGTTGCGTCTTTTGTGTGTGACGGCTTGTTGGTTACGTCATTTGTGTGTGACGGATTGTTGGTTGCGTCATTTGTGTGGGACGGTTTGTTGGTTGCGTCATGTGTCTGACATCTTGGATTCATTTGTGGTGGATAGATGGCCTCCCGACTGCTGCACGATTGTTACATTAGGGTCACCATACAAGGAGATCCGATCTCAGTACCTTTCGTTCTGTAAGTACGTAACTTACCGCTGGACCAAAGTGATAACTTTAGTCCGAGGACAGTTACTGGCTTATCTAGACACTAATACTAGACAGTGTACGATCAACTGGAAGTGGAAAAACAGCTTACATCAGACCGCGGGAATCGACAGTGTACAGCTCAGTAAACCTCAATCAGAAATCTTCACTTTCGATTATTTATATTGCGGGAAAACAATACTTTTAAGTCTAAAATTATCTAACCAAAAATAATTTTTTCCCATGTTTTTCGAAATTTCAACCTTGGTGATATTAAATTTTGAAACTAATTTCATAATTTTTTTTCTCCTAATCTCCATATCATGGAAGAAATATTAGTTCAGGTAAATAAAAATCCCGTTTATGAAAATCATGATAATAACTGTTTGGCAATATAAGCTGTTGGAAATAAAAACATAATCTCATGATTTTCATATAACTTTCAAGTCTGGAATTTGATTCAGCCAAGCATTTATAAAACAATGTTATAAATGGAATTTTCTATGCTTACCTAAAAAGAACAAATAGAAAAATATGAAAAATCTCATTAAATTTTTTGCGATAAATTAATTACAGATGAACTGAGAATTCGAATTCTTTAATTGGTCTTTATTGGCTAAAATAAAGGACTACAGTTTATTCGAATTCTATGAATCCAGTTTATTAGGACTGTTTGCCCATTGTGATTATACATTTGATTCTAGTAGGCATTTAATTAAACAAATATTTTTATTTTTGATTACAAAAATTCCTTTTTGGGATACTGAGATTGAATAATCAATAACTAATTGTATCAGTGTAAGCATTTAGTAAAGTTAATCTGTTGTGCAGTATACGCATTGCATTTAGAAGCTAGATTCTATATTTCTTTTAATATGTTCACAAAAAAAAAACACTCAAAGGATTATAATATAAAACTATATACCTTTTGAAATATACAATTCATTTAGATGAAATTCAATGTACCAATAGTTATAATTCAGAAACTTATGAATTTTTCTCGCAAAACTAAACAAAAGCAATAGTGTTCATTGAATACCATGTTGCAGTAGGCAAATAACATTTATTTTACGTAATTAAATGAACCTCATCTTTTTCTGTTTTTGTTATATAATAGGGGAAATACCGGGTGTCTCTTCAATCTGTAAATACTTTAAAAATGCATAAAAATTAAAGAATTGATGTATTCGAATACGGTTTGCGGAAAAGTCATTCTCGTGAAGGGGAATTTTTTTTTTTTTTGAGAGAGAAAATAATTTAGGTACATTGTTCTACTACAGATGGCGCTGTACAGAAATAAGTACCAGAGGACTAAGTAAAAATTTATTTTGAAGACAGCATATGCTTGTAATCATTCCACAACGCAAGCGTACTTGTTTTATGTGTACTTCATCACGACAAATTACAGTTTGCAAGCGAGTGATATCACCGTCCACTGCAGCATTTAGCATTTCCGGTTGGATGCAGGAAAGTTCATGGCGAACAGAATCCTTCAATTCCACCAAAGAAGTTGGGCTATTGCGATTAACTCGGAACTTAACATAACCCCAGAGGCAAAAATCAACGGGTGTTAAGTCCGGTGAGGGATGTGGCCATTGTGTAAAGTGACAGCTGAATACTTGTTCATCTGTGAATGTTTTTTCTTCATTAACTGCATCACTTTGGTCGTAATATGAGGAGGTGCACCGTCTTACATGAATATCACCTTGTCAAGAACATTATGTTCCTACAGGCACGGTATCATTTATTTCGTAGCATTTCTAGGTAACGTTTTCCATTGACTGAACATGTCTTCCTGCTTACACTTCCACAAGACTCTTCAAAGTATAAAACACCCACAAGAACTTCCCGCCATTTATAGGACTCTAATTTGCATATTTTCTGAGATTTGCTTGAGTACAGCACCATCTACCGTAGGACAATGTAACTAATTTATATTCCTACCCAAAAAATCACCTTTCACGAGAATGACTTTTCCGCAAATAGTATTCAAATAAATCAATTCTTTAATTTTTTATGCATTTTTAAAGTATTTACGGACTGATGGGACATCCGGTATTTTCCCTATTATATAACAAAAACAAATAAAATGATGTATATTTAATTGCGTAAAATAAATGTTATTTGCCTATGCAACATGCCATTCAATGAACATTATTGCTAATGTTTATTTTTGCGAGAAAAATTCATAAGTTTCTTAATTATAACTGGAATTCATCAAAATTAGTTGTATATTTTTAAAAGTACATTTTTTTACATAATAATCCTTTGAGGCATTTTTTTTTTGTGAACATATTGGAAGAAATATAGAATACAGCTTCTAAATGCAATACGTATACTATACAACAGATTAACCATACGCAAATAGTTATAAAATTAAATCATATTAGTTTCTATTCCTCTACTAAGTAAGATGAATTAGTTTTAACTAGTGTTTAATGTATAATACATAATCTTACTTTAATTACTTATTGCATTAATTTTACGAATCAGATCGACTCTAAAGGGGAAAAAAAAGAAATGGTCTAAAAAAAGTTACAGTATTATGAGATTTTCACTTTTATAAATGACTAATTATTGCACTAGTGAATAAAATTTTTGTCAGAAATATTTGCTTTCAATTATCTCCTTCCTTGTTAAGATACAATTCCAACTTAACACACTGCAAATATTTGAATATAAATAACTATTAAGTGAACTGTGTACATTTAAAAAATATTTACTGTAAATTATTTAAGCCTTTGTGGAAAGTGCGCTGAATAATAGCATAGTCTAACATGCTTTTGTAAGATTACTAAACTATCTTGCATTATAGTATTTGCAAAATAAATTACTTGAGTAACACACTTTGAATAAAGATTAATTAAATTAGAACCGTTTCATGTGTAACATCACGTGATAAAGACAAACATGGATTATTTAGATAAGAAATTAAAATGTAATAATAATATCTGCTTTTATCGTTCAGTGCTCACCTTCTTTACTTAAGTGTGATATTTAAGATTCTGAGGCACATGAAATATTTTCTATTTCTCCCAAGGGATGTACCATATTTGGTTAGCATGGGTTACGTGCCTCTAGTGTGTTTGGCGATAGCCCTTCGTTTATAACCTGTGAGGGCTTCCCCTTCTCCGAGTCGCAAATAACAAAGGACAGGAGAAAAAGCCATGACCGGTCCGAATAAGGTTTCCTTTCGTGCCAGTGGTCAAGGGCATGCACGACGTACACTTTGAACCCGAAGGTGGCTAGTTCAAATAACACTGCACCCAAAACAGTATTCAAGGTCACCATGGGTCTTCCTCCATTCCGTCACCAACAGTTGTCGCCGAGGTGATGACCCAGGAATTTAACACTAGATGGCAAGACAGCCTAACAATACTAGTTGATTGTGCATTCCGTCTATAGAGAATATAATTAAGGCATTTTCTCTCTCTCTCTCTCTCTCAATAAATCACGACTGGTTATTCATAACGTCAACGGCGCACGTGTCCACTGGACCCGCCATCTCAACAAGAAATTGCCTGCATCGGTAACGGTCAGTCAAGGTCTTTTTATTGCATTCCAAAGCCTTTGAAATAATTTTATGGATAGCAGCGAGAGAAAAGATAATACTTCGGAAAGACGTATATATACTACCCGGACAGTTAACGCTTTGGCTGAGCGAGAAATATATCCTGGTGGTACTTAAGAAGTCAGAATCGTATTGTAGCTTTAGAATCAAAGTATTGTCTTCCTGAATTCAATATACTGTTATTGTATGGGGAAAGGGGCGCCATGAAAATTATGATTAAATATTGGGTCACAAATATTGAAAGTTTGAGAAGCACTGTGGAAGAGTAAAATTCCGAGGAAAATAATTTAATTTCTGGCTTTTTTTATTCCTGTGACTACAGCTATTATCTACAAACTTTTAAAGCAAAAACTACAGATTTTTGGACAAGAGGAAACCACAAATATGACAGCCACTCTCTTTGACTGATCAATCACGTTCCTTCTGAAATCTCTCTCTTGACGGTGTTTCTTTTTATTCATCCACAACAATCTTCTTGAAAATCGACTTTTAAATGTAGTCAAGAGGTTTCTGAGTTTACAACTATTGGTCTTTCAGAATAATATCAGATAAAAGGGTTTTTGGGAAGTACTTGGCTATTTATGAATTCTATAATGCCACATGAAGTGTTTCTGTGAACTGTTTACTAAACCATTTGGTCACGCTTAAAAGAATTTAAAAAAACAACAACTTTACGTATATAAAGAACAAGTCATGCGATGTTGAGAAGTTAAATTAGAAGCGTTACATCCTTTGCTTGGTATGGGAAACCGACTTAGAATTCAAAATTGTTTTAGGGAGAATTAAGAATTTTCTCCAAAGTTAAAAGCAACAATCAAGTATCTAGTATGATCAAATGAATAAGTACTTCAACCATCCAGGTAAGATTTTAAAGTGTAGTTTTAATTTGCTTTTGCTTTTTTTCATTATTGAAAGATGCGTCTACCAAATGAACAAGAGCATGGAGCGCATTATCAAATAGAAAAATGTCTCAAATTTCAAGAAAATTTGTAAGATTATTTTTCATTATACTTAATATAGAGTTTTTAAAATTTCAAAACATTCCATAAAAAAGGAATATATACTTTTTTTATTGTAACAAGTTAAGGGATAGCTCATTTAGCATAAAGGTATAGGAAAAAAAAATCAAAACACAATTATACCACAAAAAAGGGACTACTCAGATGAAAAGGAGCCGTATGATAAAATAGGTCTCTTTTTATAGGATAAAGAAGTCAGTTTATACTATAAATGGTTCAATTATTTTTTGTCCGAAAAAAAAAATCTCAAAAATCAGGTATTATTCTTTAATATTAAGGTATGCAACTATCCTAAAATTGGGAATTTTTCAAACAATTGACAAATTTTTTCATGATTTTATTTTATAGACCATTTTATTTGTTTTATAAAAATACCAAGTTTGCTAATTTCCGTTTAATAGAGCAAAAACTAAAAGTTTTTTAGAAAAAGCAGATAACATTACTTTCAGCAAGATGTCATACTTTAATATGTGTTTTACTCGAAATGTGTTTTTTTAAATGCTCAAACGCGGCTAGCGATGGCTCAACAGATTATTAAAATAAGTAACTGAAATTTTTTGTTTATGTTTTGTATAATAGTAGAAGTGTTTGAACCTTCAGATTTATCAATCACTATTTTATTAGAAAATTTACAGCCCCTGATGAATACAATCATGTTATTTTAAAAAAATTCGCATTATAACTAAGATAGAGTGCTCTGGTTTTTGTAAAAACTAAAATATCTCTTATTCTGGAAAATTATTCAAAATTAATTTATCTTGAACTTAAATATGAAATTAAAATGAATCTTATTATTTAAAAAAATGAATATCATACCAACGCATCAGAATTAAAAATTTGTCTATAAACGTTTGGTACAGAATGGGTCTCATTTATGTTATTTTTCGTAATTTGTAACCAATTTTTTTCCCATTTTAGTTATAATAATTTATTTTTCTATTCTTAACTTTAGCATATTTTTCTTAAATTGTAGTAAACAAATCTTAAAACCACCCCCCAAAAAACAAACAAAAATAACCCCAAATTTCCTTTTTAAAACAAAAAGTTGTCATGCAATTAGTTGCATACCTTAAGCGAAAATAACCTTAAAAGAGCGATCTATTGTAGAATAGAAAACAGATATTCCTTAATAACAGAAAAATTTAAAAAAATCTCTTCCTCATTTAATATTATTTCTGTATTATTTGACAGGCGCAAAGTTAAAACTGTTATATTCATTTTTATATATTTGAAACCTATGAGAACAAAAAACTTCAAAACTACTAATAGAGTGAAAGCATCAAAAAAGCAGATAAATCATTTACCGTGTTTATTTGAATTTTAGCCACACTTAAAGCAACTGAAAATCGGGTGTGGCTTAGAATTGAAAGCGGACAATTCGATGAATGGGAGAAATTGAACACGATCCTAAAGGTTACAGCAGTATATTTAAAAACTTTAATACTGGTAAAATAAATTTTCACATCTTATTAATTCTTATTTATTTTTTTAAATTTCGTAGACATTTCTGATCGCTATAAACCATTTTAGACTTTTTAAAATATTTTTCACAAACCTTTTTCCAGAATATGGAGTGTGGCTTATAGAATCGATAGCATATAAAATTCGAATAAATATATATTCAAATCTAAACCGCCATCAAAAGGCATATATTTTATCTATGCTTTAGCCTTTATCTTTATTTGGATAAATTGAAAAAAATTACAAACATTACAAATTTTATTAATGTTTTGGTCAGATTCGTCATTTTTTTTATAGGGACAGAAATGGGATTTCCATTTAAGGTATTAAGGTATTTCTGACTACGTTCGGAAACGTGATTTTGCAAAAGTGTACCAACGAAACTTTTTTAAATATTTAGAGTCAATTAGCTTAGAATACATGTATAATATTGTTTCATGAATATTATCACAATAAACAAAATATTTAAAAGCAATATTTTGGAAAAAAATGAATTCAAAATTTCATATTTTCAAAACATTCTCTTTATGTGGTAAAGTGCTTCAATAATAATAGTATTATGCTTATCTATAACTAAGGTTTCTCCAGAGAGACTGAACTTTGCATTTTGAAAAATTCATTTTATTTTCAGAGTTGTTACCAAGTGAAATAATTATCGGTAGTTTTTCTTGAAGTTCCTCCATTCTAATCAATTAAGGTACCCGAACACGTTGAAAATGACCAAATTCAACCAAGACAGATATTTTTTGTTTTTTATTTTATTGAATATAGCTATCTTTTGACTTTGCAAAACATATTATGTTTTGTTTCTATATTACCTAGAGGCCAAGTTACAATCAATTTTATAAATTTAGAAAAACTAGAAGTGGCTCTTTGATCTACCAGAAGTGGGCATTTAAATTGCTCAAAATCTATCATGGCGAGTCAAATAACTCAAAGTATTACGAATGTATTTCTATAAAAATTTTTGAACCTGATATTTATGTTATTTTCTAGAGAATGTACCAAAATATTTCTTATTCTACAAATACTTTTTGAGTTATGGCTTGTTATTTAAATAATAGTCTCATGAAAAATGTAACATTTCTTATAATGTTTACTCAATTAGCTCTAAAATTTTCAAATTTTAATAAAAAATTAAAATTTAGTACATTTTTTAGATAAATGCATCTAATTTGTTTTATTAATACTTTTACTGATATATGTTTATTATTTTTTTCTGTAACTACTTTGAAATTTTTCAAAAATATTGCTAAAATTTCACTTATAATTGTGATTTTTGTAAAATTCTGGCAATTTATTTTAAATATTGATAGTTACATAGTAATACTTATTGGTATTGAGTCCTAAAAGAGCATTTATAATGTTTAAGTGTGCTATTTTGTTAAAAATTACTCCGAACGTGTTCGGATACCTTAAAATATAGATAAATCCACTTCATTCTTATATATTTCAAAAATCCTAGTTCAGGCTCTATACAAATATTTGAGCTATATATATAGGCAAAATACTATTATTATAGAACCATTTTTAATAAAAGAACACTATTTTGAAAATAGGTGATTCTATGTTTATTTTTTGACAAAATATTTCATTTTAATAATTTTTATTTGTAATAGTATTCTTAAAACAACTTTATACATGTTTTTCCTAATCTAAACATTAAAAAAATACATCCGTTTGTACGCTTTTGCAAAATCACAGTTGAACGTAGTTGGATACCACAGATCAATATTCATATTAACAAACAATTAATCGATTTGGGTTTATCAGTGGAATATTTTGTAACGAATTATAAATAAAATCATGAACGCACATAGTCATTTTATCACAAGCATGGTATGTAAAACAGTTTTTGTTACTTTTTTTTTGTTTAACAGTATGAGAAACACTTATACCACTTTCGCAGTAAATCTCACAATGCAGATGACACTTCTCTAGAATAAAACTAACCTTGCGCATAAAAAAAAAAGTAGAAAAAGAAGAGATATGAGAAAAAGAAATGTGGTTCTCGTACGAGCAAAGGTATCCTCCGCTCGCATAAAAATCGAATAAAAGAGGTAGGTACTTGTCACATACATATCCTGGATTCAAAGGCTCATGTTTATGCTTATGAAAAAGATATATTTGAGCCATGCCAGTTTCGAAGAATAAAAGTTTCCAGAGGGAAAAAATGTAGGAAGAATTCTTAGCGTTTGATGTAAGATCTAATAAAACATGATTCGCCATGAATTCTGATTCGTTATAACGAATTTTTAGTGTTTGCATAAATTTTGATACGTGTCAGGAAATCGTAAAGATGCATTCAATCGTATTGTATCCACGAAATATATAGAGTCACTGTATTTTACCAGACTTGCGTTCTAATACATAAAAATAAATTTATACATATGTTTAAATAAAAGATGATTTTATATTTTTGCTGAGTAAATTAATATTTCGAAATAGGTTTTATGTTTTTTAAATTATTTAAATGTAAAACGAAATGTATCATTACAAATATTTTTATATTTGTAATGCATTTATATATTGACATGGCTGGAATAAAAATAACATTTTTTTAAATAAAAAAAGCAATTTTTTAAACAAGAATCATTAATGAATTATGGCAACTGATTAAGTTCTGAGACCAATTTTTCAAAAATTTACAACGTGCATCCGCGTGCTCGCGCTCCTCTCTCAGCGATACTAGACTCTAACTCATGGCACGCCTCCCACCAGTTCGTTATCTTGACCACTTTGCTACCGCGGCCACCATAATGTGTAGCATTATTTAATCGAGGGACAGATGAACGAAATATCTTTTTATATTTTATCCCTCATTCAAAATAAGTTTTATTCTCTAAGTTATTAAAAAATTATCTTTGAAGTGTATTCCCTGCAAGAAAAACGAGTAATGTTGTTGCTATTAAGGCTACCTGATTGGGCTACCAGATGGAAGCCAGTGAAATTCATCATGACAAAGAGCTAGATTGTACCCCGTCGTTAGCCGTACCCTTGGGCACCATGCGGGTGACAGTACGATTTAGCTCGTTGCCACTCAAATTTTGAGGGAGAACACCCTGGGGGTGGTCAGCGGGCCCCTGCGTCTCTTCCCCTTTCACCAACCTCATGAGAGGACTTGCAGCCCGACGGCTGCTTAGAGTACCTCCTGCCGCGAAGGCACTATTCGTTTACATACACCCTTGCCTTTTCCGGGATTCGGACACAGGCCCTACAGTCCAGCATCGCTAACCACTATACTGAATGGGCACCAGTCATGTAAATATAGTATTTATGGAGCTGTTATCTTGCAACCAGAATAAATCAATTATATAATTCGTTTAAATAAGATGTATAACAATAAGATTTTTCGTTTATTTCTTTCCATATTAGGTATTATTTTTTTATTGCCAAAACTTAAGAACAAATAAATTATTTAACGATCTATTACGAATAAATAAATTTTATTCAAGTGAAATTATTATGCTATTTATTTCCTTCCTTTATGTTATTGAAAAAAGTATATTTCTACTCCAAAGATAACTTTAAAGTACGTATAATCCTCCGTAAATATAATAGAGAGCAAATACCTTCATTAATTTTTATCGGCACAAAATATCAAAGGTTCAATTGCGTAAACAAAAATTAATCCGGGAGGAGTATAAAATATAATAAGGATGAATTAAATCACAGACTGGAATGTGACGTGGAATCACCGACTTAGAAAATGAAGATTAAAATTAAAACAATGATGAATTAAGAAGTTTTAATCCTATCATACATATCGTTCTATTTGGAATCAATAATTAACTTTTAATCTTTTGTTCTTTGAGACTCACAAAAGTTTCCTTTGCATTATCTTATTTTTTTTAAAAATAAAATATTTAAATCACAGAAACCTTGAATGGGGTTTAAATTGGTCAAACTAATACCATGTGATGGATTATACTTAAATAAGCAAATGAAAAAAAAAACGTTATTTGCTTAGAAACAAATTATTAAATTGAATGTGAATTATTAAATTGAATTTTGTGCATGTTAAAATTGAAAAATTGCTTATGATTTATCAGAATAACTTGAAAATAATGTACTCCAATCACATACTTATGCTTTAATGATTATTTCTTTATATATTTACAAAAAAAAAAAAAAAAAAAAAGAATATTGATTGACAAACAACTGGGACAAACGAACTAATTCAGTATTTAATCCAATTAATATTCAATTATTTATTTCTCTTTAAATAGTTATAAGGTCGTTTGTAAAAATAATTGTATTATGGAAGATTTAAAAGAACAACCAAAATTAGTACTTAAATTAAAAATTATTAATTATTCGTTTAAGCAAGCAAATTTTTTTAAAAACATTTTTTTTAAACCAATAAAATTAAATAAATGTAAAAAAAACCATTAGTTTAGCGTAAAAAGAAAAAGGTGTAGGATACATATGTAGACTTATAAATAATTTAATTAATTAGTTTTTAATGCTGAAAATATACATTGCAATTCATTTTCATACATTTTATTATTAATAATAATTTCTCATGTATTTCATGTTCATTGTCGGAAAGCTGTGCATTTCCGTATATAAGTCAAATATTTTTTTTTGACGTTTTGAAAGGGAAAGTAAAGATACGGACCAGCACTCTAGGAAAAATCGTAGTTTTTAGGAAAAACAGTTTTTTTGTATTCTTCAACAGTTGTGTGTTCCTTTCGTTAAACTTTCAATTTTGAGAGAAAAACTCTAATAAATCTTTCAAAGTCCAAGTTTCCAAATAATTCGAAAACTTTCCATTTACTCCTTGAAATGTCTGAATGTATTTGATCATCATACAGCAGCGTTTCTCAAACTGTGGGTTGCACCCCTGGGGGGGGGCGTAATAACTCTACGAGCGGGCAGAGCATATTAAAAATTAAAAAAAGATTACATAAAAAATTATTAATTTATTGTAAGAAAGCAAACAAAATACTTTTGAGATCATAAAAATTAAATTCAAATTTCACTGAAATAATAAATTTATAAATATATAACTCTGTACTATACATTATATTCTATAATAAATACCAGTGACCCTATGGTCTTATCATATATAAAATTATATAAAAAAATTACCACTTATCTAGGTAGTTTGTACGGTTTATAAATAATCCCTTAACTGCCGATCAAAAGCAACCAATGCCACCGTTTTCCACAAAGAACTGCGTATGCGCGGGATAGAAAAGGAATAAATAAGCAAATCCACTGAAATAAGTAAATTCTCCACAAACACACTGTCAAGGTCCTTTTATTGCATTCCCAAACCTTCGAAATAATTTTATGGATAGCAGTGCACAGAAAAGATCATACTTAAGGAAGACGTATATATACGTCCGAGGAAAACAACGTTTTGACTGAGTGAAACATTTTTGTACGCTGGCGCCATTTAAGAGGTTTAAATCGTATTGTAGCAAATCATGTAAGTATAGTATTATTAAATTCAATACATTGTTATTGTATGGAGGGAGAAGGTGCGATGAAAATTATGATTGAATATTGGATCGCAAATACTGAAAGTTTGAGAAACCTTGTTATACACATTCTAGGAACATTTTTGAGGAAGAAATACAATCTAAGGTTACACAAGCGTCAGCCTATCTTTGCAAACATTCAGTACTCAAAATTTAACAATGCATTATTTTAAAAGATTTAAACCTATATTTATTTGAATTGAAAGTTGATTATAGCACGTAATTGCACTACGAAAACATAATTCGACAGAAATATAAATTTTAGTCACAAACAAGATTTGCAAATAAAGAAAGTATTATTGTCCTGTAGAAACTAATGTTTTATGTGCCATTGCAAAGTATTTCCCAAATAGCAAGTTGGGTTAAAATTCATACAATTATTTTATTTCACTAAATATTCTATGTGAAATGATTGTCATATTTTAAAATAGAGAAACTTATTAAAACACGTAATTCATCTAAACTAAATTAGTAAAGTAATTATTAAAGTATGTAAATTTTTTCTGGATTTTTTATGGTGTTATAATAAATTCAAAACTTCAAAAGTAAGCCACAATATTAAAAAAAATCCTAATTGCGGAACATTTTTGGTACTTACGAACTATAGTAGCCATGCCAGCTTTCAAGATAGCTTACCAAATTTACAATCTCTATTTCGCACGTGTCGTAGGCTCTGAATTAGCAAATATGAGTTTCAATTCAAGTTTCTCCGCAAACGGCCATTCTAAACCTAAACATTGGCCGTGGGTAGCCTAGTGGTTAGAGGATCGGACTCCAGACCGGAAGGCCTGGGTTCGATGCCCGATGCCACCAAATACCATCCGAGTACACACTGAGTACTTGCTCGTTAAATCAGTGGGCCCGGAAGACTGGTGGGAGGTCGCAGCAGAATCCACGGTGCAGGAGGCTGGAGAATTTTTCTCTCTCCTCCAGTTACATGCCTAAATTGCGGAAGTGAAGATAGGTGGTGTCGCCATCTACTGTGTAGAAGTCCAATCTGTCTCAGGCCTTCACAACTTTCATTCCTTTCCTTTCGAAAGGACACGGCAACAACAAACCTAACCATTCATTGATATGGCAAGCTCGAATGAATGAGTGAGTGAGAGTTTTATTAACGAGGCTCGAAAAAGTTGCCTCAGTGCTATTGGCGGCAGAACTCAAAATTCTGTACTGTGGTCAAATGACAAGGATGGCAATTGAGTTGACACCCCTCTCCTACTTCCACACCATTGGAAGGATGTTTGAACATCAACAAATTTAACGTGCACCGGACCCGTTTACAAGAAGGGTCTTCAGCGGCAATAAGTACGAACTGATGCCATGCGAGCCACGAGGCCGTGATCTTGACCTCTAGGCTACCACAGCCGTGGCAAACTTGAATACTAAAACACGAATTAGGGATTTACAGAATCCCAGATTCATATAACATAATTTATATATTAATATTTATTATTATAATTACATAAAATAAAATAATAGTGTAATATATACTATAAAATTAATATATAGTGAAATTAAATGATATTAAAAAATAAAAATCAGTTATTATTTTTTCATGCTTGTTATTCATACAAAGTTATCATTTTTCACGCACTCAATTTTCCCGTTAGCGTATTTAGTCTTTAGAATTTAAGCGCTTTTATTTGATGTCGCCAATATGATTGTGATTGTTCGTAAGAGCTCATTTTCAATTCCTATATATATACTATTAGCTCACTCTCTCGATATTTATCTTGTAGGTCGTGGGGTAGCCTAGTGGTTAGAGCATCGGACGCCAGACCGGAAGTCCTGGGTTAGATGCCCGATGCCACCAAATACTCGCCGAGTACACATGGAGTACGTGATCGTTAAATCTGAGGGTCCAAATGGTGTCGCCATTTATCGTGCGCAAAATCGTGCTGTCACCTTCATGGACTCAAAGCTTAGGCTATTGACAGACGTATCTCTAGCCCGTTGCCATGATGAATTTTGTGGACCTCGATCTGACTAAGTCAGACAGGTGGCATAAGCAACAACAACATATTTATCTTGTCCAAATTTTCAATTGTAAATAAAATGCATTTTAAAGCACTCAATTGAGCTGAAACTTTATATACACGATTATTTTGGAGATGACAACACAGTCAATTTAAGAATAATTAATAAAATTAATTGATTAAAACTAAATATTCAATGAATTACAAATGCAGCCACGTTGGCATTATTTTTGGCGACTTGTGTCAAAACTTGAAGAGGTTTCTTCTCTCGTTTGGTTTTGAGCTAACATTTTCTATACACTATTGTTTTAGGTAACAATGCGATATTTTAAACATAATTCATTAAAATTATTGACTGAAATTAATTTTCTTGAAGATTTACAGATATAGCGAAGTTGGCTTCGTTTTTAGCTACTTTTGTCAAAACTTTAAAATATTTTTTTTCTCACGTTTCAAAGCATTCAGTTGAACTGAAATTTTATATACACGATTGTTTTGGATGACAATACGATACTTTAACGATAACTAATAAAAACCAATTACCATTTAAAGTTGCGATTCGGTCATATGTATGTGTATATATATATATATATTTGTGTAGCTATTTAATAAAAAGTAAATATAAAATAAGTTGTTTTTTTATCTTAGAATTGACTTAATTTATATATATATATATATATATATATATATTACTTGTTTCTTTTAAATTTGATCATTTTCTTTGAAAGTGGTGTAAGTCCCTTTTTATTACATGGTGTATTTATCACTTTCAAAGTGATTATATTTCTAATTTCGGTCCTTACGTACTGTCGCAACAATGCCAACGTTCAAGATACATTAACAAGTTGGCAACCTCGATTTCACACGCGTTGTACTACACTCAAGAGCCAAAACATTATGGCCACCTGTCGATAACGGGTAGGCGCACCTTTGGTGCGCAACACAGCTTCAAACCGCCTTGGCATGTATGCCACAAGTCCTTGGCAGATGGCCGGAGACAGATTGTACCAGGTGTTTAAGCAACGATCACGCAAATCAGAGATATTGCGAATAGGTGGTCTTTGAAGTCTGAGCTGCCGTCCCATGAAATTCCAAATGTGTTCTATCGGATTAAGATCCGGTGATTTAGGCGGCCAGGACATTAACTGGAATTCAGCATCATGTTCCTGGAACCACTCCAATACAATTTTAGCCTTGTGACATGAAGCGATGTCCTGTTGGAACATTCCATTTCCATCTGGAAAAATAGAGGCCATGTAAGGGTGCAGCTGGTCCGCAATGATGTTCAGATACCCTGTAGCATTCATGGTCTGCTCTACCACAACCACGGGTCCCAGAGACTCCCAAGAGTACGTCTTCCAAAGCATAATACTGCCACCACCGGCCTGTGTATGATCTACTGTACATTGAGGGAGCAACTGTTCGCCTGGAAGACGGCGTATCCTGGCATGGTCATCGGCGTGATGAATGACAAACCGTGATTCATCTGACCAGGCAACTATCTCCCACTGATCCATGGAACAGTCGCGATGTTCCCGGGCGCAGTGCAGGCGCAGTTGGCGATGACGCTTGATCAGCAAAGGCACACGAGTGGGACGTTTGCTGCGTAGCCCCATATCCAACAGTGTCCGCAGAACAGTGTGCTCCGATACTATTCTACTTGGCCCCGCATTGTATTGGGCTGTCAGCTGAGCCACTGTCTGGCTCCGGTTTTGCTTCACCATGCGAGACAGTCTCGACGACCTTTTTTCTTTGATAGTGTGTGGACGTCTAACACCACGTCGTCTACTGCTGGTTTCACCGTCATTCATCCACTTTGCATAAGTACTAACAGTTGTAGATCGCGAACAACCCACGAGTCGTGCAGTTTCGGAAATACTTGTTTCGAGCCTTCGAGCCATTACAATCTGCCCTCTATCAAAGTCGCTTAGATCCGCATCTTTTCCCATCACACACAGAAGTAAGTGAAAGAATGATTCTTCAGACTCTCCAGCTGCAGTTAAATACCACTTCCACCTGATCACATGCCTTCCACGTCATCCAGGCGAGTTCATTGCAAAATGTAGGGGTGGTCACAATGTTTTGGCTCTTGAGTGTAGTTGAATTGTCAGCTATATGCTTAGTTTTTCGTGTAATGTCGCCAATAGGGATGATAGAATACGCAAGTATCGAAATTTCATTAACTACGTACATTTGTACGGACAAAATGATGAAAACTTTGGAAGACTTTTTGAGGAACTGTTCATGGATAAAAAACTCATAGCAGATTGTATTAAATGCTATAATAAACATTTTTGTCAAAAAACGGAATTACACCATTTTCAAAAATAACGGTTCAGTTAACGAAATGTTTCAGTTTATGTAGATTTACAAACTAAATAAGAACAAATTAAAACATGCCAAGAATTGGAAAAATTCCCTTAACGTGAACAGATTAAAAATACAACACATAAGTAATACTTCTCAACACAACTTGGTGTCTTAGAGCAATATTTAAGAGTAAATCCATTCAAATGTATTCCTTTTAGAAGTGAACACAGCCACAGGATGTGTAGACACTTCATGAATCAAACTGTGAGTAAACTTTACCTAACTAAAACCTGCAATGTCAAGAAATTCTGTGCCCAGCGGATTGAATATGAAGTATGGTTCCGACGAAACTCTCATAATCTGATTAAGTTTCGCATTCTGTCACAGATCTGTTTATTTCGAGCATTATCCTGACTGCTGCTTGAATTTCAGGCATTTAGTAATTTGGCCTTGTCAAATTTTGTGTTTTAAGTCCTGTGCAGTGTAATGTGTTTTTAATTATGAATACATGTGATGTAAGTCTTAAGCATACACACAGTTTTATTGGATTATATCATTCTATATCAATTTTTAGCAAAAAATTTATGTAATAATTAAAATTGCCTTTCTAACTGTATATATAAAAAAAATCAACTCGCTTTATTTGTGCTTTTAAAGTTTTTGCATTTTCTAGAATTTGAATCTCTTTGTGCGACAACTTTGTTTTACAAAATGGAAATGGGGAGATTTTTTGTTTGGTTTTTAGATATATTTAGTGCATTTTAAGAAAAATATGCTAAAATTAAGAAGATAAAAAGAAATTATTATTATTAAAATGTGTGTGAGGGAAAAAATTGGTAAAAATTTACATAAACTTATTCTGTACAAAAAAATTATGAATAAATCTTCAATTTTTCAATTTTGACGTGTTACTATTCCTTTTTGAAACGGCCTTTAGGTAAGATATATTTTAATTTTTACAAAAACTTGAGCACTTTATCTTAGGATATGAAATTGCTTAAGAAACAGTGATTATATTCATATAAGGGATTGTAAATTTTGTAATAAAACAGTGATTGATAAATCTGAGGGTTGAAACACGTCTCCTACTCTACAGAACATATACACAAAAAATGTTAAAGATCATTATTTTCAAAACTTTTAGAGCAATCGCTGTTGTCGCTTGAACATTTTTAAGAAAAAATACATTTCGAGTAAAACGAATTTTAAAGAATGACATCTTGCTTAAAATAGTGGCATTTGCTTTCACTAAAACACTTGTAGTTTTTAGTAAAAGCAAATTTGGAAAATAATAAAATTGGAATTTTTATAAAGCTAATAAGATGGCCTATAAAATAAAACCATAAAAAAATTGTCAATTTTTGGCAAAATTTATGATTTTAGGGTAGGGGGATACCTTAAGAGATTTAATTCATTTCCATGAAAAAATATACATAAAAGATCTTAGAAAATCTTAGCATTTTTACTTTTATGCATATTTTCAATAAAGTAGTTTATAAAAATATGATTTAGTAGGCTATTTTTAATAGCCTACTAAAACATAATAAATACTTTTTAAGGAATAAATACCATTTAGTATTAATATTTAATCCCAACAGCAATGTTTAGAATAAGTTATCTTAATTTTACAAAGATCGTAATTATTAATATAATTTTAGCGCAATTTTTTTTAAAAAAATGCTTTAAAAAGTATTTGAAAAGTATCTTTAAATATATGTTCTAAGATTTTCTGTGATATGAATTGTGTAAATAACATAGAAATGCATCAATGCCAAACAAAATGAATTATTACAAGTTATACTTATTTTTTTTTTCATTCAGAAAAGTCAAAATTGTAAAACTGCCATACATACAGATTGAAAAAAAAAAGAAATATATAATTTAATTTATCAATCTATAGGCCATATGTAAACACAAATTACATTTGAGTCATTTAAATTCATTTTTTTCCCAGGATTCTTTCCTAATTCTCAAAACATCGTAACTTCGAACAAAAACTAATTTCAGAAGTTTTCTCATAAAACTTAAATTATCTTTCCAAAATTTTATAAAAGAGAGAAAATAAGAACTCTTCCATATATTAGCGCTCCGAATAAAACATTCCAAATTTATAAAAGTCAAAATAAAAAAACCCCACCGAAACAGAAGAGCGGATCAGTATATGCTTACCCAAACAAATAGAGCTTGTTTAACAAATAAATCCCTCTTTTACTCAAAGAAAGCCTGACCTACTTTGCAGATAAAAGTTTTAAAAATGGACTCGAACTATTTTTTGGCTATAATACACAGCAAAATATTTTTATTGAATGCTCACGGGTAGCTAGAACGTGGGTAAAACGAAAGGGAAAAATAGAATGAGAGAATGAAAGGAAGAAAGAAAAAACAAAATGGCGTACAGTAGGCAACTATTCTTTGAACTTGACAGACGGAAGAATGTACAGTCTGTGTTTGAAAAATAACTCCTTACTCTTTTAAGTCTCAGTTTAATATCCTGGCTTTGCTCCAGAACTTTCCTTCCTCCTCCACTGACAAGGTCTGACAATATTAAAATGGCTCTGTAGGAGACTTAGATTTCCGGATCTATTGCTTTATTATTTTTTTTGGCGAATTATTTTATTATATTTTGGTTTTGGCGTGTTGAGGTGATATTACGCCCGTGTCCTTGGAGAATGAAATAATGAATTACGACTCCAGTTGTGCGTTACGTGTTTTGGAAGTGAAACAATTTTGAATGTCGAGGGAAGAACTGCTGAGAGTATTGGCACGATTTTATTTGAGGAGTAAGAATAATTATTCAAATATATAATGAGTTATCTGGGCTTTATCGTGTTTTTCCCTTTCTATTGAATTTCTGTTGTGTTCATTTTTGCTAAAGATACTTCAGAAATACATTGTATGTTACGGGAAGAAAGAAGAAAATATTTTTTGTACTATAGTATGCAAATATAAATACAACATTGGACATTTTCCTAATTTTCTGTAAAATAAATTTACATACATTTGTTTGGGAATACAGTTTCTGAATGCCTATTATTTAATACTACTGCTTAATATGAAAATAAGCTTCAATTTTTAAAAATGTTTTCTTATTTTAAAATTTATGAAAGCATTGAAAATATCAATCATTTCCTTCTTTTGCAATACATTTTCTTTCTTTATACGTATTACTTTCCTTAGGAAATTCATTTTGAAACCTTTTTCAAAACGATTAATAAATTCACTCGAATTTTCACATATTATTTATAGAACCAGTTTTTTATTAACAAAATCATTGAAATATTATATGATGACAGATTTCAAATAACAGTTTATAATACCATTTATTACCAAACAGTTATCCTTATTTATGAGATAATAAAAATTCCATACGATACTATACTATAAAATTTTACAGTGTTAATATTAATGTCAATTACACTAGCATGGCGTTATTGGCGAAGGATTCGAAATGTTTTCGTAATTGTCAAGTGGTGAGAAAAATACCTTACCTATAGCTTACTTCGCTTAATTTCACACTATGTCCGGATTCTCAACCGCTGGTCCCTGAAATCAGCATTAACTTAACAGCCCATGAGGGCCAGGCGCTACTGTGCCCATCTCAGTATACGTTACCTTGGGCTATGAGGTGCATCACCAGATGTTCCGCTTAGGTGGTCATTCTGACACGAAACACCCAGTGTCAATTTGTCAAGCAAGCTTGGTACTCGTTTATCGACCCACTGAAGGGATGAAAGGCTGAGTCAACCTTACCAAGCCAAAGATTTGAACCGAGGACCTGCGGCGTGGAAGCACGACGCACTACCACTCAGCCATCGGTCCTCAGCATTGATCCACGAAAAAATTTGACCAAGATACACTGAGATTTTTTTTTGAAAAGTTTCTTTTTCAAAAAATAATAGCAGTAACTGTATTTCTTACGTTATTGCGATAATGATTATTTTAATGCGAATATTCTTTTAAATATTTATCTACATTTCTTAAAATGTTTATTTGTTTCTGTATAATAAATACAATAATAACGATTCCTTACATTTAAATATAACTGCAAACAAATCTTAATAATAAATAATACAATTAATTTATGTAGTTTTTTTTTAAAAGAAAAACCCACCGTGGAACCCGAAATGTTTTCACAAATGTTGCTGATTCATTGGCAAAAAAAAAAGTTGAAAAACACTACACCATCCCACATTGGCACTTAGAATAACAGTTAAATTTAGCAAGTAACAGCTCCTACTACTTTTTTGTGAAAAATTTCAGTTGAACGAAGATTTGATTCCTAAGAATGATTTTCAGTGTTACAAGCATTGATTTTCATGAGCAAAACCAATGGTTTCCATCCCATATATGATGATATTATTAAGAGCTTTGACATACATTAATTTATGTAGACAACCAACAGCTAAGAAGTCGGCTAAATTTTGATAGCAAAAAGTTAGCTTTAAATGACAACTTCCCACGTGAATTTTACCTTTGCTTCGAAAAAAAGCCTTCAGCACTTTCATAACTACTTGGATTTACTGCTGCGGCAGATTCGATCTCGGTACCTTTCGTTCCGTAAGCACGTAACTTCCCATTGGACTGAAATGATCACTTCAGTTCGGAGACTATTACTGGCTGATAATGATTCCACCGCCACACACTCCCCTACCAGTGAGTTGGTAGGCAAATGAACGATAACGTTGTTTTTGCGAGCGTATGAGTTATTGTTGTTGCGTCATTTGATTCTGACGGCTGGTTTGGTGCTTCACTTTTAGTCTGACATCTTGTTGGTTGCGTCATTTGGGTCTGACGGCTTTGTTGCACTTACGGTGGGTAGATGGCACCACGACAGCAGTGCGAAGGTTGCGGGGTTTTTTCCTGAGTTCAGCATCAAGTTCACCAATGAAGGAGATTTGATCTTGGTACCTTTCGATCCGTAAGCACGTAACTTACCGCTGGACTAAAATGATCACTTCAGTCCGGAGGTTGTTACTGGCTTTACATAGATACCACTGCAACACTGCTCAATTTCCCAGCTTATACCATTTGTTTAGATGGAATTGTATTTTTATATTATTCAAATAGTATTTTTTATATTATTCAAATAGTACTTTCATTATTATTTAAATTATATTTTGATTATAAATCAAGTTTTATTTTTATTATTATCCAAATTGTATTTTTATTACTAATGTGCTTTGTGTATGCTCATTTATATGCTATACTTTATTTCTATTCAATTCTATACTATTTACAATTTCTATTTTGTATGTATTTTCAGTAAAATAATTGGCTTTACTGCCATGCATTTTACCAATGCCATCGACTGTATTTATCTTTTGCTCAATGGCAACATATTGTTTGTGTAATATAATCTGTGTGAAATGTTCAGTTCCTGTACTATCCCTCGCTAGGAGAAGTTCTCACCGCATAAAGCTCCTCGTATATGTTTTAATATTTTACTCGCAAAATTAAAGTTGTTAAGTTTTAAAAGCAAGAGTCGTCATTTAGGCACTTGTGGTGGACATCATACCACTCGGCATATTCTTATTTTCAGAAAATGATTTTAAAAAAAATTGGAATTTATCGGAAATTGAAACACTAAACTTATGACTACACTCTTGATAGTAAAAAATAATAAAAAATGATGGTTATAAAACAATCAGTAACATGTATGGAAAGAATGAGTATTCAACAAAATAGTGTTAAAAGGAGCTTAGTGAAATGGATAGAGGGAGGGACGCTGTCCTGAATCATATCTGGTTGCATTTATGTAGCACTAACATTAAAGAAACTGTAGAAATCGGTTTCTTTGAATTTTTAATTTAATTCCCTGTGAGAAATTTCCAGCCCCTTCCACTTAAAATACAAAAAATGTCAAACAGATTGGTTTTTGAAAGTAATAAAAAAGTAACAAAAAATATAAGCTATACCTTCACAAATGTGTATGCTTATAATAAACGTGGGCTTTGAGAATCATCGCTTTTCTCTTTCACTGAAAAAGTCTTCAATATGTGGTTGTGGAAATAAACACACACACAAGTATTGAAGTCATATGAACATTTCTCTGAAATCAAAATGATTACTTCGTAATGTAATACTAAAAGATTCGAAACATAAAATAATATCTTTGAAATACTTACTACACTTTTAAACAAAACTTTTAAAGCATCTTAAGCAACATCCAATGACAACTTCACGTTGGTCAAGGACCCTTTACATGCATTTCCAGGAATTAAATCCAATGTTTATTTCAAAATTTATCGAGTAAAAGATCCAAGAAAATCTACTGAGCTACTTCAAGAATGCAATTTAAGAATCGTTTCTTTCTCTTCTGGAAACAAAGGTCGCAATCATTCAGTTCATCAAGCTAGAAAAACCTTTTTTTTTCTCTTTGCTGAGAAAACCCTAGAGCAGAAAATCCGCAATTTTTAACCCAACCTGTTGTTCCTTTGGCATTACAAATAACGGAATAGATCAAAAAGAAAGCAGAATAAAAAGTAATTGAATTCGTTTGTGTTTAAAAATTTTCCTGACTGTAATTTTTTACATACTTCTAAGACAGACTTAATCGCAAAAGTTCATTAAACATTTTATAAAATTTATTACACTTAAAATTTTTACTATTACTTAAGATTATATTTATGAATAAAGAGAGTGAGAGAGAGGCTTAATGTAGGAACAATACACAAAATTAAAAACATGATAATGATAAAAAAATATTTAAGGAACGCGATGACGTGCTGAATAGTAGAAAGAATTTTTTTTAATTGTTTCAAATAATGACTAACTAAATAAAAATTCCTTGGTGTTAAAAAAATATAATTTAGTAAATAGAAAACCGATAAATATGTAACACTAGTTGCTACCCACCACTAGTTGTCCTGGGTATTTTATGGTAATGAATGATTATATACGAGGGATGATCAGAAAAAAAGCTTACAATCCGCAGCATTTGAAAATTACATATTGTGGCGAACTTTTATTTCCCCAGAATTGAGACAAAAAGGGCTACTTGTCATACAGACGGTTTGCGGGTAGGTTTAGCTTAGTTTAGGAAATTAGTCTCGTTTGGAAGTACGAGCCGTGATTCGATTTTTATAGGCAAAGAATGAGTCCGCATCTGACATCAACAATCAAATTGTGGAAGTTTATGGTGAGGAAGTAATGAGAAGACAACATGTAGCGAAATGGTGTCACTGTTTTCAATCTGGCAGACAGGATGTTGAAAACCGCTTTATCGCAGGAAGCGGTCGGCCAAGTTCTTCAATGACAGAAATCAACACGGCACGAATTGAAGAAATGCTTCAAAATGATCAAAGGATAACTCTGAGAGAATCTCGCTATGAAACTGAGCTATGGCAGCGTGCTGCATATCGTTTCTGATGTGCTGCGATATTTCAAGACAGTGCTGTGGAAACATCCTTCGAGACCTGAATGAATGAACAGCGACCTGATTTCAAACAAGACGGGTTAAACATGTTGGCTCTGTGTTCTGATAAATGCCTAAATAGACTTGTTTTATTACGTCGAAATGTGATAGGCACGTATGAATCTTAATTCACTTTTGAATTTTCTGTCTATTGTTAATAAATACACTGCTGGCCACCGTAAATGCAACACCCTGAAGGAAGCACGGAAATAGCATGAAATTTACAGCATGCATTAGCGGAGGTGAGATATGCAATTGATTAGAATTTCAGCGCAGACACACATCACGCACACCTGTGGCGCCACCTCAAAGCGCAATTTAAGGCATGGAGATTTCGACGATTTTAAGTTTGGCAATTGTATTTTTCTTATGGTTTTTTCAAAAAAACGATCAATTATGTCTCGTAGAAAACAACGATCAGCATTTGATCAAGTATCCGAGTTCGACAGAGGAAGGATAGTGGCCTACGGAAATTGTGGATTATCTTTCAGGGAAATAGGTAGTCGTGTTGGACGAAACCAAACAAACTGTAATGCAAATATGTGAACGTTGGGTGCTGGAGGGTACGACGGATCAACGTGGTCGATCGCATCCACCTCAGTGCACCACTTCACGTGAGAACAGGAAAATTGTTCGCCTGGCAGTGACGGATCGCTCAGTCACATCACGAACAATAGTGGCATTGATTCTGTAATGCATCATTCAGTGTCTGCACGTACCATTCGACGCCATTTACAGCATAGTGGTCTGTCCGCAAGACGTTCATTGCTTGGTCTACCCTTGACGCAGAACCACAGACGTCTCCGCCGCCAATGGTGCGATGAAAGAAGGATGTGGGTAGCAGAATGGAATGAAGTTGTCTTAACTGACGAGTCACGCATCTGTCTGCAACACAACGGTGGTCGGATTCGAGTCTGGAGACACCGTGGAGAGAGGATGCTGAGCAGCTGTATTATGCACCGCCACACAGGTCCTGCACCGGGTATTATGGTATAGGGCGGTATTGGATATCACTCTCGCGCTCCTCTAGTACGCCTTGCCGGTACTTTAAACAGCCAGCGTTACATCTCCGAGGTGTTGGAGTCAGTTGCCCTTCCTTATCTTCAGGGCTTGGCCACAGCCATATTTCAACAGGATAATACGCGACCACACGTGGCACGCATTGTCCAAAGTTTCTTCGTCAATCACCAGATTGAATTGCTTCCCTGGCCGGCTCGCTCTCCTGATCTTTTGCTGATAGAAAACATGTGGTCCATGGTTGCTCAACGATTGACCCAGATTACATCCCCAGCTGCCACACCAGATCAACTTTGGCAACGTGTGGAAGCTGCTTGGTCTGCTGTACCCCCAAAACACATCCAAAATCTCTTTGATTCAGTACCGAGGCATATAACAGCGGTGATCTCCAACAATGGCGGCTACTCTGGGTACTTATTCTGGCAGGAACGACACTTCACAGAAGTCTATAAATTTAATCATTTGATACTTGGTCAACATGTTATCTACAAAATAAATTTTGTTGTGCTATATCTTGTCTTGCTTGGTTTTGCATTTACGGTGGCCAGCAGTGTATTTCTTTATTCGACTTGTAACCTTTTTTTCTGATAACCCCTCGCTTTATCTATATTTATTTGATATCTAAGGTATTCAACTGTGTTCAAAAGTAGTTTTATAGCATTCAACCCTTGATTTGAAAAGAACAGGAATTTAATGTCTAAAGAAGAAGTATATTTATCTCTTTCGTCTAAATAAACTCATCCCTGAGGTATTGATATCCTCAAAACTCGTTCTTTCTTGGCAAGCAAAAGAAATATGCTTGCCAAATTTCAAACCTCTACATCTAATAATTCAAAAACAGGAATTTTTATCAAGAGTCAATCGCGACCCCACGTGGGTGCATATTCCCGAAAAATCCAATCTCAAATTTTGAGAAATCAAAAGATATCAAATGCAGTAATCGCTTTCTAATTATGATTTTGAACAGTTTTCCACTATTTGCTGTATATGACGTCATTAATTGATTTTGCACAAGCACACATAAGTACCAACGCAAGTAGGTTTTTAAAAAAATTCACTAGAAATACAGTTGAAAATATTTTTTGCCGGAAATTTGGTCCCGACTCTTTTGAAATATCAACAAATGCAGTAATTGTTGTAGTTGTAAAGTAATGTAATGCAGCAAATGTAATGTAACTGCAACAAATGCAGTAATTGTAAAGGCTAAAAATGTAATTTTTAGCCTTTTATTTATATTACCCTCCCCCATTTTCGCATGTAGGTAAGCGGGAACCATTTGGAAATTTAGGGATAATCTATGCAATAGTAGGAATTGGTGGGGGGAATATGATTTGTAGTGTGAGCCCATCACATATTTTCTCTTAGGATG
This sequence comes from Trichonephila clavata, assembly GCA_019973975.1. NCBI lineage: Eukaryota > Metazoa > Arthropoda > Arachnida > Araneae > Nephilidae > Trichonephila > Trichonephila clavata. The sequence continues at coordinate 259,696 of BMAO01037465.1, read as the reverse complement.
GACGTTGATACTCGAGCCTTCAAAATTTTAGAACCATGACATCAATGGTGTGGATTTATATAAGCCCCAAACAAATATACAAACGTTCAATTTTATACATAAGATGTAAAAGAAGCTTTTTACATTGGCGGTATATTATTACATCCATATCCTCATTTAATTTGCTCAAAATATTTACTATCGCATCTAATTATTATTGTGCATTTAATCTGTTTAATGAATGTGTAACGTATGTTTAATTACAACGCAATAATTCCTAATTAATCTAAATTGATTAATTAAGAATAATGTAATTCTAATTGATTTGATTCTTACCTTACGTTGAAAATAATGTTCCATATACATTGCTATTTTCAACCACTTTAATTTTAACATTTTTAAGCCTCATAATTTTTAATTACTTAAATGAATACTCATGAAATCAAAAATAATAAATATTGCCTGGATAGATTTGAGAATTTCAGTGGTTTAAATGGCCAGCACAACGAATAAGAGTCAAACGGATGTGCTATTAAAATACTTCAAATAGTATTTCACTTTAAAAACCGAAGTTTCCATGTAGCGCAGTTTTTATAACTTTACATAAATAGTGTCTGTAAGAAATTAAGAGTGCCCCCAATTTCAGTTAAGTTTTTAATTTTGCTCTAGAAATCCCCGGCCTTGAAAACCTGTCATTGCGCAAAGTGGTTCTATCTGCCATTTTCTGATTGTGCGATTTCTACAAAAGTATCTGGCAACAAGAGTTATACTTTAATAAGGAGTGTTCGGGTTAATAATTAATGAACCAATAATGATAAAAACAAATAGTAGTGATACATTTGCACTAACGATAATAGATAATAGCCGACTTCATAAATTACGGTTATACATTACGGTGTAGTTAGAAGCGCTCTCTATTAATCAATAATAGAACATCTCTATAGAAAATATGTATTCTTTGTGATTATGAAGTATGTGTTAGGATTTATGACCTAATCCATAAAAGTTAATATAGTATATATATACATTCTTACTCCTATTTTATTTCCTTGCAGCTCAGTAGTATAGGGAAACTACAGATGAAAGTTGACTGGCCTTAAAATATTGTTTAAACCTGCAACCTTAGCTCCTAAAGCTGAGTTTGCTGTTATACAACTGTGGTTAACTTATTTTTGACTTACATTGTCTATTCTATTTTTGATTTTCTTATTTAGAATTATAGCTACTTAGTAAATATAACTCTTACAACTTTTAATAATTGCAAACAACTTTTAATAGCTATTTAAAAGCTTATTAGTTTTAAATAATCCATAAACAAATCATTCTCATTGAATTAAGTAAAATTTACATAAATTATTAAAAATAACAAGCATAACTCTTCTATAATTTTCTTCACAAAAGAGGGATAGTTTAATAAGTTAGGTTATGAAATCAAAATTCTGAATTATAGTTCTGTGTGTTTAAGAATTTTGAAGAATAATCTTTTAAGAGATGAATAATTTATTTACAGTGAAACTGGATATTGAATATTCAAAATTTCTATTAATTTAGTAAATGGGCAGTTGTAAAGCTAACATCCAAAAGCACCAACATTAAAAGCGGCCAAAACTATATTTATGAAATAAAATGAGCGGATGTATAAACGTTATAATTACGCACACAACAACCGTAAAATCCGGTGTATAACGCCCACCGCCGTATAATGCGCGCCTATACTTTCAAGCTGCAGTATTTGTTTTTGTAGTATATTCGCCGTATAATGCGCGCCCAATTTTTTACCAGAAAACTTGAAATGTATGTATGTATTGCTCTTATATTTTAAGTCATTTGTTCAAGGTACTATTCCAAGCTTTTGAAAAAATAGTATTCTTCAAGAATTGCAACTCTAAGGTCAAAATATATTTCGTACCTTTAAAATGAACAGTATTTCGATATATGTAGAAGTCCATTTTTTTTTATGCTTCTCTCTTCTTCTTTTTAAAACTATTATTTTTATACCCGGTGTACAAATTTCGATGTTATTTTTGGTGCTAAAAGTGCGCGTTATACACCGGATTTTACGGTAATTATTGTGATATTATAAACTTTGTTCAAGAGATAAACTGTGTTTTTTTTATCCTTTTATGCTTTTTAACCATAGATACCTTGTACATTGGGTTTTTATCATTATTATTACACTCAATTTCTTTAAAATAAGTATTTTTTTCACCATTTTGCTTTGGTCTGTTGGCAAGATGCTCATAGTATTACAATTATTTTCAAAACGTGTGAGGTTTAAAAGTGATATTTGTTATAGTAGTGTAAAAAATATATTGGTTTTTTTTAAATATATCTAAAGTTTCACAATTAAAAGAAATGATAAATAATTATTTCCCAATACCAGTTCCTTGGCAGAATTTGATATGATCTGTTTACGAGGATAGTACTCTGAAATATAATTTTTCTTATCTATATATTTATATGAAAATGTGTACATGCCCTCTAATTGAGCACACGTGAAGTTTATAAAATTAATAAAGATAAACCGCGGTTTTAAATAAACAAATACTTAAAATTCTCAATTTAAAAAATATTTTAATATTTACACATTTCTATTACAACTACAAACTTTATTATTTCTGAATATTTTTTTTCTAACATTCAATGAAGTTTTTCTGATCAAAGGATTGATATTAATGAGTGATATATTTTTTTTTAGTATTTTTTTCGTTTCGGACACTATAAAAAAAACATATGTCATAATTTGTGGAACTTTAAAAAAAATAACCTTTCAGCTAAATCCTTATTTTATGTATAGAATTGTTAAAGTTATCGTATAAAACAAACAGAAATAAGTTTCAAAGTTTGACATTAAAAGCAACAAGAATAAAAAGGTCTTAGCATATTCAATGCATGGTTTTTGCGAAAAATAAAAAACTGAGGAAAGCTTTTCAAAGTCAGCAAAAAACACACACGTCGCGTGTTCTGCTTTCGGTTTCTTTGCTTCAACATACCTGTTATAAAAAGTTAAATAACCAACTAAAAGTGGGTAGAGCTGGGAAACTCTGTCCACTTATTTAGAAGAGTCACTCATTTAAAATAAGGTAGTAAAAATCAATATTTTGATCATTTTTAGCTAAAATGCAATGTGTCCCCTTAAGGTTTGAAGCATATAATTTATTATATTCAAAAGCCAACGTTTGTTTTTATAACAGTGTTACAATTTTATTTTAAATTTACATAAAAATGCCAAAAATATTATATAAGTACATTCACCGAGTTAAAAATAATTTCTAGATAAATTTTGTACACGATATCACAGTATATCTATAGCCCTCACGCAAATTCAAAACCCATAATAGATTTTGCTATTTTAAATGAAAAATTACAATGTTATGTAATAATGCTGTCAACAATCCAGAGTTATCCTTACAAATACAATCTTATTTTAGAAAATATTACGTACATAAAAGTTGATGACAACGATTGGGGATCAAATATTCATAAAAATAATCTAATTATATATATATTGAACATTATTTTAAATATGAAAATAACATGTTAACTCAAGTTAAACAGTTTTTCATCACGTAAGATGTGTCTGGAATTGTAGATGTTATCAATGTTTTGTCCAGTTACTATAGATACTAAAGTTTCTATAAAATTTATTACTCCATGGGTGTCATGTAATCACTTTATACCATACCATGGCTACAGACATTAAACTTTTCGAAACTTTTCATCGGTTATAAACATTATTAATAGATAACAGAAGACGAAGATTACCCATTAATATTTATAAGTTTTATAAAAGAACATATAAATGTCACACACATTCATGAGACTTACGAAACTATAGTACACTCTCAGTTTTATGGAAAACATAGCAGTATTAAGTAAACAACGGTTTTAATATTCCGTGATAAAATGAAATATTTTTTCAAATTATATGTATATATCTCGTTTACTGTATAATTTACTAATTGATAAATATTTTAAAATTTTAATTTTTTACTTAAAAATTTACTTCTCTTTTTAAATATAGATGGCATTGTTACATTCACACAAATAGTTGTTTGAGGTATAATTTTAAGTAACCTAAAAGGGATTTTTAAAATGTTTGCTAACCCTTTCAATTTTCATAAATTCAGAAGAAAATTTTAAATACATTCGGAAACATTTTGCTTTAATTTTTTTTTCAATATCTCGAAAGACTAACATTAATGCCTTTTTTCTAAATTTTCTTAAAATAATTATTTTTCATCCAATTTATACTTTCTGTGAAATTGGATTATGTACCTGTTTTTATAACATTTGAAAGATAATTTAATAAGAATTCTGCTTAGTATACTATTAACAGAAAGAAAATAGACATTAAAAATATTTAATATTGCATAAAGCATTTCTCTCCCGCCCTCTCAGCTTTCTAGATTTAACAGTGAAAACCTCTATGCTGACGTTTTTGCTGTTTGCGCTACGCGTGCATTTTCTTCTCTTAAATATGCTTAAATCTTTTTATGTATTTAATGACCAGTGTTCTTGGTAATGTGTTAGTTTAGACACACATGTGTTTGGTACGTACAAAAACTGGATATTTAATTTTCTTCTGAAGTTGTCACATAAAATATATCAAAGTAAGACCTTCCTTTATGAATTTGGTGTTTTAAAAGTTCATTTTTGCTGTCGCTATTTTCTTAGTCCCGAAGAACTTTCTGTGAGTAATATGGAGAGAATTAAAACATTAGTCCATGGTATATTTTTCAATTATGTGTGCAAATGTTTATGATCAGGGGTAACTAATCACTAATTGATGATCTAAGCCTAAAAATTCTTACTTTGTAATGCCAACTTCCAAATAAATAATGAAAAACCATATCCATTTACAGAAGGAAATCATTTCAGTTAAAAGAGCAGGCTTGTTTGTACTTTCATTTCTATGTACACGTAGAAGCATTTATAGACTTCTCTTTAATGACTAAAAAAATTCCCTATTTTGAATCACTGTATTTATTCCTTCTCTGTGAAATACATCTTTTTGAGCAGCTTGCTTTCTTCACACATTTTAAATACAATACTTTACAACTCACATTCCATTTTGACAAATCCACTATTCCCTTTAGAGATATTTTAGTTTCAGATGAGACATTGGTATTCTATACTGTAAAGATCTCACCGGCGCGCCTAAAGGTGTAAGAAGATTGGAAGAAAGACTACCCATATTTCAAAAACAATCTTATTTATTCACAACATTAACCACAACTCTAATCTAATCGATCAATGCTAAGAGATGCACCCAATTAATATATATACAGACAATTAAAGAGGTACGCGAGAAAAAAGGCTTTAATATACTTAGACACTTACTTAGCTCTGACTTCTAAGTTGTTTAATCTAGATTCAATCTCCAGTGGTAGATCGTCACCCTAAGTAATTCAATTATCAATCATTAAATATCCGTGATTCAAATTCGATTTGATTAATCACTGCTCCACTGGCAATTTATCCTGTCTCTCCTTTTTAACCTGAAAGCCTAGACTATATATAATAGACTTAATTTACATAATCACGTCTTCTTCTTCGAGGAAGAGTTTTATAATAAAATAATTTTTTAAGACGAGAGAGAGAAATTCCCCAAGAGGACTGTTAGTTGAAAGAGCGTGGGAAGAACCGTCCCAATAATATACATCTAAATTTGTAAAAAAAATATTCTTTATTATTTGAAGTTATTGTTTTTTAAATGCTCTTTGTCTGATGATCTAAATTGGTTTGAGTTGATTTGCTTCCTCCTGATGTCTTGCCAAAATATGACAGGAGGACATCTTGCCATCAACCAGTAAAAGCCAAACGTTTCCGATCAGATCCCGTGATTTTGGAAATCGCTAGCCACAATTTTGGAGCCTTTGCTATCAAGCATCGATTATATAGCCGGCTTGTCACCTTTTCCGTTTTCTTCGCAAAAGTATAAATCTAATTTCCTCCTTTGCGTGTATGGCCTAAGTCCAGTGTTCCCGATAAATTACCAGTCGCGTATGATTATGTCTATCACACAGCCCGAGGGAGGGTATTTTTAGCTCACACCTCACCCCTGGACGTCAGACCTCACTGGACAGATGTTCGATTGTGTAACGCAATAACCCCTTTTTGTCACGTTCTTCCTCGGCAGTATATTAAATAAACTTATTTCAGACAATGTCAATTTCTTTGCCAACCCGCCATGAGAGAGAGAGAGAGAGAGAAAAAAGAATAAGGATACTAACTTTCACGCAATACAGTTATTATCTGAGTATTCTTTGATGGACGTTCGGTTTAAGGAAAAACTGGTTTCTGTGCCAAAACTGGAATAAGGAAGCGATGTCTGGTGTTGAGAATAAATGATTTAGGAGAATAGTTAATTCGATGAGAAAGAGATGAAAGTTATGATTCAATAGATTCGTATGCTATCTTTTTTTGGGGGTATATATTTGAAAAAAAAAATGAAAGCAAACAGAGAAGAAGGCTTAGCCCGTTACAATTTTGCCGAGATTTCTCACAAGTAAATGAAGAAATTTGTTGAATGATTTAAACTAAGCAAGCTCATAGAAGCAAAGCTCAAGCTATTTTTAAAAATACTAATATTATAGTAAATATTTTCAAATTTTTGCCAGGTTTTGTAGACGTGTGCTTATTTTTTTAAAATTGCCTCATGCAAAACTTTATTAAGAACAGTTTTAGCCTACAAATATTTGTTTGATATACTGTATATGTATACACTATATACTGTATATATGTATATACTGTATATGTATACACGCATATATATATATATATATGCGTGTGTGTGAGTGTGTCTGTGCGTGCGTGTGTGCGTGTGTGTGTAAGGGTAACTAAATTATATTTAAAACAAAATCCTCTGTTTACCATTTAACTTTTATTTTCCTTAACATCTTCGAGTCTTAAGTTAAACTTCCAATTATTTATAAGAAAAAGTATTCCAAACATAACCCTTTTAATCCCAGCTAACTACACTTCATAGTCTCCAAATGTCACCCTTTACTTTCAAATCGAAAACATAAACGAAAAAGTGTTATTTAACAATTCTGTGGACCGAAGTTTTCAGTCCAATTAAAATCTTAAATTGGTGTTGATTTTCTCTCTGCGAAACACTCGTATATATCGATGGCTCGTTTAATAAAAGTGTTTTTTACAAAAGTTCTCTATGCTAACTTAAACCGTTATATATATCTTATATATATATATATATATATATATATCGTAAAATCTGGAATTTAACGCGTATCTAAACTTTCAAGCTGCAATTTTTAATCTCTAGGTATATTCGCCGTATAGCACGCCCCCTCCCCTTTTTTTTTAAAAAAAACCCCCTGAAATGTACGTGCGCAATGCTCTTATGTTTTTGAAGCCATTTATTCGAGATTGTAATTCTCTAGGCTTTAGATAAAAATAGTACAATTCCAGAACTACAAACCTTTAAGTTCATAAGCGAAATGTCGTTTCTTTAAGATCAACAGTATTTCGACCTAAGCAGATGTCTAACTATATACATATATAACAATATATATATATATAATAGTTCAAGTTCACTTTCAAAGTAACAACTGAAGGTTCACCCGCATAATTCTCCCAACGATTCGGTCACTAATGGTAACAGTCTTCACTGAATTGAAAGCATTTTAAATTAATATTTCAATTTTTTTTCTCTCTCTGTGTTTTATGCGAATAACCAAGTTTTCCTTTTGTTTGACACAAAAACTACTTTAAGATTTTTGTCAATTTTGTTGAAAATAAAAATCCTAAAAGGCTGAATTACACTTCCTTAATCCTAACTGGTCTATAGCTGAACGACAGCTTCTCTTGATAGGAAAATATTTACACTAGTGTATTAGGACTGCCTACATATGTGTACTGCCTACATTATTTTTTAGCTTCATTAGCTTAAGCCATGAAGATTTTCAAACTGCTCACATACACACACCATATGATTTTGAGTGTGTGTATATAGTATATATATTATTCATATTTGAAACAAAGTGAAAAAATTCCTTAAGATAATTGATGTGGATTGATGACTTACAAATTCATGCAAAAAAAGAGCAATAAAAAGCAACAAAAGAGTTAATAGCAAATTACCTCAAAATTCTGGACCATGGACGTCATGAGAATTTACCTACACTATATAGTCACATTCCCTTCTTCTCCCCCCCCCCTTACACCTCAATTTTGATATAATCATATAATTTATTTAAAAATATAATTTTAATTTGTTCAATTATTCTTCTCGGAACATATTTCAAAACAATTTGTTCAGGATCTTAGCAAGATTTTTATGGCATTTTAACTATTGAATCATGGAAAGCTATGACTGCGTGTACACATGGGTTGGAAAAAATCCTCTTTAAAAGGTTATAAATTTATATTAGATAAACGACTCCATAGCAATTTATAAATTTAGAAGTCTCAAAATCAAGTTATATAATGACATACTCTTTAAAACAATGACTGTGTATTAACATAAGAATGGGTCACATATACATAGTAATGTAGAATGAGGCTTTGCTGTTAATATATATTAAAATTCCAGAATGTCTTTCTATTTTTTTTAATGCATCGCTTTCCAATTAACATAATGACACCTGGGAATTATTTTGTAACAAGCTAAAAATTTCAAACGTTACAATAGCTGCATGGTGCCGCAGAGAGTACTAAACTATTATACCACTCCCCAAACTAAACGTTTCTCTGAGTGTTCTATATAACTACCTAATAGTATCACAGGCTCATGTTACGAGCAGATCAAGACGAAAATGATAAAAATAAACTATTATTACCAGAGTGCCCTCGCGCCAAACAAATTATTCAGCAATTTTTAATTATTATGTATGTCGGCTGTAAATTTAAACTGGATTGGGAGTGTTGGTGATTTATGGGTGAACCTCGTGGGGGGATAGAGATTTATCCTGTAAATTAGAATAATTGCTTTTTAAAACTATATTTTGCAAGTATGTTTAATTTGAAAAGGGAGTATAATGACATAGTGTGCCGTGAGTTATTCTCAAAGCAGTTGAATTTATCTGATTTGTTATTTCGGTAAGCAAATAAAATTTCATAAGGAGTATATAGGAGACATGAAAGGAAAGTAATAATAGTGTAAATGTTACAGGTAAAGTATGAAATGCCGACATTCTATAGAATGACTAGGCATTCTATACAATGCCGGACGTTTTTAGGCAAAGTATGAAATATGAGATTTATTACATACTTTGCTTAGGCAATGTATAGAATGACTAGGCATTGTATAGAATGCCTAAAGCTATTTAGGCAAAGTATGAAAAATGGTCATGAAAAGGATATTATATCAATGACTTACATTCCTAAAAATACAAACGTTATTCTGACAAAATAATGAGACAGCCATTAAAAAAATTATTGTTAAATTGTGATTTCGCTTATACTTGTATTAAAATTCCTTTCACAAATTCCAAGTTGATAGAAACCATCCTATTTCTCACTCATTGCAAGTGCCAATATATTGGCATTCCGAAAAAATCAAAGTTTTGTACTACAATATTTTTAAAAAAAATAGTTTTCTGTTTTTTTCTGGCAAGTTTCACGTAGGTGGATGTACAGTTCAATATCATATCGTGTAACAATTTTGTGTTTGGTTGAAAGTTCTTTCAGAATTCTATCACATCCCCAGAATCCGGAACTTAATTTTGCTCTTGGAAAAATTAATTCCTAGAACAAGTTCACATTGTCAAACAGGGTGTCAAAATTACCAGTGGCAATTGGTATCGCCTACATGGTGCCGCACTAAAAAGGGATACCAGCCCCTGGGGAATGTACTAGGTCTGAAAATGGTAAAAATACCAATCTGCAGCCCCATTGGAGGAAAAAGAATCCGTGACGTAATACTGTATATCAGTTTTTCCCAACAGTTTTCTCTTCCGGACTGGTCAACGTTTTATAATTTTACGGTGGCCCGCTGAGGGTGCGAAGTTGATTATTTATATTTTAAATTGTTTTGATTTTATAATTTTAGGTTGCCGACCCCTGCTATAGACCATGGCTCCTTCTCCAACACTATAGCTTGCTCCTCCATTTTCATGTAGCACAATAAAAAACCAATTTTTTGTTGAACAAATTTAAGTAAAATTGAGTATTTTGACATTTCCGAGCAAACAGCATTGTACAACTAACAGATACTGAGCCTGAAACTCTCGTTAAAAGTTTTATGTGATGCCAAGTGACAATATTCATAATGAATCTGAAATGTATTTCATAATTTTATACTTTGCCGGTTTCCCATTAGGCACTCTATAGAATGCCTAGTCAATGTGTGAAATAGGAATCATTTCATACATTGCCGGTAACATATACATTAAAAGATTTATCATTCCTTTGGATGGTTTAAGATTAATGTGTTTTGAAACCATAACTTGGAATAATGTAGTCATCAAACATATAGTAAATAATTAATTCTTTGGATCAATGGTTTTTTTTCTCTTCAACCTCTTCAATCACTTAAAAAACACGTCTTCGAATATAAATCTCGCTAACAATTACAGAAATTATTTATTGCTTAGAATATTCAGATAGTGACTAGATTGTTTTATAATGTCAAAGACATTCTTACAATTTTGTAGATGGTTTTATTCACGAAATACATAAAAGTATGTTGAATTAACACAAATCACTACGTATGGAATTTCGTAATTTAAAATGAGATACTTATTATTTATTAAAAGTGTTGTTGTTGTTGTTTCTAATGCCACCTGTCTGACGGTGTCAGTTCGACGTCCACGAAATTCATCGTGGCAAGGGGCGAGGTGTACGCATGTCGCTCAGCTTTTTTTAAACTTTTGAGCACCAAGCAGGTGACAGTACGATTTGGCTTGGTTCATACAATATAGATGACGACATCATTTATCTCCACCTCCATAATTTAGGGATGGAACTGGAGGGGAGGGAAATATTATTTAGCCCCCTTCCCCCGTGGTTTCTGCTACAACCATCCACAAGACTTTCAGACCCACTGATTTAACGAGCACGTACTCCGAGTGTACTCGGAGCGTATTTGCTTACACTGGGCATCGAACCCAGGCCTTTCGGTCTGGAGTCCAATGCTCTAACCACTAGGATACCCACGGCCCCTAATTAAAAGGGTCTTATTTGGTACAAATATATGTCAGTAAAATATATCTTAAGTAAATTGTATGTCCTTAAATACTTGAGAGATACGTATTGTTGAGAATAAGTTTGAAAAAAAACCTCCTTATTGCTATGTTACAAAAAATTTCTAGCAACCTCTTTGTAACCAATTTTTCGTTTACTTGTTTAGCTCTTTTATACACTAAATGTAAAAATAGCCTTTTATTTCTTGATTTTTGGATCTTTGATGGAGTCAAAGCTCAAGGCACTGCTTCAGATATATCTGAAATAAGAGCTAATGACTCAAATGCTAGTGTAATAATGGACGAAGTGGCAGTTATTTTGTGCCAGCGATATTCACCTTACTACTTATAGCCTTTCGTTACAAAAAACAAAATGTTGTGTAATATCATTTATTTCTCAAATAATTCTTATAACTCTCCAGTTCCAAAAAAACATAATATTGCTTGAGACATTCGTTGCTCGGTGAAACTGCTTTTATGTTCTATTCCACATATTCTAGTCATTCAAGATATGGATCAACGTGTTAATACTCGCGAATGTCATGATCCAATCATGGGTTCAGAAACCTTTTAGCAGTAGAGTGTCAAGGCAATCTAGTTATATGATTCGGCGTGCCACACAGAAAGGACATTTTTGAAACAAATTGATTTCCGTGGTAACGCATGCAGAATTAAAGAACAGAAGTCAATTTTCAAGATTTACAGTTTTATTAATTATAAATGTTGCATCATTTAAAAATATTTCTCAACACATAAACAAACAGCCTAAAATATTCTATTTCTTCAACAAAAATATTTAAAAAAATTTAAAGTTTGCATATGTTATAAGTTTTTAAACATATTTATTAGAATAAGAAATAAACAACATAAAATAAAAGTATTTCCCTTTATTATAGTTAAATAAAAAGATAAATAAAATTTTAATGCGCATCTGTACTTACACCGCTCTACTTTCATGTCAGAAAATCTGAGGTATAATTTATTTGCTTTCAATTCGACACGAATTTGAGCATTTAGTTGTTAAACAGTTTCTTTAAATTCAGAAAAATATTACAGACTCGAATACATGACCATAAAAATTATACAGATTATGATCTAATAAAGACTGAATAGAGAACAAAATGAGGCCCCCATCGAGGGCGAGGCCCTGGGCCCGGGACTAGTTGGTCCATGCCTTAAGATGTCCCTGGTAACATTGTGCACTGTGTCTCTAAGGAATTGACTTACCGATAATGGTTAAAGATCAGATATTTGAAATTCTTCCTTATTTTGTGTAATGCTTCTCACGCATTGGAAACGCAAGCTATGACTAAAATTAATATTCACTGTTGTTCCAAATTTATTTAATCTTACGCTTAATTATAAGAAATTTGCACGCTAAGAATGTTTTTTTTCTCAAAAAAGAGTGATTTTATATAATAATATGTACGTATATGTGAGTGTATGTATGTGCAAAATAAAAGAATTGTATTATTTTTATAGCATATAGATTCAAGGAAAACATTACAAATATATTTATCCTATTTTTCTGCAGATATTTAATAAAATTATCAGATATTGTACCATGATCTCTGAAAAAGAAACAAGGCGAAAGGTGGACGCATTTTTTGTATTGTATACAAATTGGTCAGGATAAACACATGTGATATGACAACTCGCTATCATTGTTCGAGCAATCTGTTATTTGTCTTCATGATAGGGTAATATCACCCTGATATGTGTTGTGACAGATGCTTCTGTTAAACATCTGGAACAATAAATTAGAACACAGTCGAAGTAGCATTATAGGCATTGTTCCGATTCTGGAGAGATATTGTCCCTTCAGATGTTTATTAATGTAACAATTTATTTTGTTTTATGGACCAATAAACACAATTCTTGTACATTATTTAAGTCAAATACAAAGATCTATAATTAAGTAGACCATATCATACTTTTTGGATGAGTTTCAAAAATGTTATGTACCTGCTGTTGTATAAACTTGAATAAATTCAATAAAAATAAATTGCTTTAATTTTTTTAATCAAAAGGGGGAAAATATGCTTATATACAATTACATTCAGGTTTATTGGTATGGTTTAATCCTATCACAAGTACGTTAAGGTTAAATATAATAATTCTTCTTAACTTTTTTTAAACATTAAAGTAGATTTTACCAAACACTGTAATAAATGCAATGTGGCCAACAAAATCAACCTTAATCGTTGATGAATGCAATAATGAATCATCCGAATTTATGTATACAAATAAATAAAATTGAAGTGTCTGTTTGTAATTTCAAATTAGCAGCTTTTTACTAAAGGCATTTAAAGGTATATACGGTACTTATATCAAAAAATCAATTTTTAAAATTTTTGTCTGTTTGTTTGTTCCGGCTAATCTCTGGAACTTCTGGTCCGATTTTAAAATTTTTTTCACCAATAGAAAGCTACATTATCAGGAAGTAACATAAGATATATTTTATCTCCATATTCCCACGGAAACGGGAGCTACGCGGGTAAAACCTTGGGATGTTGCTTACTCCCCGCCAAGTTGGCACAAAATTATGCATTTGGTCAATAATGGAATTTTTAATAAAAATTTTCTCACATTTGTAACAAATAACTGAAACATAGTGTACTTTGGCATCTTAACAAAAAACAATTTTTTAGATGGTTTTTTATTAAATGTCTAACATTTAATACGTTAAGTTTATTAAATGTCTAACTCAAACTTTGAGAAATATCGCCAAGTTGGCTAAGAAGTTCTCTATTCCGACAATCCCAGATATTTTAATGCAAATTTTCTCCTACTTTTTAAAGAGGGAAACGAAATAAAGTTTTAGCGAATTGCACGCGCGTGATATTGAAAATTCTACGGTAATATTAATTGACAGTTTCATAAAAATTTTTGATTACTTTAGTAGTTTTGATTAGTTTGATTAGCTTTGAAAGTATTTATTACTATGAATTTTTGGAATAAGTACAAAGACTACATGGCGGAAGATATTTTGCGACGAAAAACAACCGAATATGCCTTTCAATGAACACATCTACAACGAAACGCAATAAAGGTTTTCAGAATGGTTGGGAAGAAGCTACATGATTTTGTAATGATTAGTCCAAGACGTGTCGACGGAAATAGCTTTGATAATGAAATTGCTTGAGAATTAAACTACGATTTTATAGCATTCCATCAAGTAACAGAATTTATCCCTCAATTAACTCCAGAACAAAGTGTTACGTAAAATATAATCCGGCATTGGTGCACTCTTTTTTCTCGACGCCCCTGGACGAACCGGAAAAACGTTTTTGCTAAACTTATTATTAATGACCATCAGAAAAACCCAGAAGATAGCAGTTGCTATGACTTCTTCTGGTATAGCTGTGATTTTACTGACCAACGGTCGTACTGTACATTCCGTTTTAAAATTATCGCTTAATCTTGAATTTGAAGATTCACTCATCTGAAATTTCAGAAAAAATAGCTCTCAAGGCAGGATGCTTCCACAATGTAAGCTTTTAGTATGGGATGAAAGTACGATGTCTCACAAGAAAGCTGTAGAAGCGTTTAATCGGACTCTTCAGGATTTACGAGATAGTACAGATATCATAGGAGGAATGGTAGCTGGCGAATTCAAGCTTATGGGGAAAAGTTGAACAATTCAATCTGAAAACGAATGTGATAGTGCATCTTCATAATGACGTAGATTCGGAATATTATGTAGAGACGTAATTGAAAATTGGTTATGGATGTTTGGACGCAAATGCTGGAGATTATATTTTACTTCCAGAGAATTTTGAAATGTTGAAGAAATGATGTAAATCTTATTGCTCAAATTTACCCGGGCTTGCAACAAAATTTAAATTGGGATCAGTGGTTGCGCGCAAGATCAATATTGGCGCCTAACAAAGACATTGTCCATAAAATCAACATTGAAAATTTAAACGACGTGTGGGGGAGGGGGGGATTGAAGAAATATTTATCAGTGAATACAATCATGGATAAAAAACAAAGTACTTCATATCCCACGGAGTTCTTAAATTCACTTGAACTTTCGGGTGTACCCTCACATAAACTTCAATTAAAACTAAATGTACAAGTTATGCAAAATCTTGATGCTCCTCGACTATGTAAAGGAACGAGGCTTTGGATCACAAAACTGATGCATAATATACTTGGTGCCAATATTTGAACACATGTCATGAAAAAGGATAGTGTTATCATACCTCGAATTCCAAGTATCCCCACTGACCTACCGTTTCAATTCAAACAAGTTCAATTTCCAGTTTTTTTTGTTGCTATTAACAAAGCTAACATTTCAGATAGCAGGGGTGCATTTGGAAAAGCAATGTTTTTCCCATGGCCAACTATATGTAGCCTGATTGGTGTGTCCAATGCCCATATCTTCACTTATTTGCAACTGACGGAAGAACATATAATATGGTATACAGTAGCAGCTTAGAATAATATTCTGTTTTGAATTCTTTTAAAGAGGACTTATATATTAGACGTAGATACTTTAGATTTTTAAAAAATATTAATAGTTTAAGTAATTAAATATTTGTTGTTAATTATTATAATAAATTACGTTTTCAGTTTTTTAAAACTAAGCTCAATTTTAGAATTTTTAAATTTTATTGGTTCCAGTCAAGGGATAAAAAAATTACTATACTATATTATTTACTTTCTAATGATAATGATTACGACTTTGACAGTTATTTAAAGACATCAACGCGAGCGGAGCCGCGGGTATAAAAGCTAGTTTTCAAATAAAAATCAATTTTTTAACCTGGCATTACCCGCGTGGAAAAAAAAAGACCTAAAGTTCTCGCGCACGGTGTGTCATACCGAAGGGTGTTTACATTGTGTTTTTACCGTAAAATTTGGTTACAAAGAAAGAAAAGTAGGAAATACAACATGTTTGTTACATTTTTCACACGTAAATTCAGTTTTTCTGTTCTTTTTTAAGGGCATTCAGGGCATTGTTTATACACTCTTTTAAACGCGTCGTGAGTGAGTGCGATGTTTTCACTTTATCTTATTTTTTTAATCTATATCTTTTTCAAACTAAACATAAGTAAACTTCTTTATTCTTTAAATTTCAAAATTTTGTAATTTCTCTTTTATTTTCTCTCATTTTGTTCCAGCAATAGTTTTTTTTTCTTCCATAGTTCATCTGAAAGTGGATAAGATGTGTACCAGTTATCTCCTTTAAAATTACGTTCTTCTCAAATGTTTTTGTAACTCTACGTATAAAATATTTATTTTCAACACTATCTCCCTTTACTAAATCTGGATCGATTTCAGTGGAAGAATCATACTTGCTATTATACTCTTCACTTGATTTTTCCTCACCATAACCGCGAAGAGAATTTCTTCATCTGAAAATACTGTTGCACTATATCTATATTAGATACTGTTTTTTTTTAAAAAATTACTTTAATATTGCATTTCATCATCATAACAATAATACGCCATAGAATGAGGAAGATTTAAAATGTGTTCATGCATTCAGAACTGTAACGGTGATTCACGCGCAGAGTATGAAATAGCCGAAGAGGTGATATCCAGAATATATATATATATATATTTAGAATTCGCCTACAAGCTAAAGCCCCTCAAAGGATATGACCTGAAAGTCAGCTACACGAGAAACTACCCATTTTACAATAAAGGTTTAGAAGGAACGTTGAAAAAAGTTAGACTGTGGGTATGACACACATAAGTGACACAGTGTCGGGCTAATAACGGAAATCTGAAAAATTTCTAAATGTGTATATATTTTCTCAAATTTCCTTTTGTATTATAAATACAAGGTGTTTCCAAATTCATGGTTCAAATTTTAAGGGTAGACAGAGGGCACTGTAACAATGATTTATTGTATAAGAATCTATGGGAGCAAGAGACGTGGGAGGCGCAAACAAGGGAAATAAAAGAGAAATGAAGTTATCGGTAGGTTGCGTTGCTAATAAGGGGCAGTAGAAGTCTAGCCGCCGTTCAACATGATGCGTTTCAGTAGGGGAAAGCACCATTCAGAATCGGGCTGATGTTTACCATGGAAGACTTTAAGTACGCCGAAAATGCAGACATGCAAGATCATTTATTATGGTAACGGCAGAGCTGCACTACGAATGTATCACTTGCAGCTTCCTGATCGACAAATACCGGATCACAGAATTTTTCAGTGGTTACATCGTCATCTTCGTGAAACACGTTCGTTCCATGTCACCAGACATGATGATGATAGACGAAGAGCTGTACTCAGTCCAAGTCTGGAAGAAAGTATCTTGAATGTTGTGACTGATTGACCAGAGTTAAGTACAAGAGATGTTGCTCATTACGAAAGTGGGAGTCATCAGATCTTTTGTAGAGCGTTGAACGAAAGTTGCTTGCACCTCTTTCATTTTCAAAGAGTACAAGCTTTGAACCTGGCAGAGTTTCTTCTCTGTCTGCTAGTGGTAAGTACAGCAATTTGCGCTTCGACCAGACTTCTTAGCTCATGTGCTGAACAGTTATTGTAAACATTACACTTGTCAATGACGCTTTTAGTAAACATTTCGTCTCTTATTTTTTTGTGTCTGTGTCTGCATCATACTTGTGCTTATAGTGCATTCCTATACAATAAATGATTTGTACAATGTCCTGTTCAAGTGTAGGTACAGGACATTGTACCAATCATTTCCGAATTCATGTTACAAACCTTTTGTACCATGAATTTGGAAACCCTCCTGAATACTCATTCTTAGTCTCTTGAAACACATTTATCGAAAACTGCTCTTAATCATGATCAGTATTTATAAAAGGGCCAACTGGTTCCCTTGGAGTTCTACAGCCATTAAAAAAAGTTTTTATTATTACAGGATCGAATGGAGTCTACAAAATGTTCCTCTGTTTTATGATTATATGTAGATTTTAAGGGGTTGTATTTATAAAAAAAAAACAAATTTTAATATGATGTACAGTAAAATTCGCTTAACGCGAAAATGCTTAGGATGAAATCTCAGTTGACACAAAATGATACACTGGTCCTTACTAATTGTTATGTGTTTCATGCATTCTTCTCTTAAGCAAAATCGCTTTGAAGCAAAAATCGCTTAACACGAAAAGATTTTCCGTTTGGAAATAAATAAAATACAGAAAACACCAACCATGTAAGTGAGAATTCACAGGAGTGTGAAATGAAAGAGAGATGATTTTCACATATTTCGTAGATATGTGGCTAACGGCTTTAAAATACCCACCGAATTGTATGTAAAGTTATCAGTAAAGGGTATCCGAATACTCGTTAAAAGTTGGTAAAGACGTTTTATGGTTTAATAGTTTAAGTCAATTTATTAAACTTATTAAGATGCCATTATTTTTTTTTTCATTTTCCGTTCACTAGTTCAAACATTACAAGTTTTTTTGAAAATGAGTGAATGCTATTTCCTGCATGCAGTTACTGACTTTATAAAATAAGTTTTACGCAAAATATGTTTATCTCGAAAATTTAAAGCAGGACAAGGATTGCTGAAAAATTTATAAAAGTGAATGACTGAAATCATTAAGATCAGGAGATGTATTATATGTAACGAACTCATCTGGACGGAACACTTTGTCTGTTAAATCGGGGTCCAAGCAAAATACATTTTTTTTAATATATACCTTTCGGAAATTCTGAAATAAGCAACTATACAAAAATTATTCCTAGTTAGAAATTTTACGATTTTTATTCAACAGCTACTATTAAATCGCGCCAGTTAGTTGGAAATTTTAAGACACTGACTGGTAGATGCTTGAAAACCTTTTGGATTCCTGACTCGAAAAAGTTTTTTTTTTGACTTAATGTTGAGAAGAAAATACTGAGTCATTTATACACTACTGTATAAGGTATGCTTTCACTATCTTCAAACAATGTAAATCCTTAGAAAATGTAACAGTTTTGATAGGGTTTCATTATTGATTTCTGAATCAGATTGGCTATTCATAGGTTCATGGACAATTCAGCAGTTTCCTTAACTTCAGTAGCACAGATAGGTAACACCCACCATCAAAAGTAATATACACGCGTTAAGTTCTTAAAACATTCCCATCGTTATTGAGTGGGATGAGATAAGAAAGGAGTTTCCCCAGTCTTATTTAAAACTAACTCGGTAAGTTCAACTCATGAGTCATCTGTACCTGCTAAATCTAACAACGCTTTGCACCCTTTATCGTCGAAAGTTGCTTCTTGCAAGAATATATTTTTTCAGTTGCGGACAAAAAAAATGTTATTTAAAAAAAAAAGACTTTTTTTAACACAAATTAATAAAAGAAATGTCCAACTGTTGAAATAACTTATTAATTTGGGTTTTATTATTCGTTAAATAGGGGGTTTTATTCCCCCCAACATTCGGTACAGTGGGTAATGACGCTGATTGAGTGTGAGCGAATATTAACGTCGCACTATTCAGCTGCACGAGGGCTTTTGGCGACGGACCTCGTAATTTTGAACCATGGTCAAGTGACGTGGACGACACCTGAGCTGCCCCCTCTCTTAACTACCACACCACACCAATGGGAGGACGTTTGAGCTCTCGACAGATTTAACATGCATCGCTTCCCTACACGACGGGTCGTCTGTGGTACTGGGCTCGAACTCATGCCACGCTAACCATGATCCGATGACTTGACCACTTGGCTACCGTGGCCATAGGACCTGGGTTTGAATCCCGGAGAAGGCATGAATGTTTGTATTGTAATCCTTCGTGGCTTTAAATTCCTTTGTGAAGTGTGTGCTTCATGCTTACTCTTGTAAGCCCCCGTGTGTTTATTTGTGGTGAACGGGGATTTATAAATGCACTCAATAAAAAGAATAGAGGTTCGTTAAATCGGGTCCAAATTGTATATACTTAAATAAAAATCATTATTGTATATTTACAAAATGTGTCTTTCTGTTTAAAAATTCAATCTAATCATTTTTAAAGCAGAACAATTCAATAAGCTGTAGAAAAATATACCGTTAAATATATTACATTAAAATTCAATCCGCATTTTTTTTTTTTTTTACTTTAATACAACAGTAACTCAAAGAAATCCCAAATTAGTTTTACGCCTTACTGGCAGCAACAGGGCTGAAAAGACAAGATAAAAACAACATGTATTAAAAACCTTTTTCTCCCACCCTCGTTTCAGTGTATGTGTGTGTGCCAGCTCTAAACTAGTATTCTAAAACAACGTTAGATGCAGCAGTAATAACTTTTAACTACCGTTTAACGACGCTTTGATAGGGTCTAAAAAACGTAAGAGAAGAAGAGAAAAAAAAATATCGAACAAAAAAAATCAAAATAAAAACGTCACTACCCTAGAAGACCCAATGAAACTAGTCTAGAATTACACTGACTGTATTTTATAGCCTTAGATACTTTTCCACCGCGTTCCTAAACTTAAACTAGGGACCATAAAAGTTAAGTCCCAGAAGATACAACAAAAAATGGTGGAAAAAAATAATAAAGCATTGAGGGGATAGCATCTTTTTCTGGATTTAATCACATACTCAAATGGTACACAGAAGTTTACGCTTCAACTCAATGATTTCGAACATCTGCATGGAACATGCTGATGACATTTGATTGAATTTTTGGCGGGAATTTTACGATTCGAAATGGCGAACAACGAGTTTAGTGCATTCGATTCGTTTACGAGCTCACGTTTGAAAAAGAAATGAAGAATGAAATGCTTGCAATAGTGGAAAAAGTTGCTTTAAATGTAGAAATGACGCTGTGTTAACAACTTTTTGACGCTTGGTCGAAGAGTTCTCATACTAGAATGTGTTAGAGAATAGGAAGTGTAAAAATTTTGAACCGACATAATGTATGATATTAAAAACATTATTTTGGAAGGTTTTAAAATTGTAAATTTCATCTGCGATTCAATAACTGTTTTGCAGATTATTGAAACAAATTTTTTAAAATTTATGTTTTAGGTTTCTAGAAAGTTATTAATTGTCTATTTTATTTTTCGTTAAAAAGGGCTTTCATTTAATAGTTTTATATACAGTAAAACTGTTTTCCTGCAGTAGATAGTCACCGTATAAAAGAACCACAATAAAATAACATCCTGAAATTCCGTAAACATTTATACATAACAAACATATTTGTCGACATACTACATAATTTTTTTTATGCTGCGGAGCGGGACCACATAAAAAAAAGTTGCATTTAAAAAATACATCAATTATTTACGTAATAAATGAGAAAGTGCTTCCAAAAGAAATAAATAATTAACTTACTCTTGAAAACATATGAGATTTCTCATTGCCCTTAAGGAGGAGTTTTTAAATTACATACGTAATTCACTGATACTTATCGTAATCCAAAAGGCGAATCTTCTTGTATTAAATTGTTTCAAAAATGCTTTTGCCACATGAAGACATGATTTCATTTTTTGGCACAGTAAAGTCGATGACAAGTTATTGAAACAACGGACAATTAATCAGTTGCTTGTAAACGTCACTATAACCAGTTATGCATGATTGAAGCTGCTTTTGGAATTTCAAACTCCTTCTGGAACTTTGAGAAAATGCTTTTTCGATTTGTTGGAAAGCTGGGTACTTGTAAATTTTGTATAGGCTGTCATAGAATCTGGTTCTTCTCGTTGTTGTTTTTGACATGTATTTCCCGAAGGAAAGGAATGAAAGTTAACAGAGCCTGAGACGGTTGGACTGTACTCGATAAATGGCGACACCACCTATCTCCATCTCCACAATTTAGGCATGAAACTGAAGGGGAGGGAAATATTCTCCTGCCTCCTGCACCCGTGGGTTCTGCTGCGACCACCCACAAGACTTCCGGACTCACTAATTTAACGAGCACGTGCTCTATGTGTACTCAGAGAGTATTTGTGGTGGCATTGGGCATCAACCTAGGTCTTCCGGTATGGAGTCCGAAGCTCTAACCCCTAGGCTACCCACGGCCCGGTTCTTCTAGTCTGTCCACAAAATAAAAAAATGAATCCTTAATCACGTGATTCGTGGGGATAAAACTAGGAATACGAAGCGTGTGTGATTAGCGCGTCGAGTGAAAGCAAATGAATGTGCATTTTCGATAAAATGTTTATTACAATGAACAGAGCGTCTTGAAGTGTATTCACGTACACTAACAGAAAGCAATACAGATGTACCCACGCCATTGAAATAAATATACCGCATAAAAAAAGTCGCGCAAAAATAAAATCGTACAATAAACATCGAATAAAAAAAAGACCATACAGAACAGGTTTTACAGTTTTTTAAAACTAAATTTTATTTTAAGCAGTATATTCAGCATTTTCAAGTATATATTTCGCGTATAACGTATCATTGATTATCTATTATCATTAATTTAATTTAGAATCCAAATATGACGTAACACATTTCTTATTCATGTGGGTGAACTGTGTTTATCTACTGACACATTACACAAAACATTTTAAAGAAAAGGTTTTCGGTGCTTCAATAATTCCTAAAAAGGATTGGAATCAGCTTATATTATATGTAGAACTTTAAAATAAGCTTAGAAACAATCTTGTGAGAGTTTTATCAAGATTGCAGTATAAGCAATGTTGAGATAAAACTGTCACAAGAGAGTTGGTGATGGACTTTGTAATTCTGTGAACTTCCTAACTGCCATACCAACGGGAGACCAATGCGCTTTGACAAATTTAACGTGCAATGGCTCCTTCTATATAAATAGGGTTTCTGTGGCATCAGACTCGAACTCATGACATTTTGGCCACGAGTTCACGAACATAACAACTAGGCTACGTGGCCACAAATAATCATTTCAAAAGAAGAGTATAAAATAATCGTCTAGGCAAATAAGATTAAAAAATTATTTTAATTAACAAATTTTAAGTATTTTTAGAGTTTAATTATAGCAGATGTTTTCTTTTCCAATATTTCTCAGTTTATTCGGTGACATTTGTAAATGTAGAGGAATGTATTTCAACTACGATATTTCTACTACAAAATTAAAAAGTATAAAACTCATATTTTCAATACTTTTTAAATGTGTTTCCCTCTTCTTTTAAACTCATTTTTCAATGTTTCAAGTATGGAAAAACCACCTATGTAAATTGACTTGAATATATTTATGATATAATACTTTTTCATATATAAACATATTTTGCTTTACATAGAAATGCCTTTTTTTTGCGATGCATTTTATATATATCCTCTTAACCCCGTGTCCGAAGGCACCAACGTGCCCGCGAAACTATTTTTAAGCAACTGCCCGCTATGAACTATATCTATATCAACCATAGCCAACCCACTGCCCTCCATGGTGTTTTGTTTGGCCGCGAGATTCATCCACTTTTAAAAATAAAATGCAAGCTTTAAAATTGTTGTACTGGTAACACTTTTTTGTCATCAGTTGTTATTGTCAATGAAGACCCTTGCGTTAAATTTGTTGCACATAAAGAATATCCCAGTGACTTAAATCTTTTAAAAATGTTTCATTTTTATTTTAGGTTTCTCAACCCAAAATCCTGGAGAAGGCATGGATAGTGATTACGCGGCAGAAGGTACTCTAAATAGTCATCCAGCCACAAGTCCTCTCGTGAGGTTGGTGGAAGGGGAAGGGATGAGGAAGGCTACTGATCACCTACAGGATGTTCTACCTCAAAATTGTACAATCACCTGCTTGGTGCTCAAAGCTTTTGCTAACAACAGGCGTAAAATCTTGCCCTTTTCCATGATGAATTTCGGAGCCTCAATCTGACTACGTCAGACAGGTGGTATTAGCAACAACAACATTGTCAACTGAATTATTACAGATTGGTTTATAGTTAATTTGAAAAGAAGCACAGTCAAAAATATTTTTTTTAAACCTGAAATATTATTTTTAAAAAGAGAGATTTAAAACAAATTTTTTATGTTACTTTTAATTAATATATTTCATTGTTTCTTACTTACAACCACAACTATTACCAAACTAAATCCTAATCAATTTAAGAGTTTGTAATAAAAAAAGTATAAAAATCTAATTACTCCAATAATTATTCGCTACCTCCTTTAAAGACCACACAATTAGGAATTAATAGTATCAAAAGTAGTATAAATGTAATTGAAATAAAAAACTGAAACACTGAAAAATATAAGAGATTATAATTGCGATAGAATTTTAAATAGAATGTTAACGAATTCAATTAATGTAAGGCAAAATATACAAAAGATTAATCAAATTAAATAAACGAAGAAATAAATTAAACATTTCACAAAATGAGGATAATAAAGAAAAATAATTCTACTATAGCTGAGAAATTCGTTAGAACTCACTCAAATAATCATATCGATTACAAGAATAATAAAAAAAAGGATGTCCTAAAATTTTATAATTTGCTTCGTAAAATACAAAATGTACTTAAATAACAAATTTTGGGAGAATTTTACCTTACAAATTTAATACAAAATTATAATTCGAAGAAGGGGGATTTATTTATATTATTTTCAAGTTTACTTTAAGAATATAACATCGTTTTGCTTGTTACTATGTTCGTTGAATAAATAAAATTAACTGTTTATAATTCAACTGTTGTTATATTTGTTGAATTCATTCATTCCTTCAATACATTGATTCATTTCTGTTGCTTTTTAAATCATAAAATAGCTCGCTTAGCTGAAATGTTGTACGCTTGTCTGAGGTTAATGAAGTATTGTTTTTACCAATTTTAACCGCTTGCTTGATTATCCCAAGTTATCTAGGGTTCGTATATATTGAAGTTAATTATTATCCCCAGAAAACTCGGGCGAAGCAGAATTCGTCAGTATGATTTGTTTTATCATGATTTTGCTCGTCCTGGAAGAAATGAAAGGAAATATTCAGCTTTTTGATTATCATTTTACAAACTTTTGTTGGTTTCGTGGATCTTTTGGCTGGATAGGTCGCGTGTTTTCCCTACTGTATAGTGCACGTCGGCTTATGAATCAGAGTAATGTCTAAAGAAGGATAGCTCCTTTGAAAAAAAAAGTAAAATAATGGCGATGGTGTATGATAGTGAAAGCGATGATTTTCAGAGAGTGATTATGGTGGACATTGAAAATAGTGGAAGTGATTCTTGTGTATGTAGACTACATTTTGTGCTGTAAATCAGGAGGTTCACGATCACCTAAATAATTTAGAATGGAACTGATTCAAAGGGTATTTTCAGAAAATCATCGTGACGAGTTTTTTGAAGCATCAGTAAGACTTAGTATTAGTCCTTCACCATTCAGGTTAACCTCTGGGCATTTTCCAGATGTTATTCTTACTACTGAAAAAATATCTAATCTAACGAGACATTGCACTCTGTGCTCTCGGAAAACACATCCCGTACAGAGGTACGTTAGTAAGAATAGAGACCAGATACGAGTGTACAGAATAACAGGTATCACTTTGTGTTGTCCCTTGTTTAAAAAACTATCATACAAAGACTAATATTTAACTTTTCCATGTGCCCAAGATAACTCGGGATAGTGAACTAATATTAAAACTAAATGCTTTTACACTTGTAAAAATTAAAAATTCTACTTAAAACGTGCATATTTTATTTTTCTGCGTTTCTTTGTATTTAATAATAAAATAAAAATTGTGATGATATTTTGCAATTTTTTTCAAAAAAATGTGTAAGGGAAGCGGTTAATCGCGCTATGTTTTGTTTTTGTATGAATCTATAACTATATTAAAAACACAGATTGATCCATCATTTAGTTAAATCTGGGATAAATGTTCGATATAAGTCATAACAAAATCACGAAATTTATGAAGCAGGTGTGAAAAAATATATTTGTTTCATAAATTTCGGGTTTCTTAATGTGGTAAAAGTAACTTTAGAAGACCCACTTCGCCATTAACAAAACAGTATCCTTTTTTTACTAATATTTTAATGAGAACTCTGCAACTTTTCCGCAAGAAACTACATAAATCCCCTACAACTGCATAATAGATAGAAGTTTCATCTGAATCACAATTGTAAGAGGAAAAGAAAGACTGTAAGAAAAAAAAAAAGTTGGTACATTCTTGATAAGAACTTTCACTGCATTGCATGTGGGAACTGGGGAGAAAATGACAGTGCATGCGATCGCCTTACGACTGGAAGATAGATCAATAGTTCTTAAGGGTTAGGAGGGCTCAAATGAATTTCGGAAAGATGTTTGCTTTTGTTATATTGCTGACGTTTCGCGCGTTTGCTTTGGATACCGGATTTCAGGAAGAAAAGTCAGATTGTAGTGCATTAAGAAGAAAAGATGTTTATCAAAACAAGAAAAAAGAGGTTTTTGATTCTGAAGAGCATCTTTCTGTGTTTACTCAGTTCCTTTTTCTGATTTCAAAGAATGCTGGTGTTTATCAAGTGAAAATCTTACTGTTATTATTTATTGAAGGAAATCTTGTAAAGGATGTTTACTGTGTTATTGTCAATATTATTCGCTAAAAAAATTCTTTAATATAGAATTTTTTTTTTGTCGTAACCAATATTAATGCTAAGCAAAACCCCTAAACACCGATGTTTTATTAATTAATTTTTTTTCTTTGAAAAGTGAAAATAAAATTTTAAAAAATGTACTAGAATTTGTATACGGTTATTTCTGAAATATGTACAGTTTTGAATCGTAGGAAACAGAATTTTACAGGAAAAGTTTTGAAATATTTATTTCTGAATGAATCTGTTGGAACGTAACTGATTACCACATTTTTCCAGTTTAATTTAGTTCTTTTACCTCTAATTTTTTTAAAAAAGTATTTTAATTTAATTGAATTACATCAAAGAGCCAAAAACCTGCTCAATAACACGTTGCACCCTTTTTTCCTACAAAACATCTACAACTCGCCTTGGCATGGATACCCCAAGTTTTTGGTAGATGAGCAGATACAGGTTGTACCAAATGTCTTTGCAGTAGTCGCGTAAAGTTGAGATATTCCAACATGAAGATATTTGATATCCAAGCTGACTTTCTATGAAAACCTAAATGTGCCCTATACGATTAAGATCTGCCTAGTTATGGAGCTAGATAATAATAGGAATCCATTTTTGTACTACTCGAACTTTTCTAACACAATTTCAGCCCTTTGACGTGGGACGCTGTTCAGCTGGAAGATCCCTTTCCAGTTAAGAAAAAGATACCATATAAGGATACAACTGATCCACAATTATGCTCAGATATTCTACTTTCATAGCCTCTTCTACCCTAACCAAGGGTCACAAAGTAACCCCAATGAGAATATTCTCCAAAGAATAATAGTGACATCACCAGTCTGCGGACATGATGAGAGCAACAGTTCAAATCTGAAAAACGGCGCGACCTGATACAAACATCAATGATGTGAATGAAAAAATTATAATACGATGTAACCACACCATAAAAATATCAAGGTAACCATGCCGTAATTTTATCGCCCGTCTTGGCGAACATAAACAACAATTTGTGGCTCTTAGCACTCCGATATCAAATTAGCACTTAATAGAATAAACTGCTTGAATGTTGATGAATATCTACGTCTTTTTCCTTCGTATTGAAATTAATCATATTAAAATGAAAAAGTAATATGTGGCTAATGTAGATTAAGTGAAATTTATGTTCAATGTGGACGTCATTATCTTCAAAAATATATTTTTTTTAAATTTTAAGGAAATCAACGTATAATATGCAAATGCTATATGAACTGATTCCGAGTATTGGTTATGAACTGTTAAGATAAATAAAGTTAAATCAAAGGTAATTCTCACAATTAAAATAAATAATTTTTCCGAAATTAAATGTCAGGTACTACATGCATATGATCTACAATTATTAAAAATTGTTATTTTATTGTTTTACTTTTCAATGAAATCAAGAGCAAGATCATAACCTGATTAGAAACTAATAATAGATGTTCATAACCAATTTACTAATATGCAGTTAAAAATGTTTACTTTAATTGATATTCAAGACATTGTAACGATTTTTTAGCATTTAATAGCTTAGTAAATAATAATTTCTATAATGTAATAAAATAAATACTAATATAAGTTAGTTGTATTAATTCATCAGGTAATTATATCATAGTTTTTGTGTTATTAAGATAGTTTAAAAAATACGAAATTGATATTTTATTATTGTATATTAGTTGTTAAAAGTTTCAAAAAGAAAATATAGTCTTTTTGAATGAAAACAAAAGGAAATGTCTCAGCCCAAAAAAATTTTGTAATATATATTACAATTTTTAGCTTCTGCATCTTAAAAATTTTAAATAATAAAAACTATTTTTTTTTCAATGATATACATCATACATATTTTGAGCGGAACTAAAAATCTCAATAATACTGAAAAACAAAAATAAAAAAATTTTAATGTAAAAGTCTTTTGAGAAAATTGCATACTGCGATTTCCCGAGAGACCGTAAAATTACGTTTATTCAATTTCGAAGAAACACATGTTTCTTTATAGGCAAATAGTTCATTATTCAAACTGCAACTCATTTAAATTATTCCTAATCAAGCAAATTTCTGTTTTTTTAAATAAAATAAGAAAGAAAATATGTATGCAATCATTTAACAAATATTAACATTCGAGCAATGAAATTAAAATATTTGTATGCTTCACACTAATAATTAATAAAAACCCACCTATTCATTATAAGAGTAATTTCTCTTGGGGTTAACTAGAATTCAGAAATTAAAGATAAAAGTAAAATCTGGCAAACTTCTTATTGAAAAATTTTTGAGACTTTAAATAAGTAATTATTTCGTATTCATGCATATTTTCATTATTGTACCTGCCTCTTTTTTTTTTTTATAAAAAAATGCAATTTCTATTATTACCCTTCCTTTTATCATTAATTGTTTGGGAACTGTTTGTGTTAATTTTAGTGTTTATGCAATTCAGAAAAAAATGTACTAGTTATTTTAAGTAAACTACAGTGTATAGTTTCTTTCATAGTAGATTTTTTTTAATTAATTTTTTTAACAAACAGCATGTGGGTTTATAATTATTTCAACACAATTTGTATAATAATAATAGCTCCTTTGAATGAGACGAATTATTTTGTAAACATGATTATGGCACCTTAATATTAAATTAAATGGCAACAAAAAGATGAAATCATGCCTAGATGTTGTATCCATACAAAAAAGCATTTAATATTTATAATTTTTACTCAAATGTGCTGCATTATTGCAATAATACCAATAAATTCCAATAGTTTAATACATCAATTAAAATATAGCTCATGCATATTTTAGAAAATCCTATATTGAAAGACTTAAATCAACATTTATGTTTTCTAAGGTGTGTTTACTTCACTGTTTGCACAGTTACCATGTTCTCTACTCCTTTGGAAAAAAATTCCCTCATAGACAATAGACAATGGCACAGAAACAGCAGCAAGTCTGGCATGCAAGTAATTTTCTTTGAGTTTCCTGTAAAGCCTACCTGGAAATCACTGCTCCCGTGATTGTAGCAATATCCGATTATTGCTCTTTGGTATATATTGTTTGGTTGCATCACAAAGTTAAGGATGAATATTGGTTTTTTCTTGTGAGATCTATTGCAATTGGTCTACTAAGATATCCGACTACTCTAAAATTGTGAATTTTGCCAAAAATCGACAGCATTTTCATGATTTTATTTTATAAGCCATCTAATTAGCTTTATAAAATACGAAGTTTATTATTTTCCGTTCACTAGAACAAAAACTACAAGTGCTTTAGTAAAAGCAGATGACATTACTTTAAGCAAGATGTCAATCTTTAAAACGCGTTTTACTCGAAATGCTTTTTTTGTTGTTGTTGAAAAAATTCAAATTAAGACAGTGATTGCTCAAAAAGTTTTGAAAGTAATTAACTGAAATTTTTTTGTTAATAGTCTGTATTATAGCAGAAGTGCTTTAATATTTAGATTCATCAATCACAGTTTTGTTACAAAATTTACAGTCCCTTATGTTAATAATATAATCATTGTTATTTTTTAAGCAATTTCATATAATATCGAAGATAAAGTGCTCAAGTTTTTGTTAAAAGTAAAATATCTCTAATCCTGAAAGTCCTTTCAAGAATGAATAACATAGCAACACATCAGAATTGAAAAATTGAAAATTTGTTCATAAACTTTTGGTACAGAATGGGCCCGTTAGCATAAATTTTTGCCCGTTTTTTTCCCTTTCTTTTTAGTAATAATAATTTTATTTTATCTTCTTAATTTTAGCATATTTTTCTTAAAATTTACAAAAAAATCTAAAATCCACAAAAAAAACCAAAAAAAAAAACCATATCTACATTTTTTTTTTTTTAAAAAGTTGTCACAAGTTGTCGGATACCTTAACATTTGCTGTTTTAGTGTCATTTCCATATTTTGGAAACGGAATCCGACTAAAGACCGGCTTAAACTCGCCCTTGCCACAAAGAATTTTAAGGTCCTAGATCTAACACCATCGATCAGATGGCTTAAGCAACAACACACACAAAGAGCTGCAATATATACAATATAATTTATTACACATGTTTCCAGAATATCAAATGCATAATCACGTGATTTGATTTACAAACTTTTCAATAGTAACTCACATTTTCCTATTATCTTCCATTTTTCCTGACAAGAAATTTGTCTGTACACAATCATTGGTTTATAGCAATCAATCGAATATGAACAATTTCACACTTCCGTGTTTTATTTAGTTTTTTCACCTTTTAAGTGGACCATTTGCGCCAAGATTTTAGGCACAAGTGCTTTAAAACTTTTACATATCTGACTTTTTAAGCAATTTAATGGTTTGGTTACAGCAATCTTTTCATAACTTGTTACATACGTATGCTTCACTTTCAGTCAGTCACTTTGAGGACGCAATTCTATGGTCGTAGCACCCGCTTTGTGTGGGCAATTTAATGCTTCTGATTTTATCTTTTAATATAAAGATATTTTAAACCGAACTTAAAATCAAAACGTTTTGAGAACTTTTTCAAGCTAAATCTTACACAGCACACGCATACCTTTACAATGTATCACTTTATTTACCACTCTCTATAATCGTCTTTTAATGAGTTGCAAATAGAAAATCACTTCAATTACTGACTCAAAAGGCACAAAATGCTCCGGTTTTTTTAGTACTAATGTTACTACATGTCAATAGTCTTTACGATATTCATCCAGATTTAAAAATTATGTAAATCTGACGGTAGCGTGCATTTCGACCATTAGAGCTATTAGTTATGTTCTATAATGACATTTTTGCGTTTTATGGAAATAAATTTTTGTCGATAACATTCCACCTTTCGCTGACACAAACAAACGCATTCATCTATTACCCCTATTGTGAAAGTAAGTTTTGTTGTTTGCATTTGAAAACCATATCATCTGAAATGCTCGCATATGTTGTATGTGTTCAAATACACCATGGCGATGAATGCTGACATATCTTTACATCATCAACCGTAATCAATATTTGAGACCGTACACACATCTCTATCTGTTGTATAAAAATAATGTTCATAAACATCCTTTTAAAGAATTGTTTTGACGAAATTTGAAACTCATTAATGCAAAATGCAAATGAGAAATGAAGATATTCTAGGCGTATTGTAATGATCGAAAGCATCTTAAAACTTCAGATAAATATTG
Source organism: Trichonephila clavata (assembly GCA_019973975.1). NCBI lineage: Eukaryota > Metazoa > Arthropoda > Arachnida > Araneae > Nephilidae > Trichonephila > Trichonephila clavata. Next base: position 228,022 of record BMAO01037465.1, on the reverse strand, counting down.
TTATTATCATAGTATATAATGTATTCATAAATCGAATTTTTGTTTTTAATTTTTATAATTATATTGTTTTAACCCATTTCGATATATTTTACTAAGACTGGTTTGCACGGAGTAGAGTTTTCAAAGTTAGACTAGAATACGATGAAGAAAAAATGAAATTGATCTTTTCACTGAACTTTTCACAAATCTTGTAATAAAAAAGCTACTTTTTTTAATTTCTTTTAAGAAATCCTATTGCATCGCAATCAATAAAGGTGAGCATTAGATATTCGCAAAATGATTCAAAAATGTCTTATATTCCGACTATTTGAATGTGAATAATTAGAGAAAATTTTCTCTTATGTTATCTAAGTAACACGAACAGAAAAAAGAAATAACGGACTTGTGAAATTTGTATTAATACCATGAACTATTATTTTGGCTGAGGATGAAAAGTTTTCTTTTATAATTCGTTTTTAAAAAATAAATATTATATGGTATTAATGATTTTTTTTTAATTGTGAGTTTGTAAAAATTGTTTTTTTTCCCATTAAAGTTGAATGAATTAAAAGGATATATAAGGTACAACATATAATTAACAATATATATATATATATATGTCAGTATGTGTATTTTAAAGATTATTTTTAAGTTCAATTCGAACGAGGCAAGATGTAAAAGCAGCATTTCATTATTATGCATTAACACAGTTGTGGAATAAATATTTCATTAGAAAATCGCAATTTAATTTTAGTTTTTTGTGAAAAGATCTATTTACATTAAGTTACATCACGAGTAATAATTCTATGGTGCCCTATCGAGAGCAGGATTTATCATTCCGCAATATTACTGTAAGCTTTGATAGAAATAAAACGACAGCAATATGGATAGGGAATCGATGGATTCAAGGTGAGAGTTTCCACTTCATATCATTCAGGAGCTTAACAACATCCTTCCCCTAACACCCGAAAAACAGACATGTCGGTAGGTCAGCCTTGAAAGACCTTACAGCCATATCATGAGCTTGAGTCATGAAGTGGACTAGTTAGTCGTGCGAGAAATATCCGAATAGACCTAGGATGGCGAACCAGTGGCAAGCGTGCCATTGATACAAACGACACAATATTTTGGGCACTCCAGCAATCAAAATGGTTTGCATTTTATTTCAGATTAACAATGATCAGTATGAAGTATTACGAACAATCGCAAGTGATCGGTCGCGGGCGCCTGGGAGCACACTCGTTAGTTATTGTCTTGCACAAGTTAGGTCTTAGACTACAATTGCTAATGATGCAAAGTTTCTCTACGCATAGCATACTCAATTTCATTGACATAACTGCATTTTAAAGTTTATTTGTGATATATTTACGATTTTTAACTTTTATTTACCATGGTTAGTTCAGCAAATGAACAAATGTGCAAGATAGTAAGTGTAACAGAGAATTTCAAATTCGGTTAATCTAGAAATATGACATTATTAATATATAAAAGCGACAAAGAGGTGTGTGTTTTATGTTCTGGATTATGGAATGCAGAACATCGTCTGTAAAATGGCATTTTGAAACAAATCACAAATTATCTTGTTGTAAAAGTGAATCACAGCAAAAATAACTAATTGCTTAGAGCCTGTTTGGCAGATGACTCCAATTCAGCATGCATTTTACTAAAATAAACATGTTACAAACCTTAATATAAGTTATTTAGCATCCAGTCTGCAACAACAGAAGTCACACTAATGTTTACTTTAATTTGAATTCCACGTATAACTAAAACATTTACAACTATACAGTGCAAAATGTATTTTTTTCGTAGTAAATAAAGAGCTTTGTATTAGTATTTGGTTTCATTATTTTCCCAACAATCAGAAGTAAAAGTGATTTGATGGCACGTCTGTACCTCATTAAATACTTCCTTAGAAAAAATTGACATGTTGTTCCATAAAGGTTCGCCATCCATGACATAGACAGTGGCGACGACTTCTGTACAAGCGCGTTTTTTATGCCCCGTGATCCTTTGGTGCATCCAAAATCAAAGCCGAGTCGTCTTTTCAGACGAATCCCGCTTTTACATGAAGCAATGTGATTGGCATATGAAGACACCGAGATGAACGCTCGTGGTCTGTTTGCATTCGATATCGACAGGCACGTCTTGTACTTTGTGTATTGGGTTTCCATTGGGTTCACATGACATACAAATTACTTGTTAACACCGTCGATAGGCTGAATAGCAAGTGTTAAATTCCTGAGGTTTCAAAGCAAGTGGTGGTGTCCTATCTTTGAGGTCTAAAGGACATCATCTTTAAACATAACAATGAATGTTCCCCCTCGTGTCCCTGAGCTTTCTCGACACTGATAATTTCACCCGTTGCCCTGATCAAATCCTATTCAAAATCTCACAAATATTGTAATCATTTGACCATGGGCTGCTAAGATATAGGGCTGTCACTATCTATCATTCAAGTACACAGTTCGACTATATATTTACCTGAATTGCTATGTGTACTAATTTTGGGGCTTGTATACCCTCGAGTTGCCAACAAATTTAAACATGTTTTTTTCTACTATGCAGTATACATTCGGCATGTAAAATGTTATAACTTCCTTTTTTCTTGGTGTTGCAATTTTACTGATCAGCAGTGTAAAACAAGTAATGTAATAAATTCACCAAGTAAAATATCAAAACAACTTCTTTTGCTTATTGTTATCTATTTTAAAAATACACTAAAAATTACCTAATTTGTTAAATAATCACTGTAGTATGACATAAGACAAAATAAAGGCTGGTATTTCAAACAAATAAATATATCAATCGGTATAATTTTTTTTCGAAAATATTAAAACTAAGAAACTTTTAAAGCACAACGCTGAATTCAAAACGATACTTTGTCTCAGAATATCGAAAGAAGTATCATTCAAAATGTTTAATTCTTTGTACTGAATTTTATGTTAGGCCTATTCTTCAATCACAACAAATGATTCCATGACATAGAGATTTGACAGTATTTTATTCAGTCCATCGGAACAGCACATTTCTTCAAAAATGCATCCCATTCGAATGCATAGAACCAGCACGTCCAAATGCCGAAAACAAATTTTAGATTAAAAAAACATTCCCCTCCTCTACCTTTCGCTGACCACGGTATTTTCCTCATTCACTTTGCCATCACGTAACATCATGTTCAACCCTTTTTTTATCTCTCTTTTTTCTTTGTTCTATTTTCTATATAAAAAAAGGCATCCCTTTATATTTTTAGAGGATTTTGGTCTTAGCCTCTTAAGAAAGAGAAAAGGTAACAGCTAAGATGTGTGTGCCAACTTTTTCTTCCTTTGTTAGGCAAGTGCGATGGAATTTATCGCATTGAGATTATCTTTATGTGGCATCGGTGCTCGCTTAATTTTCAGAATAGGTCCTTTTGTAGCGGCGATTCATATTTTTGATTTATGTGCGGGGAACATAATGGGACGCCAGGCAGTCTTTTACGTGATTGGGATGCAAGGCTTATTTTGGCCTGGAAAATTTATACTGTTTCGGGGAGGCTAGAGAAAAATGCTACGCGGGGAATAGAACGAAAAGGTTATTCAAGAATTTAGCTCTTTTTACAATGCAAATGTTACGTTCCTATCGTGTATTCGTTATATTTTTCCAACTGGTTACCTCAACTGAAGAGATTTTGAGTTTGAAGTATTTTAACCACTTACTGCTTCTCACAAAATAAAAAACAACAAGTAATATAAAAAATATAAGTCAATTCTTACTTAGATCAACAGAGAAAAAAATTGTTAGTTTCTTTTTATTAAATAATTACAATTAATATAAATATGTATAACATATGATATAATCAGGATATTAAGTGGCAAAATAGAAAGCGATTTTCCACTTTCCTTTCTATGAGATTGGGCTATTTTTTGTTTGTTACTATTTATTCATTAATTAAATTTAATTATTCTAATAAAAAGTATGGTAAAAAGAAGTCATATTCTCAGAAGTTAGGCCGTTTGGCTTAGAAGTCCGACGCACTATCCACTATGCTACAGAGATACAACGATCAATTTTCCTTTTTATATATGGTGTTGGGCTATTATTTTTGTTACGATTTATTCATTAATAATGTTTAACTAGTGAGTTAATACTTGAAAAAACTATTATCATCAAGTGTCATCCAGTACAAGTTTAAAAAAATGCATTTGAACTTGATTGGATGAATAAAAAGTATTTTATTAACGATTGAAGTTTTATGAACAAGATATATACATATATATATATATATATATATATATATAGGGAGTGTGTGAACTAATAGTAGGAATTGAAAAATACAGAGAATATTTCGAATAATAATTCTATAAATAAGAATGAATTTTTCCTATGACATAAAGTACATTTTAGGTGCAGAGACTTCGGATTAAATAGAAACTTTTCTCAGTTGAATATTCTTTCTAAATATATTCTTGCTAAACTTAATTGTTAGTTTTAATGTAATTTGCATTGGTCGAAATCGAAAAAATTAAACTTCTGCCGTCAGGAATGAAATAACCTAAATGTCTATTTAATATATATACAGAAAAAAATTTCATTTTTTATATTTAATAGCTTTTAAAAAAGGTAAAATTGCTGGTACAGGGGTACCGGTTTCACTTAAATTAATATGTAAAAACATAACTATTGTAGGGCTCAATATATCGCATGCAATGTAGCTTCCTAAAATCACTGTATTTACATCAGTTTCTCAAAATAAGTTAGATTTCACAAAAAAGGTGAGTTGTGACTTTAGTGATAGTTCTCATATTTTTTATATTGAATATTATTTTCAAATATAAAATTTTTAAAATTAATAACATTCCATATTTTAGGAAGATGTTTCTTCTTCTAAACTTACGAAAAATTCGGAAATAATATTATTGAAATAAATCATTGGAATACATAAAAATTTTGTTTAAAATTTACAATTGTCAGGATATTTTTTTTTACTTCATTATTTTGTAGAATTTTATTCTGTTCTATGATTTTAGTTCTTCTTCTAAGTTCGTAAAACTTTTTATAATGTTCTACATGCAAAATTAGAACAGATAACAAAATAAAAATCTTCTGTAGAACGCGTTGCTAATGACAGTTTTTAATTTCTCAAAATGTTTTTAAAAATGATAATACAGTTCTTTCTACCCTTTCAGGACCATGATCACATATATATTATAACGAACTCACCCATTATAAAACTCTAGGTGGTAACACAGACTGATCCGAGGTGCTGCGTCTATGCGAGTGCCACGCCAGGGTATTCGGTGATTACCTCTCAACGAGAGTGGTCGTTTAGATCCACCAGCGAGCTTAGTATGGATGTTTGATTTCGGTGATTGTCTTGCAACGAGAGAAGGCGGTATGCGACCCCCTCGAGTTTTGTCAGGAGATAATTCAGTGGTTGTCCCTCGAAGAGAGATCTGTGAGCTCTACCAGGGAAATTTGCATGAAGATTTTTGTATCTGCCGGGGGCAGATGTGTTGAATGCCACCCTGGACAATAATTTGCTTTATTTCTCTTAACTGTCAACAAACTCGGGAGATTTATGATTTTTACTTAAAATGTGTGTAAAGTGTAATATAACTTTATGTTATGTTTGATCGTGACCCATTAAACTACTAAAAAAGTTCAAGCGTCATCACTTGACAAGCCTAGAACATTACATTGTGATCACTTCTGCAACACGGTATCATATGTGATATTGCGTTTTGCCCGTTCTGAGGCCCGCGCCCTACCCGGTGTGATCTTAATTTGGAACTTATGGAGTTTAAAATGATTATAAACTATAAATTTTGGTGTATTTTATTATAGTTAAGATTTTATATTAGTTTTTAAATGGTTAGGTTTAATAGAAAAAATCGCCTGGTCCTGAACAGGTTAATTTATAAATATCGTCAACATTTCACCTACTTGCTTACAAATAAATCACATTATCAGTTTTACCCAAAAATTTAGTTTAAAGAACTATTTGAACAAAATGAAGATTAACCAACAATATAGAGAGCGACTAAACTCGTATTGTCGAAGTGTGTTTTATACATTCACAAATCGGTTATGTGATAGTTATCAGTTAGACAATTATAAAAGAAAGGATTTATTTACTGGAATGTACAGAATGTTGCCGAATTTGACCTGCAGGATCACAATAAGCATAAAAGATAAAAAATTATCATTGAACATGGGCCCGCAAACCACGTTCAATCAGAGAAATCACAACAAAAAAAAATCAAAATCAAATAAAATTGTCACAATTTGTCCCAAGAGAAATCAAATCCAATAAATTTTACTCACCCAACCAACTTTTAATAATGTGAAAAAATGATAACAGACATTTAATTTATTTTTCAAATCCATCGAGTCTAAATACACAGGTCTAGAAATAGTATTTAAATACAAAGTTACATTTAAATAGTCACATCTTACTAGTTAAATTTGCAATTCACATTTATTCCTCCCACTTTTCTGTACATGTCTTCCGTTCTCCGAAGTGAAGGATTACTTCTGTTACAGCCTTCAAGCTGAGAGTTTGTAAATATCCTTATTTGCACGAACGTATTTACTTAGTTCTAACTATTTGTCCCAGTTTCGCTCTTTAAGTCTGAACACAGAAATAATCGAACAAACGTAGGAAAAACTGTTCACGGGTACTTATTTTTTACTTAGATGTTTTTGCCAAAAAGGATTTTATTAATGTACTTATTTTTCTGAGGATGGTCTTATAAATCTATCATTCATTGCAACAGCCGTCGAAGTATGGATATGAAATCTGCATTCCTGTTAAAACTACTGATAACTTTTTTTATGCAACGAAAAAGTTAAATTGTCTTTGTTAAATAATTAAATGCATTTTGTTAACTGTCGAATAAATTTATTGCGCTTCTTCATTGATGGAAAAAGTGCAAAACTAGCAAACATTTTTTTAAGAAAATGTGGAAAATTAAATAAAAATTACCATTATAACTTTCTATACTTTAAAAGAAAAAAAAAATCCCAGTAATCATTCTAAAGTTGGAGTGCGTTATCAGATAAAGTTCTTTTATAATTTATTTGAATGGTGGGGTGATAAGTCATCCCAAACGTAAAGGAGATAGTTGGTACTGCCTCCAAATATGGTGAAAGAAAATTATTTTGAAAAGCCAATTTACTGTTCTTAAACATTCATACACGACCATCGGGAGTGGCCGCGGTAGCCAAGTGGTCTAGGCATCGGATCATGGCTAGCGGGTCATGAGTTTGATCCCAGTACCACTGAAGACCCGCCGTGTGGGGGAGCGATGCACGTAAAATCTGTCGAGAGTTCAAACGTCCTCCCTTGGTGTGGTGTGGTAGTTAGGAGAGGGAGGGTGCCAGCTCAGGTGTCGTCCACGTCACTTGACCATGGTTCAAAATTACGCGGACCGTCGCCAAAATATTCACCAAGGAGGTGAATATTAACTCACTCCACCGGCATATATCAGTGACTCGCTCAGCCAAGGCGTTAATTGCCCCGGACGTATATATACGTCTTTCTGAAGTACGATATTTTATGTTCACTGCTATCCATAAAACTATTCCAAAGGCTTTGGAAAGCAATAAAAGGACCATAACAGTGTATGCAAAGGATATCCTTATTTCAGAGAATTTTATTATTTATTCCTTTTCTAACACCCTCTCAATGCATCCCATATAGGCATCTACGTGGAAAAATGTGGCAATGTGGAGCGATTCACGTAACTTTTAATCGACACTTTAGGGATTCATTGTAAACTGTACAAATTATTAAGATAAGTGTTTATTTTTTTATATAATTTTATATAGAAGCCTGTGGGGTCACTAGTAATTATTAATGTTGTTTTAACTTAGTATTGTTAAATTAATTACCAAATACATTGTGCAGTATTAATTATTATAAGTGTGTTATAGTATTGTTAATGTTTTTTTTTTTATTATGTTAAATGTATTTTGTTTATTTTCAGTAAATTAATAATTTTTTAAAAATAATCTTTTGTTTTCAAATTTTTAATATGCTCGCGCCCCTCTGGCAGATATATCACACCCACAGTTTGAGAAACGCTGATTTGGTGCTTTCATGCCCCACAGACACAATACTTTTAGAAGCATCCATGCCTTCTCCAGGATTCGAACCTAAATCATCGTCGATTAACCCCTATATCGGAATCTTTAGCGAAATAGCATTGGATATATAATTGCTTTATATATATGTATATAATGGTTTTCTGCTATGGTAATACAATAAAAATATTACAGTAGTTTTATAGTTCTGCTTTATAAACACCATGAGGGCTGACGGTGATAAAGAGGGCAACTGTTAACCACAAAGGATGACTCCTAGGATCACAGTATTTAAACAGCAAACCAAGCCCATGTATAGAAATAAAATCTTACCAGTTTTAACAACTATTAGTCCTGCTACATATTGAGTCCTTAGTGGCATTTGAACTGTCAACTCACAAGAACAAATGATCAGGACTATAGCAACTCGTAAACCGAGAATATCTATACCACATATATAGGACATAGCAAAACAAATATAAATACTTCTGGAGTTGTAAGTAATGAATGTGCAAGAAGACTCTCCACTCCCTTAATAGATTTAATGAATTGTTCTCATTCCCACAAATCTGAGCCTAGATTTTTGAAATAAACTTAATGACAACGATAGCGCCTTACCCACCTTGTAATACACACTCAACCCAAGCACCCTATCATTTGCAACAAAACCCGATATCTCCTCTTTTCCCGAGGAAAAACACGATCTAACATCTTCCAATTACCTCTTCCCCCTCAACCCTTAATTACCACTCATTTAAGGGGAAGTTTAAACAAATCGCTTACAAGTGACAATCTGTTCACAGATTAAGGTATATGTACCACAGCCGGAATCACTTGGAGTTTGCATACTAATCCTCTTATGTTACAGCTGCCGTCCACGAGGGCCACTAACCTGGATTTTAAATTACTTGATGCCACTTAAGGCGGTATTTAAGGGGGTATCACCACCAATGTAAGGCTTAATCCTTCCTTTCCTGGAAGGAAGTTTGGCTTTGTCTGGTGGTTGGACAATTAATCGATAGCAACCCTGTTGCTGGTGGTGTTTGGGGATATGTCTGGCTAGAAGAAAGAGATGAGAGTTAAAAGGGGTATTCTTAGAAGATGATGCAAAAATATAATGACCCGTTGAGGAAATGGTAGCGCACACAAGAAAGTAAGAAATTAACCGTTTTTATTAATGCTCTACTGAATTACTCTGAATATTAACTCTAATAATCCATAATAATATTTTATGATTAAAGTATCGTTTCCAGTTTTCCTTTGGGTCAGCGGTTCTTCAACTTTCAATCGCCTCAGCCCCTCTTTATGAATCAACCAAACATTGCGGACTCCCAAGACATTGAACATCTCTGTCTGACTCCCAGAATGTGGCTGAGGGATTTAAGGTATCCGACTACCTTAAAATTGAGAATTTTGCCGAAAATTGGCAATCTTTATGATTTTATTTTATAGGTCATCTTATTAGCTTTATAAAAATACCAAGTTGATTATTTTTCGTTAACTACAACAAAACTACAAGTGTTTTAGTAAAAGCAGATGCCATTACTTTAAACAAGATGACATATTTTAAAACGCGTTTTACTCGAAATAAATTCTTTTAAAATTGCTCAAACGGAGCCAGCGATTGCTAAAAAAGTTTTTCAAATAATTAACTGAAATTTTTTGCATATGTTCTGTATAATAATAGAAGTGTTTCAACCTTCTGATTTATCAATCACTGTTTTATTAAAAATTTTACAGTCCCTTATGTTAAAATAAGTATTGTTTTTTAAGCAGTTTCATATAATGGCTAAGATAAAGTGCTCTAGTTTTTGTAAAAATTAAAATATTTCTTATCCTGATGGTCATTTGCAAAATGAGTAACATAGCAACACATCAGATTTGAAAAATTGAAAATTAGTTCATAAACTTTTGGAACCGAATGGGTCTCGTTTATGTTATTTTTTGGTCAACTTTTTACCCTTTTTTCCCATTTTAGTAATAATAATTTCTTTTTCTTTTCTTAATTTTAACATGTTTTTCTTAAAATGCACTAAACAAATCTACAAACAACAGAAACAAAAGTTGTCGCAACAAGTCGGATACCTTAAATACAACCATTATCACATTGGCGTGTAAAGAATTTAATGATGAATCTTTTCACATGTTTTTTTTCTACTTATTTTTAAATATTATGTTGTATTAATGGTTATGTAGTCGCAGACAATAAAAAAAAAACTGAGTTGATATACCAGATCGTGAAACATGCTCTAAAATATTTATTTAATGAGGGGGGGGGCGATTTAAAAATTCTAGTCTAGGATGGGTTTTTCAATTCTTCCACGAGGCCTTTCAAGATTCTGTAAAAGAATAAATTCTTAACATTAAAGAATAGATCTTTGCGTCTCCCTTAGAAAGCTGCTGGAGAACCCCTGGGGTCCGCGGACCACAGTTAAAAAACTATCACTTTAGGTTTTATCAAAGATAACAATTACATAAAATAAAATCACGAGTAGGCATAAATGAAGCAAGTACGAAAAAAATCGGTAAATGTGGATCAGTATTAAAGGTATATCCTTTTAAGTTTGAATGTAATTCTACATAAGATGATTGGCATGTAGGTAAACAGGGCGGAGGGGGGTAATACATTGTTTAATTATGGCATTTAATCTCTGAGTAATTAATTTTCCTCGTAATAGAAACGGGGTTGTTATGTCTATCACGGGTGTACCAAGATCATTATAGTTGTAAATCATTATAGATATATTTGGAAATCAATAGAAATGTGTATATTGTAAATCTGGACAAATTATCTTTTCATGGGTATACTTAAACTTAATCATTGACCTTAATAATATATTTTGTGATAGATTATCATTCGCGACTTTTTTAAAACTCTACTATTGTGCTCGCGGTTTTTAAAACATTTTATAAGGAAATGATATTAATTACATTAATGTAAAAAAATAATTTAATGCTTACATGAGGTTTTCATGTCAAAGTTTGAAACTTGGCATTTTGTGACTTATTGTATAAATAAAACTTTAAAAAAATGTATTTACTTTAAATCGTGTATGTTATTTAAAAAATCTGCATTTTACTTTTATTTAACGCATAGAAGGGGCTTGAAGACTTAAATTTTTAAATACACATTGGAGTTAATAAATTATTAAATTACTTATTTATAATCTCTTACGTCCAAATGGCGTTATATTTTTCTGAATGTCTTTGGAATGGAAATACTCGGAAGCAAATCAAAATCTTAGTCTAATCACAAAGAAAAGTGATCTTTATTTATTTAATATATATCTCATAATTATATTTTGCATTTAATAATGCCAATATTTTACCGTCAGTATTCTAGTTTTGCATATGTGAGCTTTTTAGGGCAAATACAAAGCAAGCAAAGCTATTTAATTTCTTTTTTGGAGCAAGTAAAGGTTTTGCGTGAAAATAATAAATCTTATTTCAAGAGATACTAATAAGTGAGAGCTTAATAGAATGTTCTTGAATTATTATTATTTATGATTAATGTTTAATAAAATGAAATATTAATCATAAATATGACTTAATTTTTAAAAATATCATTATTGTAGAAATGTTGGCTAATTAATAAAAAAAAACAGTCATAGCTTGCATAAATTAAAATATTTAGTTTAAATGTCTTCTTCAATCAATTTTTTTGTATATATCGGTAAAAGGACGAGGATGAGACCTGAGATAGCTGAGGAGCTTACAATACTTCGTACATTTTTCTGTAATCCTTCTAAAAACTCTGATTAAACGAAAAAAATAAATCTACTGAAAATGAATCTCATTTTCAATTGTTTATTACCGTGTCATTTTGAAGTTATACTAGAGCTATTTGTAGTAAATCCAAGGGAGGTACTCGTAATTTTGAAACACGGTCAAATGACATAGATGACATCCGAATGTGCACTCCAGTTACCAAAATTCCACACCATGCTTAAGTGTGGGTTTTGATCATTGACAGTGCGATGGTGTCCACAAAAGGACCGATATCCTCTTAAGGAACTCTTGACTTCCCAACGATCACATAGTTTCCCATGGGAGAATACTCAAGACAAAACAATATGCTGCTTGAGTTCTAGGTCAAGTACCTTCATTGTAACTTTGTACTACGAACCTTTGTACCAAGAACCTTCATTGTACCTTGACCTCCTTTTATCCAGCCAAAAGAGAAGTAACCGACACAGTTTTCATACCTAACTCCGGTTTCAAAAACCACCTCATGAGAGGTAACAAGGACCAATGGCTTAATAGTAATTCAGGCTACAAACAAACAGAAATAATGTCAACATATCACGTGTCCCTTGTGAAGGCATGACTTATTCCACTTTTAAAGAGACACGAAAAGGGGAAACGCTGACGTTCCAACAGACTCTTACACGTACAGTGATCTCTCATGACTCCAGATAACGAGTATCACAATGCGCCTTAAGCAACCTTCACATCAGTAAGATGGGCTTAATAGCACCTCATTAACAGAATTAACGTACTTAGCATTGGCTCTTAGGTGACACCATGATTCACATCTACGACTAAACAACGCGGGTCGATTTCTTCACCATGTCTGCTCAGCTACGCGGTTCAAAAAGTTTATATATGCAGCATTATATAAACAAGCTAGGACCATGCTTCTCAAATTTTTAATATTTGCGTCCCAATTTTCAGTCATGATTTTCTTCGCCCCCTCCTATCCGTACAATAACAATATATTAAATTCAATAATAATGTACTTTGTCGTAAAGTCATAATACAACTTTAATTATAAACACGTAAGAAATATCAATATTAGTATTAAACCTTTTATTCAATTTTATATATGATAAGCCCATGGAGTCACTGGTAATTGTTAAACTTGTTCTTTTTCTTAAATTCTTAAACTTCTTCTTGTTTTCTAACGGCAAATGATCCGGAGAGCGAGCCGGCCAGGGAGGCAATTCAATCTGGTGATTGACGAAGAGCCTTTGGACAATGCGTGCCACGTGTGATCGCGCATTACCCTGTTGAAATATGGCTGTGGCCAAGCCCTGAAGGTAAGGAAGGACAATTGGCTCCAACACCTCGGAGATGTAGCGCTGGCTGTTTAAAGTACCGGCAATGCGTACTAGAGGAGTGCGAGAGTGATATCCAATACCATGCCATACCACAATACCTGGTGCAGGACCAGTGTGGCGGTGCATAATGCAGCTGCTCAGCATCATCTCTCCACGGTGTCTCCAGACTCGAATCCGACCATCGTGGTGTTCCAGACAGATGCGTGACTCGTGAGTAAAGACAACTTCATTCCGTTCTGCCACCCACATCCTTCTTTCATCGCACCATTGGCGGCGGAGGCATCTGTGGTTTTGAGTCAAGGGTAGACCAAGCAATGGACGTCTTGCGCACAGACCACTATGCTGTAAACGGCGTCGAATGGTACGTGCAGACGCTGAATGATGCGTTACAGACTCAATGTGCTGTGCTATGTTTCGTGATGTGACTGAGGGATCCGTCACTGCCATGCGCACAATTTGCCTGTCCTCACGTGAAGTGGTACACTGAGGTGGATGCGATGGACCACGTCAGTCCGTCGTACCCTCCTGCATCCAATGGTCCCATATCCTCATTGGAGTTGTTTGGTTTCGTCCAACACGACTACCGATTTCCCTGAAAGGTAATCCACAATCTCGGTAGGCCACTATCCTTCCTCTGTCGAACTCGGATACTTGATCAAAATCTGATCGTTGTGTTCTACGAGACATAACCGATCGTTTTTTGAAAAAACCACAAGAAAAACACAATTGCCGAACCTGAAATCGTCGAAATCCCCAAGCCTTAAATAACGCTTTGAGGTGGCGCCACAGGCGTGCGTGATGTGTGGCTGCGCTGAAATTCTAATCATTTGCATATCTCACCTTCTCTAATGCATGTTCTAAATTTCATTATATTTGCGTGCTTCTTTCAGAGTGTTGCATTACGGTGGCCAGCAGTGTAATATTATTGTTAGGTAATGTTTTATTTTCGACAATTCTATATGCTCGTGCCCCCTTAGGTAGGCACGCTGCCTGGTTTGAGAAACGCTGGGCTAGGATTCATGTTGAAAAATAATAACAGCTGTATCCTATGAGTTATAAATGAAGCATATTTCTTTGACCAGTCCCGTTATTTATTTCCCGTACTTCGCATTTACATGAAAACAGTATTTTGTACAAATTTACATATTTTCAACGATGAATGGACACTTATAAATGTGCCTTTATATTAACACTCTACATATTTAAATAAATTAAGGCTGCCCACTATCTGTAACAAACGACTTCCGATTTCGTAACAAATTGATGTATTGTACATAAATTATATTTAACTACTCGAAACAATAAATTATTGAATTCTGCCTCATTTCCGCATCTGGTATCTGTATAATCCACAATGTTGCAACTAATCATTAATAAAATTAGTGCGTATATATGTTAACAATTTCGAGTATCAATTGCCTTGATGATAATCTCTTATGGGTTTCTAAGTGTGATATTTACATACTCAACAACTATTTGAACTAAATAATATGTGATCAATCATTGTTTATATTTCTGTGCATACGGTTCGTATTGTTCTCATTGTATTATAATAATGATTTAAATTTTACTGGAATGAACATGTGATAATGTGAATGCCGTTTTAATTCATTAGTTTAAATTGCACAGATGATTTTTAATTTTTAAAATACTTATTTTATCTTTACTTGAGTCTGCACGGAATTTGATCTTTTGTACTTATAGCAATGTTTTGGGTCCCATATTAAAGATAAAACCCAGCTTTCAGGAATGCAAATACATCTGGCTGGAAGTTATATTGAATGCCAATTCATCTCACAACAGGAAAATTAGAAAACAGGGTAATTATCGCCATGGTCAGCCCGATTATTTTGGAACATGATATAAAATGCATAATTCTCTTTATATCATAAAGAAACACATACATATATATATAAACCGCAGAGCCATGATACTAAAACCTTCCCTCACTTAGAGACCATGCGTGGCTGATTCTGGAGAACATAAAGCGTTTAGGAAATGTATTGTTACATGTAGGGTATTTTACGATATAATTTTAAAAAACCACTGATATGACTGATTTAGATAAAAGACAAATTTTATGTTTCGGCACATGGGAACACGGGCTTAAGTGTTGTATAGGGTGGGGCCCTTTAGATTTGGCGATTTTTCTTTGGTTTTGGAGATTCTTATATAAATATTGTAGTGAGATAACGAATTCATTCTGGCTTCCGGACACCTATCGCTAACTGAAGTATATTGGCGATCGATTTTAGTTGCCTAAAGAAATTGATATCGCCAAGCTCCCCTGTACTACACTTTAACCGGGAACAAGGATTTCAAAAACAATGCATTTGCGTAGCCTTCTCATGAGTAACCATTGTCAAAATTTATCGAATATGGTGTATGGATGGCCGAACAATAGTTTGTTACCCGCGGGACATAAGCTACTCATTAGAACGAAAATTATTATGCATTGCTCATTTTGACTAAAGGATTACGACTGCCCAGATCACAATAGCTATAGCAATGGAGACCCAGACGATAAATCTGAAACACACTCCAGAGTACACTCCTGTATATGAGTGTAGGCAGTTGTCTTGTGTTGACGGCCCGTCATCGCCAACAGCGACTGCAATGGACTTTTAAACGTTACCATTGAACAATTGAAGAGTGGAAGAAAATTGTCTGAACCGATGAATCTCGTTTTTTGATCACTCACATGCGTGTGAATACTCCGATTTCTAAAGGAAAAACTGTCATCCGATTGCACGCTTGTACTGATACAAAGCAGTGGCGGCATTATTATGGAGTGGGTGTAAGATGTTTTAATGGCGTATATTACGACCCATTATTACCATGCTCTATGTAAACGTCATTTCAGCTCAGGTGCACCCTGTCTTGCCTGCAGTATTCACAGCAAATGATGACGTTTATCAACAATATAAATTAATTTGCCAGGAGGGTCAAACCATCTGGGAGTGGTTACAGAAATCTACTGAATTTCAAGTTTTGTCTTGGCCTCCGAATTCACCTGTCTTGATTCCAATCACACATATGTTGTTCTACCTGAAATACTAAGTTCGGGAAGCCCATCTATTACATCAAAATGTACAGTGTTAGCATTTGCAGGAACAGTTTGCGAATGCTTACTTCCTAATAACTCCGAATATCTATGATCAGCGCCTTATCGACTTGCCGGGTTTTGAGAGCGGAAGGTGGTTTTATCTCATACTAGACAGCTAATAGTAATAAACTTTAATTATATGTGAGTGGAGGGTGCTTTATTGTAAGGTTAAAACAATTTGATTGTTGAAGATTAATCCAAATAACTTAAACTTTGTATGCTCTGGAAACAAATATGAGAGGTAACGTGAGTTACTTATTAACATCAAGAGTAAACAATATCCCTTTGATTTAAAGAATGACATTTAACCAATTTTTTATGGTTATATATGTATAATATAACATAATAAAACATTTTTAGCTTTATCAGTCTGAATATAAAATGTTTCTACACTTTGCTGTAGATGACAATATATTTATGCTTCTTTTTTAACAGATTATTTAAGCAAAATATTCATTACTATCAGTGATACTGCTTAGACATGCTTTCAATTCAAAGCAAAAATAATAGAAATATTTAAACCTAGTTTTATTCCTGTAAATGCAATTAAAAACAATCAGAATTGCAATCGTATAAGAAATGATAGCGTTAATTTTAAAAACTATATGCTTTAAGTACAGAACAAAATTTGCTTTTCTTATTTTTAGCTCTTTTAAATAAGTGTTTTATAGATCATATTGCCTATTCCACTTTCGGAGAGTTTTTTTAAACATAAGCGTTTATCAATAACATTTTAAGCTTCCATCGACACATTTTAATAACTAAGACGGGTAAAAGAATGTGTCTGATATTTATTAACCCAGAAAAGTTTTCCAATACAGACAACGGAACCTTTTTTCCTCCTTTTGTAAATACTCCTCTTTCTTCTTTTACCGTTAATAGACCATCCTGTTAGCGCCAGAAAAATAAATTTTTAAACCTCCTTACGTGAAAAGGTTCATAAAACGCCTATGTCCAATTCAACCAATCAGAATCGATGCAGATAATGACGTCGCATGACGTACGTCATTAAATCCGAGTCATTATCAAACATTTTACATCTGTTCTCGATTTTTGGGTCTTTATCGTTACAATTGATTACAACTTTTAGAACGAGTAGAGCGCTAACCCTAAGTTTGCTTTCGGAGAAGTATTAAAATAAAATACCGACACTATCGACTTTTCAATTAATTGTGATTGCATATTTACGCACAGGCTTCGTATAAGTGTAACATCGATTCTAGTTTTATTTTAATGGCGTTGAATCAGATGATTACTTTCGGACTTCACAGTGAAATACCACTCTTCGATCAATGAGCGCGGACATAGAGAAGATCGTAAGAGATTTAAATTTGTTTATTGATAATGCAATACACATCAACTTGATGCGGATATTGATATTTCATGCATATTTTGTTTACCAACTTTTAACATGGAAGTCAAGTGAAATTTTGACTTACGCGATGGAAAAATATTTTCTTTGGAGATCGAGTTATTTGAAATTTGATATAAGTAATGTATTACTTCAATATTTATCTTAAAAATTATCAAAATGTACATTACTTTTGATTTCAAATTCAAGAAATCAAGAATCTTACTTAAGTTTGTTCTTAAATAAAAATAAAATAAAAATAGCTATATATATTTTCAAAAAAAAAAGTCAAATCGAGGAGATTAATTTCTGAGAATTTAATAGTTTTATGGTCGACTGGTTGGTGTATTGTCATTGACAATAATTAAATAGCACATCGGCAATGTGGAAGCAGTTATATTCATATACGTATTCACGGGGGTTGTTGCTAATGTGCTTTAATTTTACCAGAATGGCAGGCAGGAGAAAAGATGTTCTGTGTTAAGCTCCATGCCGAGGCAGTGTTTGCGAAAAGAGCACTTCCTTTTTCCTTTTTTCTAGATTTTCATGCCCAAGAAGTGTCTGCCCTGTTAATGTTCTTTCCAAGCTTCAAGTATTAAATTCAGGAATTTCATGTTCTAGTTTGATTTTTTTTTTATCGTTTAGTCTTCATTTTGCTGATAATGAATATATATCGCTTAGGGTGGAGAACATTTAGTTTTATAAAATTAGCGAAAGTTTTATAGAATTACAATATAATGCCTATAATATAGGAATTAATATAACAATAAGAAGAAGAAAGGAAATTAAGGTATCCGAACACGTTCAGACTACTTTTTAACAAAATAGCATACTAAAACAGTATAAATGCTCTTTTAGGACTCAATACCAATAGATATTAATATTTAACTATCAATATTTAAAATAAATTACCTGAATTTTACAAAAATCGCAATTATAAGTGAAATTTTAGCAATATTTTTGAAAGACTTCAAAGCAGTTAGAGAAAAAAGTAATAAACATATATTAGTAACAGTATTACTAAAACAAATTAGATGCATTTATCTAGAAAATGTACTAAAATTTTAATTTTTTATTAAAATTTGAAAATTTTAGAGCTGATTGAGTAAACATTATAAGAAATGTTACACTTTTTATGAGACCATTATTTAAATAACAAGCCATAACTCAAAAAGTATTCATACAATAAGAAATATTTTAGTACATTCTCTAGAAAATAACATAAATATCAGGTTCAAAAGGTTTTATAGAAATACATTCGTAATATTTTGAGTTATCAGACTCGCCATGACAGATTTTGAGCAAATTACATTTCCTCTTCTGGTAGATCAAAACCCCACTTCCGGTTTTTCAAACTTAATAAAATTGATTGTAATGGGGCCTCTAGGTGGAATTGAAACAAAACAAAGTACGTTTTGTAAAGTCAAAATATAGCTCTATTCAATAAAATAAAAAACAAAAATATCTGTCTTGACTGAATTTGGTCATTTTCAACGTGTTCGGATACCTTAATAAACAGATAAAATTGTAGACATTTGAGAGCAAGTTTTTTTTTTTTGACATCTTTTGGTAAGATATTAAGGATTGTTAAAATTTTTAATGTCACCAAAAATGATTAATAAAAAAAGGGAACAAAGGAAAAACAAGTAACTATAAAATGACAGAAAAAAATTTGTGGACCCGTTCGGTCTCTAGCTTCCCAGCAGCGTTCCCACAAACTTTTGCAGCATAGTGTAGAGAAGTGCATAAGGTGTGAGTACAGTCCATAGGTTCCCGAAGAATCCAAAGCATGCAGCATGGTTCAATAAGTACTTTTAAAAATGTACATGCCTAGCAAGGCAGTCGTGACCAGTAGCAAAGTGGATTTGTGCTACAGCTTTCATGGTTAATATTACAGAATTTTAATATTACCTTGCATAACCTGATGAGAATGTAAAAATATTACAAATGAAAAGTTTGAATAATAATCTAGTGAATTATAGCGAATACATAAATTTTTATCACTTATTATGATTTAAGTTAGGTATTTCAATTTAAAACATTTATGTAGCTATAAAATATATAGAACATAGGCACGTTTTGCAGCACTTCAATCTTCATCCAAATGGTTAAGATTCATATGTTTTCATTTTAAAAAATATTTATCCTTAGAAATTCCTTAAGGCTAAAAGTATTTTATTATTTGCAGATGTTTCAACTCACACACATATACACACAACCGTATAAAAAATTTCAAAAGATAAAATATGCTATTGAAATTATACTTTAAAAAAAGAAACCATGAAAAACACATTCGTAAAAAGAAGATGAAATTCATAGGAAAATTTTTTTTTAAATGATATATTTCTTATGTCCCGTCTGCTAGGAAACGATTCCTTTTCTCTAAGGAAAAGTGGTAAAAAAAATCATGTTTTCATCTAAAAATGTTTTATGCATTTGTAAAAAATAATACATAATTCCTTTTCACGTAAGTTTTGTTATGCGTTCAAAAAGTATAAATTCAAAACATATATTGAAATGAAATTTGTGAAAATTTTTTATTTTTTATTTTAATAATATAATCACATATTTTTAAACCTTGAATTATATATCAGTGTATCATTCTAAATATATTTAAGGTTTGTTTTAAAAATTTCAATAATTTTTGTCCACATATATTCAAATTTAGTGTGAATATAATTTTTTTAAAATTCTGTATTCTACCCAACAAAGGATTTGTTATAAAATATATAATCTTCACATTGATCTAAATTTTCAAAACTACACTAGCGCTCAAAAATTAAGCTATCCGTAAGGTAAGGTACTTGTGAACTTTTCTTTTTAAAAATGGAGATATGAGGATTTTTTTGTGGTTTTTAGATTGTTTAGAACAATTTTAAAGAAAATATGCTGAAACTAAGAAGATAAAAAGAAAATATTTTTACTAAAATGTGGGGAAAAATTTGTAAAAATTTACAAAAACACACATAAATGATGCCCATTCTGTGCAAAATTCTTATGAAGAAATTTTCAATTTTTCTATTTTGATGTGTTGCTTTGCTATTCATTTTTGAAAAGACCTTCAGGATAAGAGATATTTTACTTTTAACAAAAACTTGAGCACTTTATCTTCGATATTATATAAAATTACTTATAAAAACAGTGATTATAGTCTCATAGGGGACAGTAAATTTTGTAATAAAACAGTGCTTGATAAATTTGAAAGTTAAAACACTTCTAGTACTATGCAGAACATACATAAAAAATTTCGGCTAATATTTTTCAAAACTTTTTGAACAATAACTGTCCCCGTTTGAGCATTTTTTTTTTTAAAAAAGAAAACTCAGTTCGAGTAAAACGCGTTTTAAAGTATGACATCTTGCTTAAAGTAATGACATCTGCTTTTACTAAAACACTTGTAGTTTTTGTTCTAGTGAACGGAAAATAATGAACTAGGTATATTTATAAAGTTAATAAGATGGCGTATAAAATAAAATCATGAAAAAATTTGTCACTTTTTGGCAAAATTCCAATTTTAAGGCAGTCGGATACCTTAAGAATCCAGCTGAGAAAATAGTAAATAAGAGAAATGGACAAACGGTTTGGACCCAAAAATCAATCAGACAATTGGCTTGGATCAAGTATGGAAAGGCATGCGTGTGTATAAAAAAATAAATAAATAAAACGTACTGAGCAAGTGTTGCAAATGTATAAAGCGCCACACGGTGTGCTCTCGCGACTTCTGTGAAAGCTATCTCTCACTTACATTGGTTTAAGTGAAGATGAATTGCTGGCATAATTTGATACGTCCAAAATCAATCTAAAATAATCCTTAAGGACTTCAAATGAGTTCTAATTATTCAGAAGATTAAGGTTATCACTCATTCCCACCTACCGCGTA
Source organism: Trichonephila clavata (assembly GCA_019973975.1). Lineage (NCBI taxonomy): Eukaryota > Metazoa > Arthropoda > Arachnida > Araneae > Nephilidae > Trichonephila > Trichonephila clavata. The sequence continues at coordinate 206,579 of BMAO01037465.1, read as the reverse complement.
AGTTCAGGATATTTCTGTGCAAGCAATTCGTTTTAAAGAAAAAGAAGTAAGAAAAAAATAACAATCACAGAGAAAAGTTACAAAAATTTAAGGCTGCTTTCGCCAAATGTACAAGAGTTTGAACTAAACGCGAAATACATTATTGAGCAGAAAAATGTCTCCATTTTCATGAAAGTTTTTAACTCATACAACTATTTAAAATATATTGTTTTTAAAAATTTGAAATATTCCGTAAATAATTAATTTCTCTTTTTAAAATGTAAAGGGGTAGCTCATTTAAAACTACGGTAAAGGAGAAAAATTGCGAAGCACATTTTACAAACGAAAAAATGAGCCAATTCGGATAAAAACGAGTAACATGATAAAATAAGTGGTTCTCTACATTAGCAAGAATATAATATTAATGTTTGAGTACTTTTACATGTGAAAAAAATATTCCGAATTCAGGTCTTATTCTTTAAATTAACCGAAGACAGCCTTAAACTCTCTCTAGCCTTTTATAAGATAATTACTTACAATCATTCATCAAAGCCTAAACTTTTCATAGCTTAAAAGGGAAAAAAAAAACATCAAAAAATTTAAACATGAAAAAGAGCATAAGCATTTCGTAGAATAATGAATACGCTTTATAACAAGCTTCTGCTTCACGAACAATTTTCAATTAAGTGCTGCTTAAAGGTAACTCCATATCAACAGTATATGAAAGGTTTTGAAAGCACTACGCACTTATAAATGATACAAAGTATGTTGCAAATTATAAGAAGAGTTTCAATTTAAAATAGATAACCTAATTTTTTCCCTACTCTAAGTGAAAAAGAGACTTCTTTAATTATTGAGATCATTCTTTAAGTGAATACGCTCATTTAATAAAATGAAATGTTGAGCACTTTAAGCTACCTTTTAATATATTGCTCAAAAATAACCTCTTGCTTCGAGGGAAACAATAATTAAACTTAAAGAAATCTGCTTAGATTGAAAAAAAGGAGAAACACATTCATTGCAAAAAGAGAATTAATCAAATCTTTTATTCTAGATTGCAATCCAACCTAATTACATTTAAAATAGTAGGATTCTAGCACTCGTCTCTTTTTAGAGAGTTGAAATTAATATAAAATCTTTATTTGGGGAGTTTTTTATTGCATTTTTAGTAATGCGTTAATAAAAAGGTTTTCTTTTAAAAATTGCATGCTACATGAGATATATTGTTTTTTTAATTTATTTTTCTACTTATCATCAACGTTTACAAAGTTTTTAAATTTGTACTCCAGATATACTATACTTTTCGAATTAATTGACACAAATGGGGAAAAAAGTGATTTTTTTCTAAGGCCTTAGCTTTTTATCATTACATACCTTAAATAGACTGAAATATCTGTATATTAGTACGAAGTATGTCTTTCATTAGCAGAAATGACCTTTTCAACCCGTCTTGGCATTGACTCCACTAGAGTAGCACACATGTTATTGATTTCATCATCTTGGAAAAGCACTAGTATAGCCCTTTTTATCATTTGCTCTGTTGTCGTGCGATTTAGCTTAGCGAAACGATTCTTGAGAATATGCCATCAGTTTTGAATGGTTTTTAAGTCTGAGGAACTTTCAAGCCAATCGAACACTTTTATTTTATTATCCATGTAAAAATATAGTCTAATTTGGAATCGTGACAAAGGGCCAAGTCTTGTTGAAATGTTCCATCAAATGTTTCCATGAATGGAACAATCTCGCTACATAATATTTCTATATATTTGACAGAATTCATCATGTATTTAATATGAACTAAGCTTCCAGGGTCATTTGTTGTGAAATTATCCCAAACATCTGCTTAGAAGGGTGTCTTACAATTTGTTGGATATAATCTAGTAATAAAGTTTCAACTTCACTTCGTCTAACTACACTTGATTTGTATCACTACACAAATAAATATTTCATCACTCAAAATCACCTTCTTCCAGTTGTTAACAGTTCATGATCAGTATTTTTTGGCACATGCTAAATGTTTTTGCATCAATTTCTGAGTTAGAAATAGTCTTTTTCCCTCGGTCTTGTTGCCTTAAGGCAGCGCTTCTCAGACTGTGGGGCACGCCCCCCTAGGAGGCGTGATAACTCTACTGGGGGAGGAGGGCGCAAGCGTATTGAAAAGTCGAAAACATAAGATTATTTGATAATTTATTAATTTATGAAAAGTAAACAAATAAAATACTTTCTGACATAATAAAAAGTAAAATAAACATTTACACTGATATAATACACTTATAAATGCATCATTCCTGCCCAATGTATTTTATAATTAACTTAACAATACTAAGTTAAGAACAAATTTCATAATTAACATTCACCCCATGGACTTGTCACATATAAAATTATATCCAAAAATTAACACTTATCTTGATAATTTGTACGGTTTATAATTAAATCTTTAACTGCCAATTAAAAGTTACGCGATTCACCCTAATACCACCGTTTTCTACGTAGGGTCGAGTATGTGATGTATTGGGGGGATGGGCAGAGAAAAGGAATAAATAAGCAAATCTTCTGAAATAAGTAAATCCTTCGGAAACGCTATCAAGGTCCTTTTATTGCATTCCAAAGCCTTCGGAATAATTTTATGGATAGCATTGTCTAGAAAAGATCATACTTTGGAAAGACGCATATATACGCCCGGGGCAATTATCTCTTTGATTGAGCGAGACGTTTATATACGTCGGTGGTACTTATGAGGTTAAAGTCGTGTTTTAGCTTTTGCGTCAAAGTATAGTATTATTGAATTCAATACTTTGTTATAGCATGGCGGGGGAGCGATGAAATTTATGATGGAATATTGGGTCTCAAAGAGTGAAAGTTTGAGAAGCACTGCCTTATATGGACACCTTCTAGAAGCCTCTTCCGTGCAGTGAAGACACTCACTTCAGTACCATTATGCAATAAATACCTTCAAATGCCTATGTTTGCCTTTCTTGGATTTATTTTGCTAATTAAAATTTTATATATTCTTCGCGTAGTTTTCCACTTGCGCCCACATTTTTCTTTTCTTTCTCGGGACGATGATCCAGAATTTTGAAATGTTCTTTAAACACTTAGTTCGATCACACCAACCACCGTAGTTATATCTCTCACAGTCATGGAAGTGTTTTCATTGAGATCGATTTATTTTAAAACGGTTCCTCGGAGTAATATCCATTTTTGAACAAGTAAAAATAGCACATCTTATACAGAACGCAAAATTGAAATTACCAGCAGGCACACCGAGCTCATGATACAATAAAATGAATATATTATAGTTCAAAGTCGATTTGTCACACTACCTAAAAGCAGATATAATGGGTTTGAGGTGGTTCAAGACTTCACTAGCAAATCGCATACCAACTCAAAAAAAAAAAACGTGTTTGTCCCAATTAATTCGAACAGTATAGTACCCTTATAGTCGGCTGAGTTATATAAAGAATGAACAAGTTTAATATTTTGTACTTCTTTTTCATTACTTTTCATAAAAGGAATTAAAATATTAGTTGTTTGATTGTATATTTTAGAAATATATATATATTGAAAACTAAATACGTATGTTTTGAAAACTTAAATTTAAAATAGGGTTTTTTATCTTTATATAAAATTAGAAAATTTAATTTAGAAGTTATATTTCATTGTGGATATTCAAAGTTTTATCTCATTTCAGTCATTTATGAAAATTCTTTGGTTATTTTCCTCTTTGTAACTAAAGACCAATTTCACGATCATTATTCCTTCATTCTTATATAGCAGTTACAAGCAATTTCAGCCTATATATTTATGAAGCAAATTTATCAATAAAGATATACTGTACTTTTGTTTGTACTATGTACAACAGTGCTTCTCTCAAACTTTCAGTACTGGCGACCCGATTTTCAATCATAATTTTCTTCGCGACCCCCCTCCCCCATTCAATCAATAACAATGTATTGAATTCAAAAATAATGTACTTTGACGTAAATTTACATTACGAATTTAACCACAAACTATACAAATTGTCAAGATAAGTATTATTTTTTTTATATAATTTTATGCACGATAAGCCCATGGGGTCACTGGTAATTGTTAAGCTTATTCGAAACTTGGTATTGTTAATTATCAAATACAGTGTGAGGTACTGATGCATTTATGAATATATTATATCAGAGTAAGTGAGTATTTTATATATACTTTTTATTAAGTCAGAAGGCTTCCTTTTAGTAAATTAATAATATTTTTAAAGAATGTTTTATTTTCAACTTTTCGATATGTTCGCGCCACCTTGTTGGGTTATCACGCCCCCACAGTTTGAGAAACGCGGATGTACAAAAATAAAATTGCATTATGTTTTTCTAATCAAATTAAAATTAAACTAAAATTATACGAAGTTTATTCCGAATACACCACTTACTTAAGCTATTTTGGCAAAATGAGGAAAGTATTTTAACAGTATTTCATAAACTGCGTGTGTGTGTGCCTCCATTAATGTTTTATATAAATATTGGGATATTTTTAATATTTGCTTTGACAGATGATGTAAATAAATACTTGGTAATACTTTTGATATATTAGCCTCTGTAATGAAGAAAGGTATCAAACATTTACAATATTATATGCAAAATCTGACTAAATTTGTTAATTTTTTTTCAGTAGTATATTTTTATGAAGATGCTATGGTTTCAAGACACTTTACAAAAAAGTTTATAATTGATTCCCTGCATAACTATTCCGAAAGAAGATCTTCCGATTTCTTTTTTTTTTTTTCATTTTAATAACACATTTCGTATCTAATGGGATTTCGATTTTACTATAGAAAAGCATACACATTCTATTTACGTATAGTTTTGAAATTTTAAAACATTTTAAAAACATAACAAAAACAGTAAATAAGATTTTATTTTATAATTCACGTATTCAAAAGATTACAAAAAAATCTTCGCATGGAATTTCAAAAAATATCTTAAAATTAGAAGTTAAAAACTTTATTTCAAGGTTCGCCAATTTTGATTCTAATAATTTTCAAATTGAATCTTCATTAAATATTTTCAGTATAACTCGTTTTAGATTATTTGAAAATATTGTCTTGTAAAAATTTTGACTCCAATTTAAACCAAATTTATAGTTATTTGGTAAAAATTTAAATACGTTTGTCTGACTATTCGATTTTTTTAAAAAAAATTGTTATAATTTTTAAATGATTTTTTTATCATGTTAGAAAGTCATATTTTATACATAAACATACAATATAAAGCTTATTTACCTTTGAGCCAATAGAAAATATTTATTCAATACACAGAACATTTTAAATTTGTGTAAAAAGCTGCTTGGAAAGAACATTAGAATACATCAAAACAGTCTTCCATATGTTTCTTATTCATATTAAAAGTAAAATACATTAACACCGTCATAATACTGAATAAAAAACCGAATCTACAAGTTCTAACCATTACATATCCATCAGCTAAATCCATAATAAATTCGCAATTCATTTCAACTACTCAATTCACTGAACCAACTGACGTTTTACAAAGTAGCCCTCACATAAGCACCTGCTGTAGCCCATCTGCATTTAGGCCCCGCCCCTTTACTAGGACAGACTCGTGTTTCCCCAATTACCTCTATGACAGCAGAGGTACAAGTACAGTTATTTGCTGACAACGCAGTAAGAAGATGCTCTTGTATTACCATTATTGCATCCGCCAAGCCTTTTCTTCCCAGTTTGGCACACGGCCAGGTTCAACAACTCGAGATCCGCTTTCACTGACCCGTTCACATTTTGACTTTTCTACCGGATCGGCCGCTTTGATTCGGTTACTTTGTGATAAGATATATTCTCAGCGTGAAATAAAATATTCTGATACAGATTTTGGAATATTTCTTTTCCTGTTATTAAACGTGATGAGTACTGGAGCGGGTCTTTGAAGTGCAGTTCAGATTTTAATTTTCTTTTGACAAAATTAAGCAAGAATAATTAAAATTAAATCTGTTAATTCTTTTTTAAAAATGAAGTACTTTTGACTTAATTTTTCTGTACAATGTTTGCAAGTAAGACGATATATTGATAAAAAAAAATTTTTTTTAAAGTGTTGCAAGTATATTTATTTCTAAAGTCACAAATTTATTTTAAAATATCTTCGGTAGACAATTTACATTTAAAAAAATTATTTTGAGACAATTTCTTTTACTTTTATACGAACTTTTTATCACAATATAATGATATATATTTCTACAATAAAATAGTTTGCTTAATCCATACTCCGTGGAATTGGTAAATTTCGATAGACATATATAATACAACTTACCATTATAATTACTGTAAAATCCGGCGTTTAAAGCGCACTTTGAACACAAAAAATAAGATCAAAATTTTCGAGTGTGTAAAACGAAAGCTTCAAAATTTTTTTAAAACAAATTATGAGTTTTTACAAAAATTATATTTTAAAAAAGATTGTAATACTGTTTGTTTTAAAGATATGACATTTCTAATGAATTTAAAGGGTTGCCTTAGAAGTATACTGTATTTTTTTTCCAAAAGTCTGAGATATTAGCTCGGATATAAATGACTTCAAAACATGAGTATTGCACTCACACACACATTTCAGGCTCCTTCGTAAAAAAGGGGTACGCATTATACAGCGAATATAACTAAAAATTAAAAAATGCAACTTGAAAGTATAGGTATGGGTTATACACCGATGCATGTTATGTGCCGGATTTTACGGTATTTAAACTGTAAAAGAAACTCTCCTAAAATTTCAAGCATAATTTTTTATGTACCACATTTAATATTAGTTTTAGAAACAAAACTGTGCAATAATTGGTTCCATTTTTAAAATATTATTTCCAAAGTTATTAGAAAAGTATTTTTCTCATGTTATTATTTGTTATTTTGAAATTCCAAAAAAAAATCATTCAATACACTCCTTTAACTTAACTGGTTAGGTCCTAACGAGTCAAGTAAAGTGAACTGCATACGTGAAACGTTGCTAATTACAACTTAAAGTATTGTAAGTTTTGATCCATGGATTTTAAAATATTCCCCTGAAAGATTATATGACATTTCTATATATTGAAAGAGCAAACTTGAACAAATGATCATAATTATTTTGTGTAAAATCAGATATGTATTTGAAAGGTAAGTGTGTCATTCAATACTTTACATAATGTTATTGATTAATAATTTTAAAAAATATTTTTCACTAAAATGATTTAAAATGTTTTTGAAAGGTTTCCGTTATTGAATTTAAAGAGAGCAACAAAAATTATTCAAAATACATTATTTGATAAAATTTAGAGGATTCACAGAGCTTTCAACTATGATAAAAGTAATTAAAATATGTATATTTACATTCCATGATTTTTCTATGCATATGGTTTAAATCTTAATGGTGTTTGCTCAGAAATATTGGTAATGTATAGTTTTAGTGCACCAGGAAACCCATTTCATCGTTTCAAAATTAAGCAGCTCAAGACACTGCAATTCATTACTTTATTAGTGAAATATTTTAGACGATTTGATTAACTAAATGAGAACTTAGAGATACAAAAATTAATTAAAATTAGTCTTAATTAACTATTTTAAAAAGGATTGTTCAATAGAATTCAAATAAATGTATTTGGAAAGATAGCAAGGAATCTATTTTACATAATGAATTGAAATTTCTCAAACAGAATGTTTAAAATTTAAACTGAAATGAAAAAAAAAATCATTCTCGTTCATTCGATTAGATTAATGTGAAATTACCTTAAGATTACTTATATTGATTTTACGTATATTCATTTCGAAAATATAAATCTTTTTTAAAATTTATTTCAATAGAATTTTAGTCGTTTATCCACAACTTGGTTAGTACAATCTATTCAAATAACAATTTCACATTAACACTTCATATTGCTTCTTAAGTAAACATTTCAAATTTCTATAACTATGCTACCTAGATGTACAATTCTCAAACAGTTAACTGTGGCACCCCATTTGAGAGCGCCCAACGATGTGCGTCACGGAAATCGAGCAATGACGAGTATATTCGTGAATCACAGAGTAAGTGTTGTTGCTACAATATTGGATCAAAAAGATGGGTCTATTTTATAAAATTCCCCTTTTTATAACTAATACTTGTTTATTTGGTTGACATAAACATATATTACATACATATTATTCGAAAAACGCAAGCAAAATTAAATACCATGTGGGCAAAAAGTCAATAAAAATTTTAAAAGTTTATAAAACCCAGAAAATTAAGCAAAATAAAAAAGAACACTTCCAAGTTTAGCATCGATAAGTCACGGGATTTTTTTAAGATATGAAAAAGAATAAAAAAACAACCGATAGGTGGCGTTTTGTACATAAGTGAAAGAAAATAGTCACAATTAACAGAAGAAACATTCCGAAATCATTTACTACAGAAGCATATGCTCCACATATCCACCACATGAGAAAGGATGACACATTCCAAGCGTGTCACAAATCTAGCAACGGCAGAGTGCAGAATGTTCGCCTGTATACATGACAGCTCTCGGAGAATCGCATCTTTCAATACCGACAGATTAGATGGACGGGATTAATCCACCCGGGAATCTTAATATCCCTACAGCTAAAAGCCTACTGGAGTCAGATCTGGAGACTGAGGAGGCTATGTAAACTTGAGACGTTTACTAATGATTCTTAGACTTGGTCGTTCGGATCTTACACGATCCTCGAGCGATCCAGTTACCTGTGATACGAGGCGTATCACTGTTGAAGGTAGTTTTCCAATCTTTACATTTTTCTGAAGTCGGAATTTACGCAGTGCAACAGTCACTGATTCCTTGTTCATAAAAAAAAGGCTTCTCTCTCACCAACAAAGCTTTGTCTTTCTCGCTCAGCAGCCTTGTTCACTTTGTTGGAATGCAGCGGAGAATTAGATCTGGATCAAGAGCATCAGTATTTGTAATCGCCTGTCTCATTTGCATATTTTTAACTCAGTCGTTTGTACAAGCACCATTTGTCGGCAGGTATTTTTTTTTTCTTATCATAAAAAAAAATCCAGTGACTTACCAATGCTAAACCTGCAAACCGTTTTTTATTTTGTTTTATTTTCCGGGTTTTATAAACTTTTAAAGTTTAAACGGACTTGTTGCCCACCTGGTACATATAAAGATAAGGATTAAAAGTTTTCCTGTAGAGTGGCATTCACCAAAACAGAGGAAGCTATACATAAAATGAGACTTCGCAAATAAAAAATATTATCATTGTACATAAATAAATTCGTTACGCGAATTCGTTACAGTTTTAGCCGGTGCATACGGGGACGTATGAGTTCATCTTAAATTTTTCATATTTTTTATATATCGGTTTTACTCCGGTATGGCCTCAAAATATTCTAAACTTGAAAAATTGATAATATGCTTTGCTTTTCTCAAAACTTACAATTTAAGTAACTGATGGTTACTACTTTTTGCTTATGACGAGTATACTCGTCATGACACAAAATCCTTCTACTTCTCCATGACGAGTATACTCGTCATGACACAAAATCCTCCTATTTCTCCATGACGAGTATACTCGTCATGACACAAAATCCTTCTACTTCTCCATGACGAGTAAACTCGCCAATCACAGTCAATTGGTTATTTCAAGACATAAATTTTTATTTTTCAATGAGTGATTCGATATTTATTCCAAATGAAAAAAAAAATCCTTTCTCAAAAAGTATTAACTATTTCTAAAGCTTACTATAATGCTGCAAAAAATAAACAAAAACTTGAAAGTAAACTTAGAATTAACCAAACAAAATCAAAAGTTACGATCACAAAAGTTACCAGAATATCTCTAAATACGTATATATTTCATAATTTAACATAACCATGTAAATGCGCCGTAACCCGTTGGTAAAAGCTCTTCGTTCAGAAATTCTGCGGTTCGTAAGCGGATTGAAGTTTAATCAAAATTCGAGATCGAAATAAGCCATATGCATGAGATATTCAGCAGAATAAGGATTAGAAGCAGCGGGGAATGGAGATTAAAATTTTCATTGGAAAAATTCTCATTTTGATTCACGGTGGATTACGGTTTGAGTTCAAGACTATTGAAAAAGAAGATTTGGGTTCAGTTTTATCTTTTTAGGATTTTGAGTCTGGTTAATGATTCAATGGATGGATGTTGAAAGTTTCCTTGTCCATCTGTGTGAATGTTTGTTAGTTCCGTTTAGTTCTTTTTCTTTAGTGATATAATTTTTGATTCTGTTGAATAATACTTTGCTTCTTTTCATATTTTTCTTGGTTCAAGTAAAATGTGTTCAGAAGTAATGAAGTATGCATACTTGTATTTCATAAAAATAAAAAATAAAAAAACTCTATTTTATTTTAAAGATGGCATTATGTTAAGAAACTTTTAAAAAATAAGAAATTATGAAAAAGAGCTGAAAAGTTTTTAAAAATATTTTTATTTTAAAGGAGAAAAACATAATACTTAAAAATTATACTTCTTGAAGAGTTTTCATAAGGGGGTTATTTATTCTTCTTTTGTGTTACACTGGGTGTGTGTTTGTTGTTGTTGTTTCTTCTGCCTCCTGATCTCTATTGTCAGATTCAGGCCTACGAAATTCATCATGGCAAGGGGCTAAATGTACGCCTGTCGTTGGCCGTAGCCTTGAGCCGTAGTCAGTCCTGATGTAAGGAGTAACCTAGTAGAAAATGTTTTTAAAGTCATTTGAACATGAGAGGAGTGGCTATCTTGCATCTATATTCTCTCTTTAGCTCGGTTTGAATCCCCATTTTGAGGGAGAACTCCCTGGGGGAGGAGCAGATGCCTCCCACCTCTCTTCCCCTTCCACCAATCTCACGAGAGTACTTGCGGCTCGACGGCTATTTAAAGTACCCGCATGCCGCAAAGGCCCTATACATTTACAAACATCTATGTCTTCCCCGAGATTCGAACCCAGGCCCTACGGTACAGCAGTCAACGTCGTTAACCACTTTACCGGATGGGCGACGCGTGTGTGTTTGTGCATGTGGTCATCAGCGTGTTTGTGTGTGTGCGTATGTGCGTGTTTGTGTGTATGTGTTTGTGTGTGAGCATGTCTGTGTGAGTATGTCTGTGTGTTTGTGTGTTTTTTGCGTGTGTGTGTTTTTGAGTGTGTATGTTTTTGTGTGGGGATGTGAGTGTGTGTTTGTTCATTGGTTTATGTATGTGTGTTTGTGTTTGGGTTAGTGTATGTATGTCTGTGTGTTAGTGTATACGTGATTTAATGTGTTTGTGTAGAGGTTAGTGTATATATGTTGTGTGATTGTGTGTGTGTGCTTGTATGTGTGTGTGTTTTTGCATGCGTATGTGTTTGTATGTTTGTGTGTTTTTGTATGTGTGTGTTTGTGTGTGTGTGCGATTTCTCTGCATGTATTATGTGTGTTAGTGTATCTGTTTGTGTATGTGTTTGCTTGTATGTATGTGTATGTGTTCGTGTATGCATTTGTATGTGAATACATGTGTGTGTAAGCTTGAGATATGCGTGTGTGTGTTTGTATATGAGTATGTGCGTATGTGTATGTGTGTATACGTGTATGTGTATGCGTGTATATATTTGTGTATGTGTATGTATGTGTGCCTGTGCGAGCGTGTGTGATTTCATTTTTGCTAATGTTAAGAAAAAACCATGCAAAAGGAGAAATTTTTTTTCACCTTTGTCCATTTATATTCGGTCCTTACAACAGTTTAAAATTTTACTCTAGTTAGTCCTTTATATTCTTTATCCTACATTATATTGGTAAATCAGTTTACATCATGTGGTTAGAATTTTTTACTAACTAGGGTAGAGTAAGAATTGCCGAATACTTTTCCTCTTCAGTTGTTAAATCACTCTACATTACTGTACCTCCAATTTTCTTATCACTCAGTATATATATATAATTCAAAAATATACACAAAATAGATATAAAATATAACTATTGTCATGATAGTATATATATATTACAAAAATATACAAAAAATATTTATATACTTAAGATAACTATAGTCATGATAGAATAGATTTAGCCACAGAAATACTAGAGCAAATTCCTAGCCTTAGGAACCAGGATTGCAGGTTTAAACAATGTTTTTCGGCCAGCCAACCTTCACCTGAATTTGCCAATACTCTGGGCCATAGGGAAAGCAAGAAATTTCTAGAGAATATATATATATATATATATATATATATATATATATATAATGACTTCTTCTAGCACTCCTTAACTTTACTCCGTTAAATTACTTTTTACTTCTTTGGTACGAGACTGTTATAATCTTAATCGTAATCTAATTGCTCGTGCGTATTTGCAACCAATCACGACTTCTGTTAGAAAAGAGTCGTACGTCCTTCCCCGCCAGTCTAAAAAGTCAGAGCGCTGGGTGCTCGCTCGCTTTGTGCTTTGTCCGCTCGCCAACAACATGTATCCATCCCTGCTGTTTTCTTTTATCTGCTTTTTGTGTTGTTAGAAATAGTTTTTGAGTTAACTGTTGCAATGTCCTGGTCAAGAAACTAATAAAAGTTTACAAATATCAAGTCTTCTCTACTATGCCACAACTCCAACGTAATCAAGCATTTAATAAGTAAGAAAAATTCCTTGCAACCCTTAACTCATATATATATATATATATAAAGTAGCTTAATTCTTTGTAGAAGGAAATCCGAATAAAAGGGAGCTCTGAAAAGTACTCGAGAAAGAATGTTAATTTCAATTTAGTAAAATTATCACGTGAATGTCTCTTCAGTAAATCTTCATAATAAATACAACCTCAGCTATGTTATTAATCGAAAATCATTGCAATAATAATTTGAATTTGAATGACATAATCCCTTTCCCCGCCAGGCAAATAATGAGTCGTCGAAAACATTTTATTTGTATAAAACAAATCGGACGCAACAAATTATGTAGAATGGAACACTTAATCATTTCTTGTGCAATGTGAATGATTAAGACAAATAAAGATGGATTGTTCTTGAATAAATATGGCGAATAATCGATAAGAAGTGTCATAGTTTTCTGCTGAAATGTCTCGTAATCGGAATGAACAGATGACTAAGTTTTATTGTCGTTGATTAATACAGAGACAATGTAATACTGCACGAATAACGGTAGGAAATATTGCTTTTGATAACTTAAGGTATCCGACTACCCTAAAACTCTGAATTTTGACGAAAATTGACAATTTTTTATGGTTTTATTTTATGGGTGATCTTATCAGCTTTATAAAAATATCTAGTTTATCATTTTCCGTTTACTAAAACAAAAACTACAAGTGTTTTAGTAAAAGCAGATGCCATTACACTCTAAGCAAGATGTTATACTTTAAAACGCGTTTTACTCGAAATGTGATTTTTTGAAAATAATTAAACGGGGTCAGCGATTGCTGAAAAAGTTTTCAACACAATAAACTGAATTTCTTTCTTTAAGTTCTGTCTAAGAGTAGAATTGTTTGAACCTTCAGATTTATCAATCATTGGTTTATTACAAAATTGACAGTCCCTTATGTGAATATAATCAATGTATTTTTAAGCATTTTCCTATAGTAACCGAGATAAAGTGCTCTAGTTGTTGTAAAAAGGAAAATATCTCTTATTCCTAAGATCATTTCAAAATTGAATAACATAGCAATACATTAGATTGAAAAAATTGAAAATTTGTTCATAAACCTTCGGTGCAGAATGGACCTCGTTTATGCTATTTTTTGTCAATTTTTACCTATTTTTTCCCATTTTAGTAATAATAACTTCTTTCCCTCTTCTTAATTTTAGCACATTTTTCTTAAAATGCACTAAACAAATCTAAAAATAACAAAAAAATCCCCATACCTCTTAAAAAAAAAAATTGTCGCAACCAATCGGATACCTTAAGCGGGGAAAAAGAATATATATTGAAAATTTTGAGGGAATTGTTAAAAGAAAGGAACCTTTCACAAAATATCTCATTATTATAATTCTAATAATACTTTAATTTTAATTCAGAAGAAAAATAATTTTTTACATTTTTTGTACAATTTTGAAATGCTTGCAAATTTCAGGGAACTTTTCTAAGCCTCCATGTCTTTCGAATTAGGTAACTTTTACCATTTCAATATCAAGTTTCTAAAATCATATAGCTACCGTATTTACTCAAATCTAAACCACCATTGATTCTAAGCGGTACCCAAAATTCTCAACATGCTTTTATGAAAAAATAAAAAAAATAGAGTAAAAAAGTTTATGTGGATATTTTCGAAACTTAAATATACATATTTATTTGAGGACTAATAAGAAGTGAATAGCTATTTATTTTACCAGTACTAAAGCTTTTAAATGCATACATGAACCTGCAACTGTTTAAATCGTCAATATAACATTCAATTTTCTTTATCCACCGAATTTTTCAACCTTCGATTCTAAGCCGCATTCTATTTTCAACAGTCATAACACTAGAAAAAAAAGTGTGGCTCAGATTCGAATATATAAGTTTTAAATAATTAGCGAGGGTAAGAGTTTTATTACGTTGCGTTATAAAGAATCACGGTAACAATTGGCGACGGACCTAGCAATTTTGAACCTCGGTCAAGGATAACAACTGAGCCAGCCGCACCCTCTCCTAACTATCAGACCAACGGGAGGATACTAAGCCTGCACAATTTTAATGCATTGACCCACTCTACACGGAGGGTCTTTAGTGGCTTCAAAACTCGAACCTGTGACACTCCGGCCATGAGTCCGTCACCATAACCACTAGGCTTCCACTGATACAGAATTAGTTAGCAGCCATCTTCTTGATAAATTATTTCAAAGAGCTTTATTTAGCAAATTACTCTAAGAGCAAAACATCTTGAAATGTGTAATACGGCAAAAAACAAGTAATATAAAAAAAATTATAGTCATTTCCTACTTAGGTCTACAAAGAAAAAATTTATTTTTGTTAATTTTTATTAAACTTTTACAATTAATATATATATATGTATATACATATGCCAGAATCATAATATTAAGTGGCAAAAACTCCTTTTAAATTACATTAAAAACTTTTTACCACATTAAATTTGTAATTATATTTTTAATTAAAAGTTGAAAAAACCGGTAAGAATTTATTTTAAAACTAGGTGTAAACGGAATATCGTTGTCTATAACTATTATATGATTATTCAGGTTACGTTAAATCTTCATCACAAATATAACAAGAGCTGTTTTATCCAATAATGCTGCCATCAAGAGGAATAATATCGACTGAAATATATCTCTTAAACTATAATTAATTAACTAAATTTAATAATTGAATTAATATCTGAAAAAAACTGTATTAACATCAAATATCATCCACTATAAGTTTAAAAAAATGTATCTGAACTTCGGTGGATGTAAAAAAAGTATTTCGTTAAAGACTGAAAACTTGAACAAGATATATAAATAAATATATATATGGAAAGTGAGAACTAAGCAGGAATTGAAAAAGAAAATGGCACTCTTATATCATCTAAAAATTTAAACTTAATGAAAAATATAATTAGAGGCATTTGGTTTATCTTAAATATTCTGATCATTAACTTTGAGATTCAAAAAATTGTGACAGTAAAAAAAAATGTTTCTTGTGAAACAGTAGATATTTAACAGACATTTAAGCAGATTCGTGTTTCCACTGCGCTTACAAAGTATCAGTAAAACTATCTTAATCGAAATGCATTAATTTATTCACGAATTTCGAGACATTTGATGTCTTAAAATATTAATTTATTTTCAGTTGGCAGATATTATTTTTTACTTTAAGCCTTGTGTGTATTATATTTTATCTAATTTCCAAATAACATGAACTGTGTGTGTGTGTTTAGATAGACAACGAAAATTGGTTCCCAGTTTGATTTAAGGAATAATGATTAGGGAGTTGTAGTAATATTTTTTGTGTGTTATTTGATACATATATTTAAAAAATTAGCATGCTTATTTGATTGTAACTTCGTGTTAAAGCAAATTTTGAAAAGTATTGATACATTTCTTATTTGTGAAATCACCTATTAAATAAGTAGTTTGTATAAAACTTATGACAAATTTTTGGGATCATTTTTTAAAGACTAATATGAAAGAAAATATTAAAATATACCTATAAGCAATTAAATAATGGTATTGGTTATTTAATATAAATTATGTGCAGTATTAATTCGACAGCATAGAGTTCTAAGCGATTATTTTCAGGTATGAAAAATAATTACTAAAGATCTGTCTGGAATTCAATTTTTTAAAATAAAAAAATACTATAGCTAAAATAAAGGCAACACCATATAATAACATTTTTAACAGAGTAAAAAAATGTTTTTATACAAAGTCTAAACAAAAACTACCCATTATTTGGCCATAAAAAATATCTTACTTTTTAGGATTAGGGTTGTCTTTCTCTCTCTCTCAAGTAGCAAACTTAAATTAGGCGCCTTGCGCCTTCACACACATAGCCCAGCATTTTTCCCACAGCCAAAAACTCTTCGGGAAAGCTTCTTTTGAAATGGTGTTTATCTCCGCCGTCACATTTCTTCCTTATCTCATCTCTAAACTAAAAACGATATCCTTTCAATGGCAATTTTTTTCGAGAACAGCCAAACGTCGCAAGAAGCTAGGCTCAGCATTTATAGTGCCCAATGAGACCTTTGCAATAGCAAGTTGGAGTTATTTCTGTTCAACTGACAGAATCTTGGGAAAAAATTTCTTAGCCGCTCTGCTCATGATGAAGCAAAGTTGCAAGCAAAAAACTTGTTCAAATCTCAATTTTTCCACAAAACTATAAATAAAGCGAAATATTCCAAAGTAAGTGTGAGTCTTTACTTTGTGACAAGTGAGTGAGTGAGTGAGTGATTTTGGGGTTTATTGGCGCAAGAGCCGATTTCGGCTATACTGCGCCAAACATTTGTTTTAATATCTGTGGTCTAGACGGGAAGAGAAAGAAATAATGAATTGAATGACAAGAAAGAGGGTCGAAAATAGAGAAGGATCACTAGGGTACCCCGGGTTCGTGAAGCCCGTGTTTACCAAAGACAGTAAACCCCTTGGGAAAAGGAAAAGATCACTAGGGCACCTCGGGATTGTGACACCCGTACTCACCTAAAGAAGGTGAGCCCCCTGAGGGTTTGTGACAAGTGAGGGCTCACATACTTACAACTTTGGCTTATTACAAAGTGAGTGTGTATCCTTGTGAATTAGTAAATCAGTCAACAAAATTGCTCGATGACACAATTTAGTTATAGTAATGTTGAATGAGAAAGAAACTACCGCGATGCGGCCTATATTCTACAAATCAAGTTACACGCAAACAATATTTACTTTTTAGATACTGAGGTGCCCTGATCCTCTCTACCGATGTGCGTCTCATTTTGAATTGGTTAAACCACTGACGTAGCTAGTCTTGAAGGGGCTTTGTATCAAAATTCTTTAGGGTCTCTTTTTGGAGGCTCTTTAACATTATATGACTTTTTGCTTACACATCAGGAGCTCTGTAGCTTGGGGACCCCATATCATTGACATGGCTGATACGGTGGTAGTTAAGCCCCTGATTAAACCCCTCCTTAATTTGTGTCAGAGTATCGTCTCCAAACAATTGTTGAATCTTATGAATTGCTTCACTCATAAAATCATCAAGTGTTTGACAGAAAAATTTGATGCAGCATCTCTACTCAAGTTGTTTAGTCATCTTTAGGGAAATAAAAATTCGACGAACACGTTTTACAGCACCTCATTCGACAGCCTGCAAAAAACGACTGGTGCACTGGAACGAAGGAAAAAAATTTAAGCGGTTGCATTGAGCTGTCACCCCTTAAGGCCCTATCACACACGCATATTTGGAGTAACCGTTTCGCCGAATTTTTCACGCAACTGAGGGGAAGGGTTGCTGTAAGCAAAACAACATGCTCTGACGTCAGCCACGCTTTATCTCCAGATTGAAAACTTACTCACCTATTTTTCTGCTTCGGAAAACGAACATCCAATATTTTATTTCACTCGCGCTTTTGATCACGGGCGTAAGCAGAAATGGAGCACCATTTTCGCAATACACCACTAAAATATTATACTCCATATCTGATGCGTTTGACGAAGCCAAAGCTGCCATTTTGTTTATGACGTAGAGCGCCGAAGAATCCCATTGACTGGAATTTCAAGCAAATTTTATTTGGAACAATTTTTTCAGCTCACTGAAATAAAAGTTGTCCGGAACCGTTGCTATGCAACTAGGTAGAAATTGTTCGGAATTATTTGTTTGAAGGAAAATTGTTAAAGAAACGTATACGTGTAATAAGGTTTTTAATTGTACACAGTGTAACGCTACTTTAGAATGCGCGACGGAAAGTTCAAGGTCGGGTACTTTTTGAAAAAACTTTGGCTGCTTAATTTCTTTGTTAATATTTTTTTCGAAGATTTTCGCATTGAACTGTACAACCCAATTTAATTTCATATAATAGTCGATTATTAGTATGGAAACATCGTTGTTAGGTGCATATGCTACTATGTTTCAAAAGTTGAAGACATTTTTCGAAGGTACATAACAGTCATACATCCTTTTTTGTGTATTAATTGTTTATATTTAGTAGATTTAAAATTTCTTTGATGTAGAGCTTTTAATAAAACTTACTCATTTAAGTAATTTTTTGTTTTAATTTGTAAAAATGTTTTCAATACAGTACCATGAATTCTGATTCTAATAAATTATTCTTACTTGAAAAGTGTATGCAATAATAATACTAATGCAATATAGTATAGTATAAAAATCTAAGTAAAATTTGATATTTACCTCTACGAATGAATAATTAATGAACAATAATTTGATGATTCAAGCATCACACAAATGTCCTTACCTATAAAAAAAGAAAGAAAAGTATTAAAATTAAGATTATCCCATTATGTAAGAATTTTTGAACATCAATGTTAATCAATTATATATTTAAAACATATATTTATTTGTTAAAATAGAAGAAATAGTAAATTGGTAATATATAATTGCTTAGAAAATAATTATGCTCAAAAACAATAATTTTTTGAAAGGAATAAAAATAGAAAAAACAAAATATACATAATTTTCAAATTCACATTATATGAAAGATATATAACTAAACATCTAAGAACCAATGTAATATGTTAATTACTTGAGTTAAAACTAATTTACGTCATTTTATTTTTCAAATAAATAAATCGTCAAAGATTTCTATAAGAAAAAATTAATAAGACATAACAGATCAGAGTATTTTTACAATTTGTTTACATGAAAAGACATGCTGAAAATCTAGAATAAAGGTTTATACTTCGGAAAATTTAATATAAAATTCTATAGTGTCCTATAAGGAATAACGCTCAATTAAAGTTAATTAAAGCCGAAAACATGAAACAGTATAATAATTATTGAAAAAGTATAGATTTTATTTGTAATCTTTTTTACATTATACATCTACATCTGTTATAATTGTTGCTAAAAACATTTAATTGCATAGAATATTAAAATGTTCTAGAAACCAATGTAATACATTAAAGTGAAAGAAGAATAAACCAAATTACAGATAATTTCTTGAAAAGACACTTTTAATGAATGCATAAGCCAATTAAAAAAAATTACAATTTCTCATAAAAAGGATTTTCAATATGATCATACTATTCCAGTAATTTTGAGAAGCAAATGCGAGGAAGCAGCAATGCAAAACAATAATTTGTCTGAGGAAAAATCCCAAATGTAGTTTTTTCGTGATTCCCAATTTTTAAAAGACGTATGAACGTAATCCTTTTTTAAAAGTCTCATGCTTGTAGAACGATTTATAATCCTTTTTAAATTCTTTTTCTTAAAAATTGTATTCTTTATTTTATGCATCGTTTAGTATCCGTATAAATCAAAATATAGTTTTTGAATGTTTGAAATTAAATAAGCTTAATTTTACTTGAATTAAATATTTACTTTATATAAACACATACTCAATAATAATAATTAACAACACAAATAATTTAATTATATATACATATGCATGTGTATATATATATGTGTGTGTATGTGTTATAATAATTCCGAGAGGGAAGACTGAATATCCTTTTCTTTTTTGGCGAGTGATGATTTTGCTTTTAACAATAAATATTTTAGACTGTTGATGTTTTCATACTTATTAATATTGACGAGGAAGTCCTTTGCAATGTTAGATCCGGTTTATTTTCACATGAAAACATATAGCGTTACAACAGAATGAGAAGCATACAACACTAAGACAAAAAACACAAAACCAGCTGCAGCAGATTAACGCATTTTTACAGAAGACAAGGAGACAAAGACAGAGCGCGGATAACGAACTCTGGCTTTTTGTGCTGACTGTGAAAGTCACATGACTACTTCTAATAAAAGCCACGATTGGTCAGAAACTGGTGGTTGCTAGTTTCTGGTGCAATCTTACTGTTCAATTACGATTAATTCCCGACCATCCGGGCAGCCAAATTAAAGTAATTTTACAATTGTCCTGAAGGACTGGACCAGAGAAGTAAAAGTTACTGAAAAGAATACTATATATATATATATATATATATATATATATATAGATAGATAGATAAAGAAAAAAACAGATAGAAAAATGCAAGGCACTCTTAATTCAATATACACAAGAAGTCCTTAACGTTTTAAAATAAACAAACAATTTAATTTGCAAAATTCTCGTCTCTGTAAAGTATTTGTTATAAAGTATATTGATTTACATTAATTAATTTGTGAAATATATGTAGCTTTCTATAAAGCGTATATTGTAGAATTAGCAAAGAAGATTGGGTACATATAATAATTATATAAATATGCATGAATGTACATATTTGCACATACACATTAGACGTGTGTAATGTGCATAGTTTTAACTTTTTCATTATACAGAACATCTTCAAACTATCCTATATGTTTAATTCATTAATTATTAAATGAAGTTCAATTATATCTGAAAACTCCAAAACAAGGATAAATTCTCTGGATACAATTTTAGAATTTATGAGAAACCAAATATTTTTAATTAATCCGAAATGCATACATTTCTTTATTCAAGAAACAGGCATGTAATTTACGGGAAAAAATCTACTTCAAAAATATGTACTATTAGCGACTGACCTTTATATTAGATGTAAAATGATTATCTTGAATGAATAACTTCAATTTACTTTTAAAATAACAAATACATTCTAAAATTGTAATATTATTTTGAAATAAATACTTCCCGCTCTTGCTAGATAGCATTTAAAATTCAAACTATCATTTAAAGAGAAAAATAAGATTTTTTTAAAAAAAATTATATTTTAAAAATCTATGTAAAATTTAACTTAATTTATCGTAAAAATAACAATTTCATAAAAGCCACTCAAGAATAAAATACCACTATAGCGTTTTCAAAACTGGATTTATTATTTCACTTGGAAATAACAATTACGATTTTGCATTATTTCAAAATTCCCTCAGGACTATTTATTTTAAAATGTAACAAAGACAAATACAAATATTCAATTTTCTTTTCAAAAAAGGCGAAGTTATTCAAAATGATAATAATTTAGAAAAAAAAAGTGTGTGTTTTCTCTCTAGTAATTTTTAAATAAAAAAAGCATGGCTAATACTTTCAAATTGTTATAAGTGCTTCCTGTTATTATTTCTCTAAACAAGCTGAACCTTATTATTATGCAAACAGTCGATAATGCATTTTCCCATAAAAACTATTTTTCCCTTGAAAGAAAACAAAACTTTTTAGATTGATGCTGTTTATTAGATAAAACTTTATTATCGGCTCATCAAAGACAACAAAACCCCCTGCTTTCATCAGAAAACAAGTTATCAGTTCGAAGACTTTTTCTTTCTTTTTTTGAATGGCAACATAAATAAGATAATTAGATATCTCTTGATCTTACATGCAGGGGACGTTAGATAATTCTCTATCACATCGATTATTGGATGTTAGTTCAGTGGGAATTTTCCTCATTTTTTTTTCGTGCTCTTCGAAGGAGTAAGAAGGGGAAAAAATAAAACCAAAGAAAAACAAATCCTTCTTAACTTTCTGAATGGTACGTACTCAATTTGTAGAGGGAATTGATTACGCTCGTTTGCCATCACTATTAATCAAGAAGTACACGTAACAATGGTCTTGGAAAAAAAACGTTAGGGTATTTTACTGGAAAATAATCTTTAAATAACGTATAAATGAATTTAATTTGGAAAGTAAAAAAAATAAATTTTAGTACATTTATTTTTAACATGAAAAAATAATAATTTAAGAACGTAATATCAAACATTTTTTGATACAGCAAAAAAGTTCTACTTATTTTATTAAAGACAAATGGAAGAATTATCTTCAGCTCCGTATTTGAACTAGTACTAAGTAATAATAATAACAAAGTACTATAGTTCTGCTGTTAATACTAAAAATGCTATAGTACTGGGAATAATGCTTATTTTATTCTATAGTACTACATACAGTATAATACTAATAGTACTGGAATAATGCTAATATAATTCTATAGTACTACATACAGTATAATACTAATAGTACTATAGTACTGAGGATAATGCTAATATAATTTAATATAGTAATGCTAATATAGTACTATATATAGTATAATATTGATAGTACTATAGTACTGGGAATACTACTAATATAACTACAGTAATAACAATAAATACTAACAGTTTATAGTACTCTCGTAGCATGCATTTCATAATCTGTTAATTCTGATCTAAAATAATTTCTCATCTGGAAAAAACCTTACTTGAAATAACGCTATTAACTCTAAATAATATTCAACTAAACTTATTGTAGTAATTTAAAGTTAATGATGATGAACACAGTTGATTTTTAGTTTTCATTTTGATCTCGATTCATCTATTCACTTCTTACATATCCTCAATATAGATGCATCGAAACCAAATGAAGATCAAATCCCAATTGGATCCTATTTGGGTATTCACATTGTAAGCAAAATTTATGAAATTTATTAAAAATTATAAATTTTTCTGATTCATCTGAAAAACTAAAACATTATTCATTTGCATATAATTAATTATTGGGTTGTTCGGAAAGTAATCTCCATGATCTCTTGCATTTGACATTGTTATGGAGACAACCCATTTTCGTTCCCAGTGATGATGCGCTTCAAAAATGGATCATTTTCCCGAGGCTCAGAAGCAAATCACAGACATCAACGCGGTGATACAAATTGCTTTCTGTGAGAACTTGAGGAACCCAAGTGTCGAGCTTTAAAATTAAACATAAGCCTTTCAAGCAGACATGAACAGTTGAATTCGATAAATTTAACCTGTTAGTGATCTCAAAATTTAATATTCGCCTGCTTGCATCAATAAATGCTTTTGTTGTGACTTTATCAGCTTCAATAGGCCTTTCCAGAAAGTGGTACATCTTCAACACTAAAATTGCCTGATAGAAATTTGGCAATCCAGTTTTGGCACTGTGTGTAGTGTCAAAACACTTTCTCCGTACACATTCGCTTAACAGCATTTTGCTGAACATTTGCAGTTAAAAAGTGAAATGTGCAGAAAATGCTTTTCACACTTTCCATATTTGAAAGGACACCAACCAAAAACTACTGCGTTGGAATCAATTGGACTTTGTCCACAAGCAAGTCTTGCTATATCAGCTCTCAAAACATGTAATAATTATGCGGCGTGAAGTTGGGTGTCAGTAACAAGATTTATGGTTATTACTGACACCCATGGGCTCGTCATATGCAAAATTATATACAAAATTTAATACTTATCTTGATTATTTGTACAGTTTATAACTAAAATCATATTGTAGCTTTACGTCATAGTACATTATTATTGAATTCAATACATTGTTATTGTATGGAGGGGGGGGGGGGGGCTCGATGAAAATTATGACTGAAACTTGGGTCAGCAATATTTAAAGTTTAAGAAGCATTGCCTTAAGTGGACCACAGGTGACAAAACCTGAAAGGAGTGCACAGTATAAGGATGCATTACTATCTTAATTACTCACCAAATCACCTGATAAGGCATAGGAACAGCTTAGGCTATCTCCCATGTCTGCCCTCCAAACGTCCTCCCGTTGGTGTGGTGTGGTAGTTAGGAGAGGGGGTGCAAGCTCAGGTGTCGTCTGCATCACTTGACCATGGTTCAAAATTACGCGGACCGTCACCAAAATCCCTCGTGTAGCTGAACAGTGGGACGTTAATATTCACTCACTCACTCATGTCTGCCCTCAGGGCACTCGCTGGTACGGTCCAAAAATAGATTGTTATGGATGAAGTTCTTACATTTTCTTGCAAGTTTCTCTGCAGGTAATGTAAAATAAGCCTCTTTTCAGATTTGTGGAAATAGTTAAATGATTCTGGCATCGGAACACATGTTTTGTTGGAAAATTCTCTTGGCCCAATCTTTAAGCATTTCTTGCATTGCCAGAATCTACCGCCCCCAAGATTCATGTACATGTCTGTGTCATAGGTTTTCATTAACAAAAAGGAAGATGATTGCTATGAACAAAGTTTTTTTTTCGTTGATTGGAAAGCGACCTTTCTGTTCTGTACCATTTGAGTTTTGATCATTGATTGTGCTTCACTAGTTGTGTTTTATCAATCCCTAATGTATATTATAGGAGTTAAGGGGAGCACACACCCTGTGTTTAAATTTCCAGCTGTGTGACACTGTGTGTGTGCAACTTAAATATTTCTTAAATTTTAAATTAAAATATTTTTTTTTTTAATTTCTGAAAAGTTCTGAAAATGGTTATTAATTTTGTTATTCTTTTTTCGTAATTGAAACTGAAGAAAACATTCACACATTACCTCATATATGTACTAAAAATAGGCTTCTTCAAGTGTAATTTTTTTTAGAAATGTTTTTATCTTTTCATCATCATCATCAACTGTGTTTCATTATTGTCAAAACTATTTACGTTTGTATTAATTTAATCATCCATTAACGTAAATATATCTTGAATCATATTTAATAGGCATAGCAATTATGATTGATAAAATTGCAAGCTTATAAATATTGTATAATGGGAAAAAAGCTGATCAATAAATAAAAAACTGCATTATGGTACATGCCTAGAGGAAAATAATTAGAAAAGAATAAATAATGTCCCATAAACTAATTTTTATTTCGCCGTTAAGCTAAGTAATATTAATAAAAATAATGTAATAAGAATAATTGAGCTGTATTTTCCACAATAATCCATGCTTAATGGAAGAATGTTTTCTGAAAGGCATTCAGTTACCTTCAATCAAATTCTAAAAAAAAAATATTTAAAAAGCTTTCTAAACGTCTGATTTGTGCAATACTTTAAGATAGAATGAGAAATAAAATAAATTATAAAATTATAATGAAAAGTCCATTATAAATTAAGCTAATATTTATTAAATGATCTTTCCCAGAACTTCAAAAATTAGCTCAATCATCCGGTATTTCATATGTTCAGAGAAATGTTCTCAAGCCATTTCCTTCTGCTTTTTTTATTCTTCTTTAAAATTTTATTCCTTAAAAATAATTAGTTTTAAGAAAAACATGGGATTATTTTACTGGGTGTACTTTTAATGGAAGAACTTGAGGCATAGAAATTTAACGAAACTAATTGTTCTGAAAGAAGAGGGAGTGGTTTGAAATTATTTTTTTCTAACTAAACATACCGAAATAAAATAATAAATGAAAGATATGGACTTTATTTAAAGAATTAAGTCCCATTTCTGATGTCCCCTGTTTTTTTAAAGGATTAAATAAATTTTTCAAAAAGAAATTTTCTTATTACAAATATCCGTCATTCAAATCATTCATTAATATTTGTCTCTCCCTTCTAAAATGGCAAACGCAGTAAAAACAGCCTTACAAATTACAACGAAAAAAATAAATAGGCCATACTGTAAAAATTTATGAAATTTAAGTCTATGAGAATTCTTACAATTAAAATAGATGGCTTCGTTGGGTATTGCAGAAGCTGTATGGTTATATTTTGTTTTAAATTATTTATATCTATTATTAATTGCATTGAAAAACATTTGTATTATCCTCGCCATTTGACATAAAAAGAGCGGGATGAATTTGTAAAAAGTAGGTATATTTATATTTTGCACACCCATATCTCTCTTCTTGAGTTGATTTCACAAAACCCATTTTTAACTCATCAAAATAAATATAATTGCCAAATTTCAACTTTGTAGATCCAATGCTTCAAAGACCGAATTTTTTTCTATAACACTCCTAAAACTCCCCTTGGGTATCGTTTTCTAAAAGCGCTCTCTCAGTAGAACGTTACTAGACAAAATAAATATGCTTACCAAATTTTAAGTATGTAGGCCTAATAGTCAGGAAACGAGATTTTTTTTTTATTTATACGCTCCCGCAACCCTCCTTGGAATTGGATTTCCTCAAAATTTGCTCTTAGCAAGTGAAACATGTTTACCATATCTCAAGTCCGGAGATCTAATAATCCCCGAGATCTCATGATTAGGTAAATAATGATGAATGAGTTTCTTTATTCCTGTATACATACACTGAAACAATATTTCAAATTAGAATGTAATTCCAAATTCTGAGAAAATAATTTTATTTCAACATATATTTTTTTAAACGTAATTAATGCAGCAAACTAAATACAGCACAGAAATCGATAGTTAAAAATATTTTTTTAACAATGTATAATCTACCATTCATTAATCACTCCCCTCCACCCCCTCCCCCCAAAAAGTTGTCAAGACATAGTTTTAAATCAAAGTCAAGATGAAAGAAAATTCTAACTAATCAAAGTTTGGTAAAAACTCTTATTAACATAATTTTAATTAAATCAGAATGTATTCCTAATGTTTATTCCCCCCCTTTTTTCTTCAAAATGTTGCATTTATTTTGATATATATAGATAGATTAGATGTAATTAAATTTACAAAACACTAAACGTAAAGATGAAATAATTCTATTTAATGCTGAACTCGCATGTAACTGAAAAAAAAACAAATTAAAAAAACAAAACAACTGCTGAAGAAGCATTCCGAATAAAGGAAACTATATTCGAATTGCTAATTTAATCCTTTGAATTATTCGGAGTAAGAAAATCAGAAATTAATTTTTTCTTACTTAAACTAAATAATTATTTTATTAAAGTTTTGAGTATATATATGTCGTGTTTTTCGAGTGAATATCAAGACTTTTGATTTTAACCATCTTTATTCCATTAGATCATTTTGTAATCTGTCTGTAAGAGAGAGAGAGAGAGAGAGACGGACACGTGTTAACCATATGAATAGGCGGCCCTCAAAAACCACATGTCTTATTGAAGAGGTATATTTGAAACACTAGGTAATAAAAATTAATGGTCCCGAACTGGGTAATAAATTTAATACTTGAAGATGTAACGGGAAAATAAAAGTTAGAAATGGACTAGCGATATAATTTTAGATCTAATTTAATTATCCTTCCTTACATATATTAGAACAAAACTTCTGTTAAGACAGTTAAAACAAAATTATCATGGTATACTATACAAACTTCATAAAACAGAGAAATATAGTAGAACATTAATTATTTTTTCAAATTTTTAAAATAAAGCTTACAAAATTACTCTATATTTTTTTGATATTTCACACAAATATATATATATCATGTTTTTAATTAGCAGATTACAAAATCTAATTAGAAATTACAAAACTGTTTCTCCATTGTCTTTTAATGATTTTATGTGTTAGTTTTTTTTATTTAGCAGAATTGTTGTTCAATGACTCTGCCGAGGCTTAAGTCCTCACGTGGGCGTGCAGGGGATGTTTGGAGGGGGGGGGGTTCGTTCGCTTCATTTAACCATCATTCAAATTTACAAGATTTGTCGTCAGTAGCACACTTGTATAAAAGTGTGACGTTAATAAAAATCAATCAATCAAGCTACAGTTGCATTAACAGTTAAGGATTTGTAAATGTAATTAAGAAACTTTAAAAAAAAAAAACGTCGTGCTTAAAGAAAAAAACCGAGTGGAAAGATATCGCATTACAGAAAGAGAAATTTAGAGTGTTGCTTCTTAAATAGAGCTATCATTAAGATTTAATTAAAATTCAAGAAATAAGGTTTAACATTTACTGAAATCATTAAATACTTTAAAATAGTTTTACATTGTAACTTAGCACATTCACCGTGCGTGCGTTCATTTAACAAATATTAATATTAAAATTTAATGGCACCTAAAATTTCGTGATTTGACTACATTTAACAAATTAAAATATAAGTAGATTCAAATTCACTCTCAAATAAGTTAACACATTTTATACATAATGCGCACAAGAGCGCAAGTGTTTATCTCTGTGATAACTTAACATAGATACGTGAAACACTATTTACTTCGAAGATTTGTTGAAACAAACATTACATAGAATTTAAAAGCTTTCAATTTAAACGGTTGCATTATTTGTAAATACAGTTTAAGGTTGCACATTTAATATTCAAGCAAACCGAATAAATGGTATATGTTTTACAAAAAATGTATTTAATCAAAAAGAGCAATAATATTATACTTCCGTTCCACGAGTTATATACAGGGGTTCACCGGGTCACAATAAAAAAAAGTATGATAAATTAATTTTACAATACTTTTTAAACTTTCAGTATGGACATTATGGACTGAAAATGGATATTTTTCACAATTCATAATGGACAACGTACCGTTTTGTGTTTGTGGGAAAAACATCTTGAATAAACAAAATGAAGCATCTTATTGACATATCAACACATTCGATGTTAAAATCTAAATTTAAGCTTGAAACTGCTCGTTCAAGCTTCAAGCTCAGTAAATTTTGTAATAAAACATTGATTGATGAATGTAAATATTAAAACATTCTAATATTATACAGAACATACATAAGAAGTTTCACACACAGTTAATTATTTTCAAAACTTTTTTAGCAATCACTGGTCCCGTTTGAGTATTTTTTTTTAAAAAAACAGCACATTTCGAGTAAAAAGTGTTTTAAAGTATGACATCTTGAAAAAAGTAATAGTATCTGTTTTTTCTAAAACACTTGTAGTTTTTGTTCTAGTGAACGGAAAATAGCAAACTTGGTATGTTTAAAAAGCTAATAAGATGGTCTATAAAATAAAATCATAAAAATGTTGTCAAGTTTGGAAAAATTCACAATTTTAGGGTAGTTAGATACCTTAATGAAAAATATTGAATTTAAAGTGTATATATATATATATAATTCACACACTTCTATGGTGGCATTATGATATATCCAAGTCTCTATTATACTTTCTGAAGTAAGAAAATTATAATTACACGCAGAAATATTTTTAAGCCTATCCTTCTTCAAATAAATCAGCCACACTCTGGAGCACTACAGCAATCTTCAGAAGAAACTCATCGCTTACAGAAGCAACCAAACAAAAACAAACTCTATTTCGAGCTTGAAATGATTGCAAGCCGCTTTACTTCGACTCATAAAGCTTATCCTTAAGTGCCAACAGAAAATCCAATGAAAGCACCCAGCAGTAAAACAAGATACCTGTGTGTGTGAGCGTGGAGAGACCGAACAAACTTTCCGTGTTTGGACTCTTAAATCATAGTGATGTACGTCCTGTGTAATAAATTTGTTACTCCCACCACATTATACGATGCTTTGGAAAGGAATTCTGTTAAAACTCATAACGCCAGCTATGAACAGTTGTTGCATTGTTTTCAGAGTTTAATTTAACAGGGGATTTATCTCCGGGACGGGCTCTATTTCCGTTACGTAACATTTAATTTAATCAGTATAATTTGAATTTACTATTGTGTTTCGTTAAGCTCGTGTTCTAGCTATTTAATTAGATAACCTTAGCCGACAAAGAATTTGAAAAATCGTCCGCTGGAATTTGACAGTAGTGTGGGCTGTGGCAGGTAATTTTAAAACCCATTGTTGCTTCCGTTGCTTGCTGCTTGCGCATATGGGCTGGAAAAAAAGATAATAAGTCCATTTTTACAGCTAAATGCTTTTCCAACAGTATGCTATATTTTATCTAGATGATTGTTAAATTGGGCTGATAACTTAGGAAATAGAATATTTTTTGCTACAGTCATGCACATATGATAGATGTCATAAGTTAAATTTTAAAAAGATAAGTTTACACACACACACGCACACACAAACATATATATGTTACGAATTTGTTAAAAATAGATAGAAAAAATGTGTATGATGTTGCACTATTATACATGCTAATTATAACAAATTATTTTATATTATTTAAAAATGCATAACCACGTGAAACTTTTTAAATAATTT
The DNA here is from genome assembly GCA_019973975.1 of Trichonephila clavata. Classification (NCBI taxonomy): domain Eukaryota; kingdom Metazoa; phylum Arthropoda; class Arachnida; order Araneae; family Nephilidae; genus Trichonephila; species Trichonephila clavata. Next base: position 176,393 of record BMAO01037465.1, on the reverse strand, counting down.
CATTTGAAAAATTCAATAATAAGTTTTATTTATATGATACGAAGTTTCTCAAACCCCCTTACGAAGGCGTGTTAACCCTTTATGGAGGCGCGGTAGCATATCGAAAAGGTGAAAATAAAAGATTTTTCAAAAATTATTAATTTACTAATAGATAGAAAACAAAATACATTTTAACACAATAAAAGATAAAATAGACATTTACAGTGCTATAATATACTCATAAATGTATCAGTACTGCACAATGTATTAGACAATTTAACAATACTAAGTTCTGAACAATATTAATAATTACTATTTACTCACATGGGCTTAACATATACAAAGGTATACATAGTTGTATACAAAATACTTCTCTTGATTATTTGTACGGTTTATAGTTAAGGTTGTATCGTAGCTTTAGTGTGTCAAAGTACATTATTATCGGATTCAATATATTGTTACAGCAGGGGGAGGGCGATGAAAATTATAATTGAAAATTGGACTGTAAATATTGAAAATTTGTGAGAAGTACTAATATATATATATATATATATATATATTTTAAAGCTAATAAAGTGGAATATCAACTACATGACGTGATATTTATTAAATGCCTACAATATTAGTTTCTTGCATTATTTTCAGTTTATGTGTATTTTACTTTAGCGCTTCTGAAAGTCTTACAGAAAATATGAATTACTTCATTTGAATAACCATACAATGTGCGTTCAGTACATGTTAAAGACATTAATATAATATAGTAATAAGGAAAACTAATCTTTGAAACTAAACACAATATTTCTATGCCAATAGATTACTAGACTATACTCTTAACTAGAATGTTTAAGTTCTAGAAAGCTATTGAAATGGTATAATAGATCTCATTTATGCATGTGGTGTTTATATGTCCAATGATAGTTCAAAAACTTGAAATTAATAATTTTGTGCATTTCATATTTATGAAAGTAATATTGGATATAATTCGACTGGAAAATATTTAAATAAAGCTATTATTATATAATTAAAGATTTTTTTTAAAATTCATATACCCAATATTTTTATTTATCAAAAAAAAAAATGTTAGAACTTTCAGAAAATAATTTTAGGACTTAGATCGAAAATAGAAACAATAGCTTTAAAACGTAAGATCGGAAATGTGTAAATTTAAATAGCATAGCTTAAAATGTATGAGTGCATTTTTTCTTGTAAATCATAAAAGACCTAAAAAATAAATAGAAGCTTAAAGAAGTTTATCAACATTTCAATGCAAGACAAATACACTTAACTTAATCGATAAAATGCATCTCAGTACTTTAAAACATACTAGCTATTTTGAATTGTCAACTTAAGAGCCCATGGAATTTCTAAATGAATTTTGAAATCTATAGTATTCTATTCATTTCACTGGAATAAATAAATTTGAAAGATCAAAAATGAATGCAAAAATCATTTTTCTGTCAAAATGCATTTTTTTAAAATTTCGACTATTTTAATGCTTTTTGTAGTGATTTAAGCGTAGATTTTTATATATATTTGAAACAATTTATTTAATAATAATCCATACTTTTCAAAATCACATTAAAAATGTAATCAAACAAGATTTTTTAAAACTTTTTGTATGACCTTAGGATGCATTCAAATGCTTACCCATAAATACACTAGCCAAAATTTTACTTAAAAGTGTAAAAATACCTTAAGATTTATAGTACTCTGGCGAGTCTCAAATGTCTGAAAGATACAGCTTTAAGATTTTTTTCATACACTTTTCTAAAGTTGTGGCTATCAATATTTTATGTGCAATTCAATATGCATACAATTAAATGCATTCACAATCAAGTAATGTGTTTAGCTTCATGTATTACAATATAAACCATGTGACTGAAGTAGTCTAGTGGTTATGGTCTCGGTCTCGGGGCCGGAGTGTCGTGGGTTCGAGGCCAGGTAGCAATGAAGATCCACCGCTTAGAATGGGCCGACGTATGTTAAATCTGTCATCGTCCTGGACACAATTATGCTGGGCAATCCCTCTTCCAATTACGATTTTTTTTTTTTACAAAATTGCAAAATCCGTCACCGATAGCCTTCTTGTTAGACTTTACTCTCCCAATATAAACCATAACCAAATAAATAGTTAACATACTTAATATTTTAAAAGGTTTTCCTTTAAATTTGAACGAATATTAGTTGAAATATTAATATACAGATGGAAGAAATCTGGGTGGAGAACTCAGGAACATAATAAATCCTGAATTATCGGTGAACACGCCAATCGAACAGATAAGTTTTGGATCAATGAGCTAATAAACGAATCGAAGCATCGACTGAGATTTCTCCTTACCTGAGATTAACCGAATTTTACTCCCGACTACCAAAAGATCCTTGAAGAGAGCCCATGTGGACGGGGTCATCCAAAAGATTAGCACCCCCGCCAAACCACGAAACTTCATCTTGGCGTGCATGAAGGTGGAGAAATTTATGGGAGTCAGATAAGGCAAACGGGCTGCCCTAAATCATCTTGATCTACGATCAAACAAGAAGGAACACAAATTGTTCCACAAATAACATTACACGTCGCTGCCTAATGCCCGACTCTTTACTCAAGAGCATGGAATAAGGAAAAGAGGTTGGGGCTTATTTGGTTAGAGGCGCTCTGCCTTTAAATCTTCCGGTCAGATGGTAGATTAGAAATAATGGCGCCCAGAGAGTGATTGGGCCCTATTGTTAAAGGTAAAATAGCGATGTTTGGGTTAGCCTTCGAATTAATTGGAGTTAGATTTACGATCTGGCGGAGACGGGATTAATGACGACGAGGATCGAAGAGAGGGGCCGATAATAGTACCAATTTGAATCTTATCTCTTCTTAAGAGTTATGCAATGGAGAGCAATAACTGCATCACTCTGAAAAGGCACATATATTTATTTTAATAATGCGCCGATGCTTCATGTTCGCTGGTGCTTTAGAGTCGCTTCAAAATTTTCCCCAATATTCACATTAAACTGAGTACGGCTGTATGGAAATCATTTATGATTTGTCTCGAATTTAAATAAAAAGTAAAATAAAGGGTGCTCACAAATTAGTTGAGTATATTTTGCCAATCAAAATCTTTCGAAATATTAAATGAAATTAACCCATTTCAAGTCAGACTAGTAGGAATATATCCTAAGTGTATTCATAGGGTTATTATGTAGCTAGGACGTTTTAAGACATCATGAGGCCCTGGTCTCCTATTCAAAACCAGGTCCAAGGCCCCTACACACATGTAGGCCCCACCTACAACCCTTAAAAGTAGGCAGTACACATCGTATGTTGCCAAATACTCATACAAACAATAACCCGAATCAAGTAAGTGTGCATGACTTGCAATTACACAAATCGACTCGGCCGACTGCCGCCTTTTGACTGAATGAGTAATGATGGCTTATGGTGATAGAGGTCTAGGCCTGTACGTGGACGACGGTCATCATATGTAGCCAGTTGACTTATCGTCCGAAATTCTCAGTTTTTCGGAGATTACGACCGGGAACGACATTTGACTGTTCAAATTATTGAAATTGGGGTCTTTTTAAGAATGAGTCACGATCGAGACGTGGTTCCCATTGTGGTCGAGCCCCCCGTTGTGGTCGAGGTTCCCATTGTGGTCGAGACCCCCATTGTGGTTGAGCCCTCCGTTGTGGTCGAGGCCCTGGGTCCAGACCCAGTTGGTCCATGCTTTAAGATATCTCTGTTAGGTGGAATAATGTTTTTTAAAGATTTTCCCGAACGAGAAAAGGTTCCCATTGTGGTCGAGCCCTCCATTGTGGTCGAGGCCCTGGTGAAGGCTCCTTAAAGTCCTTGTTTACGTCTCTATCTCAATACTTACACGAGCTTAAATTAAGCATCAGTTCTGCAGTTCTAACAATATACAAGATTATGCTACAAAATGGAAATGAGCTCTATTATCCTCAGGACGAGTGTCGCGTCTCTAAAAAGGCCCGTATCGAACATTTGTAGAAGGTGTACAAACTTGGTGAGCTTGGGATTTGTATCATATATCTTTAGAATGTGCATGTGTCATACATTTGAAGGTATAATCTGTAAAAATTGAATGAATCATTCATGCTAACCCCATATTTCATTTCTGTAGTCCGTAAATACAAATTACTTCCGTTTTGATGTGTAATGGATGGGTGATCCCATCAATTAGTGTACGAGAATAGGGAGGAAAACTATAGTCATAGTCAAAACATCACAATTTATTTACTATTCTCAACAACAACACAAATTCAGTAATCCCAATTAAGAAATGCACCATTTGATAACTATGGGAGCAATCGGGAGGTAGACGGGGTAATTGGAGAATTAGTATTAATCAAATAATCTACAAAGTGCTCTCGTCTAGCTTTATTTTATCTTACGTTAATCTCCATGTTATCTTTTAGCTTCTCCTCTCTCTCTCTCCTGCTCGAACCCAAAAGCTACATGACACACTTTACATAGATAGCGTCTTCTTCTTCGGGAGGAATTTTTCAATTAAATAACATTTTAAGAAAGTTATTCCCCAAGAAGTTAGGAAAACGTGGATAGGCCCGTCACAGCTGTTTCTGCAAAGAAAAAAAACCCCTCTGTATTATAGCCTTTCCATCAAGATGTAAGGTAAGTCTAAGCTGTGAAAGTGCTATCCTTACTGCGGGTGGTATAGCGAATACTTGCATAAATCAGTGTAATGTTAAATTTTGATTAAAAAAAGAAGGTTTTTTCTTAGCATTTTCTGTTAGAGAAAGCTTTGAAACAATCAATAAGTGCATATGTGGGTTTTATGAGAGCTGGTTTCTGTTAAGATAAGTATGTCGTTCTTTCTGGAGTTTCCCTAAATGCATTAATAGTAATAGGGGATACCAGTTAACTACGAAATACTCAAACGCGCGCGCACACACAACACAGAAACAAGCATCTCTTTTTTGTCTCTCTCTCTATATATATGTAATATTTCAAACAGTTTTATTCAGAATTTTTTTAAAAAAATAGCTTATATTCAGCGAGTGACTGACATCTTTTCAGTGAGACAAACCAACGCCAAGTGACTCGAATTTTAATTGAATTGTAAATCTATTCCACACAGAACTGCTAAATCAGTACAGCGTAATATCGATGGACAGTCTAACTATTTTAATTACTTGATCTAAAATGAAGCAGATGGATTGATGAAAAAAACTAACTCTTCATAACAGAAGTAAAAGTTAGTGCACATGATACCGAAGAATGCGCATATGAGACCAAGCAGGGCAATTAAAATTAATTTCCACCAACACTACAAAAGGCAGAGAAGAGAATAATGTTAATATACTATATGCTTGGATTTTTTTCCTCTCGATTACTATGCTCATTTTGAGGGAGAGATGGTATTTCTTATTAAATATTGGATTTAATACTTTTGATCTTTTTTATTTAAATGCTGCTTTTCCTTCCTTATTTATTGCAGAGGTATACGAAAGGTTACATATGAAAACATAAAATATTCGCGCGCGCGTTACCGATTTTAATAAAATAAATGCAAAAATATTCATGTACGTTACATGTGAATCATAAAATAACATTTTTTTAAAAATCTTTTTTATGTATGCTAAAATAAAACGCAATTTTAATTTATATTCAGTTAATAACTTATTCATTTAATTAATAAAATATTGTTCTTAATTCTTAATATTATATTGCGCAAGTAATAAATATAATACAATTAAAAATTTTATTTAAATATGAATTAATATTGTATTAATACTTAGTGTACATATTCACATGACTTTTAATTAAATTAAAGTATGCTTTAAATATATCAAGTTAAATTCAAAATATGTTTACTTAAGATTATATAGATACAAAAATTAATATTAATGTTTCAAATAAAATTTGTATGTCTTTTTTCATTTAGTATATGGAAATATTAGACTTTAAAATACAGTGCCTAAATAAACTTTTTAAAGAAAATTATAAAAACCTTACGTTAGTCTCAGTTAGAACATTAAACATGAAATAGATCGAAACGCTTCAATGTGCATCAGTTTTTAGTTCATTTTATAAAATCAAAATTATTGTTAGCATTATTTAAAATGTTATAAACATATTTTATATCTTTCAGTATCAAATTTGAAAGGATAAATCATTTTTTTAAATACTTCTTTTTAATATTTGATTTATGAGAGAGACAATTAGATTTGAAATTATTCACGAATTCTAATCATGGTTTTGAACTATGTAAACAAATTTTGAGTTCGTATTTTGAAGCTACAGTATTATTTTGCGTGCAAATACAATAAAAAAATTCATTCAATTTTGCTGAATATATTTGTCTCTATTATTAAAATTTGTATGGGGATACAATTTAGTAAACCATTCTTATTCACAAACGTTTATATAAATAATTTATTTAAAACTATTTTGTAAGGATAAATGTTCAAGTAAAGGCCCCTAGTAACTGTAAAAGCATTTTAAGAAATTAAGTATTTTTTTCATACATTCACTATCATGTATAAATATTAGTGGTACTTTTAATAAATACCTAAAGAGATATTGAACTTTCAATAGCAAATCGTATTTTATTCATAGTTATTTATCAGAATTTTTTAGTAAGTTCCATTTACAAATGTAAGAGAAATACTTTTCTATTTTATGCATGCATCAAAATCAAAGGTATTTTGCATTCTTAATTAATTAGTGAAACCTGTAACACATAGGGAGTCGGTTTTTAATTATTTTAATAATTTAATTTTTTATAATTTTATAAATTTTAATTAGTTTATAAAAGTAAATTATAATTAATTATTAAAATTATGGTTTAATGATTTCCGGATTCCTATAATAAAAATTGTTTAGTTATGGATCATTAAGATGTGGTTGGAAAAATTACATAAGGAATGGGGAGAATTAAAAAAATATATTTAATTAGAAATTTTATGTGTTATAATTATGAAAAAAATCCCTTATATTTAATATTAAATGAAGATTTAAAAATTATGCATTCAAGTGTAATTTGAATAGTCTAATATATTACAGTAAGTGTTTATTTCTGAGTGCAAATTTTCTTCAGATAAACTTTTTCTAAAACATTTAATTAATACTAAAAATAAAATTAAAAAAATGTATAAATTAACCTATTTTATTTTATGTAATCTAGGATGAAACTATAATGTTTAAACAAACGTGTCGTGATTAATTTCTTTAAAAAAAATAACGCATTTTTATTTCAGATATGCTCATGTATTTTAGCAGAATATAATGTATATGTCCATACATCAGTTTTTCTTACATAAAAGATGTTTATCTTCAAACAATTTTTTTTTGTTAGTTAGCGATGTAAGGAGAGAAAATTCTGTAAATCAAACCGAATGAAAGTATAAATAATTATCTAGAATTGAAATCAAATGGACTTCCTTTCTGTAGCGGCAAACAAAAAGCAATTTATTAATCTACTCCAAATGGGCTCATCAAAGTACGGAAAACAGAATTGTCTTTTAAGTCAATATTTACAACATTTTATCAACAAAAATGTTATTAACGATGTATGAATACTACATACATTCAAATAATAAATCGAAGATTCGATATTCAATGCATAAATCTATTTTGGCAAATATATATCAGTTTCATTATAATTTAATTTACGTTATAACAGGGCAACCTTATGAAGTACAATGAAGATGGTTTTGAACCTGATACATGTTTCTTGTGGCATTTGAATAGCATCATTTGAAGACTTATATTCAAGATGAATTTAATAAGCAAAGATTCTCATTGTTCCTTATATATATATATATATATACGATACTCTTCATTAAACTAATTAACCCCAATAGCGTCAAAACTAATTTCTGAAAAAGAGGGTGAAACACTGGTGTGGGTGCGTTTAAACAAATTATAATACGTACATCTGAAAAATTAGAAAAGCCAATGATACTTATTCTTCTGTAGGCAATTAACATTTGTGTTTTTGGTACTTATATAACATCAACCACACTATCTCGTCAAGTAAAAAAAAAAAAAATTTACACGAAAAACAGCCTACTGTTGAAAACCGATCCTGATCAAGCTCAAACGCAATACTTTTGAAAATGCATGCTTGAAAATAATAACCTTTTTTATAGTTTATAGCATTTTGAAGCATGTTTAAATATATTAATCCAGATCACACACATGAGAAAATAATAAAAAAATTTCATAATTTTCAAATTCTTCTTTATTACTTTTCTCTTATTTTGTTATGAAAATTAATAAAAAATTAGGGTGGAAGCGAACTTAATAAAGTCTTTCCAAAAATATGATCTAATATTTAAGTACAAGAAAGACCATGTGGTTGAACAAAATAGCGTAATAAGTAACACAGCGGAGCTGCACGACAGCATTTAAATTCGTATTTAATTGAATTTATGCGGTCTAGTCTGCACTAAGATGACTTATTTTTCGTGATTTTGAACGCAATTACGGCGCTTTTGTTACCTAAATACTGGAGTTATTAGATTTTTCATTTATTTCAAGTATACGGGTTTTCTTTTTATGATAGTATCTAATTTTCTGAAACCTCCTTCAGTTTATTTGTTGAAGAACTAGTACGGAAGTAGTATGCTCTAGAATTAGTTTTCGTCCAGTGTAGAAGCAATTGCAGAATTTGGAGACATTTTTTGATTTGGCGTTGGCTTTTGGTTTATTCAAAACTTGTCGACGGTATAATACGGAAGAGCCATATTTGTAATCATTACGATTATTTAAATGTATATATTGAGAAATATAAATTTTAGAACGATATAACCAAAATTCGAATAACATATTTCAATATTTATTTTATTTCAGGGAATTACGGAAATGGCTTAAGAAATGAATCAGGTATTTTCTTCTTATTACATGTATCGACCGCCATCGTATTTTGTTCATTCTTAAGTATTCTACAGTATTATTTTTTTTAAAGACCAATTGGTTCAAAAAAGATAATGAACTATACAGCTGAGAACAAACTTTAAGTGAAAGAAAACATACAAAAGTAAATTCTTTTATTACATTCCTTCAAAGACTATTGCGTTGCGAAAATTCATTTTTACAAATACAAGTCTTAGATTTTTCGGGTTTTTTATTAAAGTCAGAGTGCTACTTAAAAAGTAATACTATGTATGCAGTGTGAAGTAGGTGTATGTAAATGTGGTGGACATTTAGTATCAATTATGGATTACGGAGTTTAAATAACCAATTTGATAAATAAAAATGTTTTTCGTAAGAAATCGGATTTTGTTTTAAAACCTTCGTAACACACTGATACTACAAGATACATCACTATTATTTAAATATTTTTTTTCTAATGGAGCTGCGCATTGGTATTTTAAATTTTTGCAGACCTTGCGCATTCCCCCAGGAGCTAGTGTCACTTTTTGTCGCGGCACCATATAGGCGATACCAATTACCACCAGTAACTTTGACGCCCCGTTTCCACCCCAGAGGGCGCCTGAGCTCTGATGATGCGAACCTGCACTAGGATTTAATTTTGCCGCGACCATCCAAGCCAAACAGACACTCTAGGTATATTTTATATATCGTATAATTATACGATATGGCCGCTGTCGAATTTCTGCATTATGAAAATCCACCGACTTGGGCCGGGGTCTAACCCGCAACCTTGGGTGCAGAAGGCCAGCAACAAACCAATCACGCCACTCAGCCGGCATTATTTAAATATAATACAACTAAAATTAAAATTTATTAACAGCATTTTATTAGGAAATGTTGTACTAAAACAACATTTCCTAATGAAATGCAAATTTCGCGTTGTGCAGTTGTTTTGAAAGTTTTATTTAAAAAAGGTATCAAACATCGTCAGAAGTCTACGAGTTTTAAAGAAATTTTACAATTTCTTTATTTATGTTTTTACTCGCAAAACATATCCAAAATCTTAGCTTCCTTTTAGCTGCCTTCCTTTAAAAGGCAAGGGATGTAGAAATGGAATTATGGAGACTTCAATGCGTGACGATTTCCAAAACAAAAATATCCGGAAGTTGTTATTACGAAACCCTGGAAATTGAATGCTTCTCATAAACATTCCTTTTTCTTCTGTTTTCAAATATATTTGTTCGAACTATTTCAAACAGAATTTAAAAACATACTGAAATACTTTAGAAAAATTTGGATTATATGTTATGTTTATTTTTGTTCCTGAAGTGTTTTTAAGTTCCTTTTCTTAAGAACTGCACTTATAAAAATATTTCATTTTTTAAAATGTGCTAACTTAAAAGATTATTCATATATTTATAAAAAAAAAATTGGTAGACATGTTTTTCATATTGTTTTTGTTTGCGAGAAATGTGGTGTGCTTTTTAAACATAAAACTTAGGAGTAGATTAATTCATATTTTAATGTATCAGAGAAGAAAATTTTTAGCAGAAAAAAACAGTTATTATTACAGTTGACAATAATTCTGAAATACATGGTACATTTTTAAGCATCTTAATTTTGCTTACCTTAAGCAATAAATAAGCAAATTATTATTAGTATTATTTTAGGCAAAATGCTTTTATATAATATTTTAATAAAAAGAGAATATTTTGAAAAAATATGATTTTTACCCTTCATTTTATTTTATAAAATTTCCTTTATAATTGTACTGTAGTAATATTTATGAAACATTTTATATGCATACTAGCTAGTATATCCGTTCTTCGCACGGGTGAATTGACAAATTTAAAAATACAGATTGAAGGATATAGATGTATTTAATGAGTTAACTTTACATGAATTTAATATTATGAAAAACAAGTAATATAAAACAAAATTTTAATCAATCCCTATTTAGATCAAGAAAAAAAAATTATTTCAGTTATTTTTATTTAAATAGTTACAATTAATATAAACATGTATATGCATTTGTCTCAGAATCACATTATAAGTGACAAATATTTTTTTTAATTACCATTAAAGTATCGCATTGTCATCTAAAAGAATCATGTATATAAAATTTCAGTTCAACTGTTCAGCTTTGAAACGTGAGAAAATAAAATATTTTAAAGTTTTGACCCGAGTCGCTAAAAATAAAGCCATTGTGAAATTATTTACATAATTGATTTTAGTCAGTTAATTTTAATTAATTATAATTAAATTATCGTATTTTTACTCAAAACAATAGTGTATAGAAAATTTCAATTCAAATGATCGCTTTGAAATGCGTGAAAAAAACACCTTTTCAAGTTTTGACACAAGTCGCCAAAATGGTCGTTATGTCACCCAAAATAATGCCAACGTGGTTGTATTTGTAATTCTTTAAATAATTAGTTTTAATCAATTAATTTTTATTATAATAAATCACTATATTGTTATTCAAAATAAGTGTGTATATAAAATTTCATTTCGATTGAGTGCTTTAAAATTCATTTTTTTAACGATTAAAAATTTGTACAAGATAGAGTGAGCTAATAGTAGGAATTGAAAAAAGCTTTTTGCATGTCTCAACTGAACAAAAAATCATATTTGTTAGATTTTAAGTTTGTAGGTCTAATAACTGATAAAAAGGTTTTTTTTTATAGTGCCCTCGTGACTTTCTTATGGATCGATTTTTGAAAACACCTTCCTAATCTGATCTCTGCTCAACAAAAGAAACATATTGTTAGAAATTTTGCGCAATTAATGCTTAAAACAGTGTAAATAATTTATATCTGTTTTTTTAATCCGTTAATATTACCGTTGGATTAATATTCTGTTGTATTTATTTTGTGTTAAATTTGTAAAATTTGTAAGCAACGCCGTTCCTTACATTATAATAGCGGTTCAATGGAAACATAAAGAAATGTTGGTGATAGAGCCAAGTTGGCATCATTTTTGGTGAACATGTTCGCAACTTGGCGATTGATTGAACGGTGCAGATGTTTATATGCTGTAACACCACCTGGTGAGGAGTTGCAATAAAACGGACATCAAAAACCCTTCTCCACCTAAAAAATGCATATACATATAAATTTTTATAGTGATTGGTTGAACGATATTGGAGTGAAGCTAGGTCACATGTCTACGAACATCCATTTATATATATATATTGTAATTCAAGTGACTTTAAATAATAATTAAAAAATGGTCATTTGTAAGCTTTTTCGAAATAATTGTTATGAACTTAGTTGGATACATTAATGTTATTTTTTTAATTTTTCACTGTATGGGCTGTTTCATTATATGAAAAAAGCTACAAATTATTTTTTTGTGTAGCTTAAATACTGTGTGGTGTAATTTAATTTATATATAAGGTGTGAATGAGTATTGATTAGCTTTTTACGGTATATAATGTAAAAAAACCTGTTTAAACTATTTCTTGCCTGAAAACCATTATTTTCTGAATTTCTGAAAGATTTTCTAAGAAGACATCATTATCACTTTTCCACTTTTCTCAACCTCGCTAAGGTGATTAAATAGCTTGAAAAATTCTTTCAGATCTTTCTCTGAGTGAAAAATAACTTAGATAAAATGCTCTAAATTTAGAACATTTATAATATTAAACATCGTCAGCCACCTTGAAAGGAGTATTCAATAGATAAACTTTCAAAACAGTTATAGAAATGCTTACATGTCATTTATATGAGAAACATTATATTTAAGGAATACTGAAATGCCTTGCTCCTTTTCAATTCAGTAATATTTTCTGTTTGAATTGCCTGAATTAATACCAAATTCAGAAGTGCATCGACTTTTTAGCCTAACGAATATTAGTAATAAAAATATTTTTAATGTTATTTCCTTTTATATGCTTATAATAATTGAAAAATTAAATAGTTAACTAAGTATTCAAAAGTGATTATGAATAAACACATAGCATGTATTATTTATCATATAATTATATTTATAAAAAAAATGATTTCCTCCTTTCAAAAACATATTTATGGAACTTATCGAAAATATTGCTAATGACTTATGTAACAAAATCATAGTTTTTTTGTTGTTGAATACATTTAGTTTTAAATTTAGTAGCTCAACGATTTGTTTTTCAAATTGCGTTTTTTTCATTCAGTAAAACAGATATTGCTTCTGTTTATATGATATAAATACATAAATCCCCCAAGGCAAGAAGCTCTAAGTTACGATAAAGATTTTATTTGATCATGTGGAACATATAGAAATAAAAATAATCAAAGTAATAAGCAATCAAAAATCTGATGGGAGCAACTACGATGCGAAATAAATTTGCGTTTTTTATTTGTATGGCTTTAGTAAAAAGCAGGGGGAGGGAAGGGGGATAAACAATGTAGTGCCTATTAGATATTGGTTGATAAATATAATACCACTATTAGAAGAAACCTGAGAATTATATGGGTGGAATATCTAATTTTTTAAAAATTTCGGTCAAATGACGAGAGCGATGCCTGAGTTGGTACCCCTAAACTTCAATTGATTTTATTTCAATTTAAGTCGCACTGTGAAGTAACACTAGAGGTATTGGTCACGGTCCTAGAAATTCTGAAGGAATGGTAAGTGACGATTTCCCACTTTAAGGGTCAGACTTGAACTCTCAAAGGATTTAACGTACATTGACCACTCCTACATATGATGAGTTTTCTCTTAAGAGAGTCCGGCACATAAATTTTTGAAAAATTATCGACTTTCACTTTCTTATATTTTCTAAAAGTTCAAAAATTTTTGTTTAAAATGATATATGATACGAGGAAATATGATAAATAGGAGTAATTTTTTTTTTTTAAATGAAGCTACTCCTTGACGCGCATCAAATGAGCGCTGATACAAGCACCTGTGATTCCCCTTGAATTAGATTTTGATAAGTGCGAAACCATTTCATGTTTAAGCGGAAAAATTTGAGTGTATTGGACTTATAGAGAAGTATATCGGTACACGTCTTTTGGATTTTAAATGTGAAATAGAGAAAAAAAAGCTAAGTGATGAAAAAGCCTCAGAGGCTGTAACCGACTCACCGACATTTTAATATCAAAAGTTCAAAGATTTTATGGCATGGATATTAGAAATATTACCAACAATCTACATAGCATAAAAACTGCTGTTTGTGAGCTGTTTATTTTGGTCTTCTTTTTTCAAACGAGAGCCCTTAACATGGGCTGTGTCCTGCAATTATATATGCCTGGTGCAAGTTTCAAAAGACAGAAGCTGAATGTAACAAAAGGCACTATGATCATAAACACATACACCATAATGAATTAAATGAAGCCAATTTTTATAGATCCAGGTGATCCTATGTTATTAATAAAAGATTTACATCGAAAGACCCATAACTCCCCCCCCCTCCCAAAAAAAATGAATCAACTAATAACACCATATGGTCAATGATTCCAAGATCCGTATTTGTGGAGTTAAAAACTCTAAAATTAGGGATAAATATGGTTACTGCACCTGTTCAATATGAGTCATGTAGCAAAATTAATAATCTTAAAACATTGTAATATTGAATCAAGTTATATCTGTGTGCAAAAAAACTAGATACACTTAGGGTTCGTGTAGCCCAACGAAAGCATCTAGAGATCCCCCTTAATCTTCAAAAATCTCTACCAAAGTGAGGACTTGAGTCTCGATAGATTTAAAACTGATGTCCCATAAAAATGACTTTTTTTTTGTAAAATGAGGACTGGAGCAACTCAGGGCTTGATGGAAACGACAATATTCATAAATTATCAACCATGATCTGTCGGCTACCATGACCACGTGGCAATATATTAAAACTGTAATAATATTGCTCGTTTTCTCTGAAAAATGAAATAGAACATGCTCAAATATATTGTGGTGTGACTAATGCTAAGGTTTTTGGAGGTTGGTGTGTTATTGTTGTTGTTGTCATGTATGACAAAGTGCAAAGGTGTATATAACAAAATAAAGATATAGAAATGAGTCAAATATTGCCAAGGCATGAATCACTGCCGTGGCAACATCCATGGCACGATACGTTGGTGTGTTAGATATCTGAACCCGAACTTTAAATACATAATGCATTTAAAAATAATATTTTGCTTGCATAATACAAAAAAATAGTATTTACATATTATTGCAACAATCGCCTACTCTATTAGTATCTCGCCAAGTAGACAAACCCGATTTTTTATGAGTCGTACACACTACATTGGCAACCATGTGCTTCGTTTCATATAATGTCGCCAAAAGGTTGCGATAATAAGTAAATATATACCAAAAAAATATTTTTACAAAATAAGATGAACTAACAAAACATTAATTTAATGTCCGTGGTAAATTTGCTAGTTATAAGAAAATAATCGTTATACATTCCACAATCATGCCTAATAATACGAAAAACACCTGGAATTTTTCATATTCAGATATGAAATCTTCAAGATGATCTTCAAAGAAATATTTGAAGTGTTGAAGTACATCATTATGCATCACTTTCAGCACGCGATTAAAGTGATTAAATCGCATGAATAATTCTTTTGAAACTATTTCAGAATGAATAAAAAGTTAAAATTCTATTTGAAAAAAAAATAACACCGCGTCTACTTTAAGAACATCTGAAATATTAAACATTCTTCAAAAGATTTTTTTTAATGCTACTATTTTATGAAAAAATAACGAGCTTGAAAGGAACTTTTAAAGGCATAATCGGATATCAACCATGTCTGCAGCAGGACTTTTTTTTTTCATTAGCATACTTCAAACGCAAAAGCGAGATATATTCAAGCAGATAATTATACGTCAATCAACTATGTTCTTCTCGGTGATTTCATTCTTATTTTTCCCTAGCTTTTTCTAAAGGAAGGATATTCCAAATCAGAATTATTTGCCGTGAATCGCTATTAGGAGCTTCTTGGATTTCTTTTTGGAAAAGTTAGCGAAGTGTAAACATTTTTCAACAAGATTCTGCTGAAGTATTTTTCGGATGTCTTTTCCTATTAATTATTCTCGCATATTTTCCAGAGAAAAGCATCAGAAATGTAAGAAAAATTTCTCTTAAAAGTATGCAAAGGATGTTAATTGGTGAGCACGTTCTAAGTGAAAATAAGGGGGAAAAAAGTTCCGAGTTTTTGGTTATAAGTTTTTCTAAAAGATCGGTGCTTATTTTAGAAGCTCATTTTGTGATACCTCAGTGAGTTTCAAACAGATTTGTTTGAAATTCTCTTTCAATAAAGTGAATACGTTTTTAAATAAGAAAGCTATTTGAATTTATTGCGTAAGTTTTCTAAAAAAAATATGGTTAGTTGCTTCTATTTATCTTTTGTTATAGGAATTAAGAAGCTATATACGAACGCGTTTCTTTTTTATTTAACAGGGATGAAAACTATTTCCGTGAAACTTTTAAAAGAGTATAAATATTTTAGATCATTATTTGACTTTGCATTTTTATTTCTGTAAAGCTGTTTAATTAGCCTGGTGATTTATGAACGAAGATATTTTTATTGGGAAACATATATTTTTGTAGAATTTCTTATAAGTTCTGTTTAATATTTATCTTACACACAAAACGGTTTTATCTTCTTAATTAGCAATTGTTTATTTCGCCTCATATGAAAAATTAACTTAGATAAAATTCTGTACTCTTTTTAAAAAGAAAGTTATCAAATCCAGCTAAGACTTTTGTTCGCCTTATGTTAATTATATGCTTCAAAATGTCTAAAAATATTTAATTTATGAAATAATTAAAGTTTAAGATATTTTGAAGACAAAATTTACAAAAAAAGTATAACTTAAAAATATAAATTTAATTCTACATAAAAGATGGATATATTTCAAATTTCTAAAGTTATAATTATTATTTAAGACAAAAGCCTATTTTACATACTATTTTAAAAATATACATCATTTAAATAAAAAAAAGTTCTAATAAAGTCTTACAAACAGATTTACTAAAAAACAATGAGTAAAATCATTTACTTCTCAAGTAAATGCCAGGTTTTTCAAAGAATTAATTTCCAATGATGTGTAGAAAATCAGGAAAACTACTCATCTATAAATCAGAAAAAAAATCTTTAGAACACAAATTTAAAACTCTTTTACATATATGTATCTTCGTTACCTTGACAACGGCGATCCACATGACAACGAGTTGAGTTGTACTAAATCCTGATACCATTAATAAATTCGGCTTAAAAAGACGTAATCGATATCTGCGTACACATCCAAGTATTTAAATTATTTACGTTAAAAAAAAAGAAATTTTTGTGTATAGAGTTGCAGTTCTTTCTACTATTCGATAAAATTTCAACTTGGCCTGATCTGTCTACATTACAGTAACTCATTGCGTGAAATTTGGCGATCACGGTTGACGTAAAATAGCCGTCTTAGCTCCCAAAATATCTGATTTTCCACAATACTAGCTATATAATAATAACTTCAAACATGTTAAGGGCTTCTTCACATACTCTCATTATTTATCGAGAAATAATCAATTTGAAAATTAAACGCCTATTCTCACACAAAAAAAAATCTTTAAATTAAAGTTTTTATATTAGTATTTGAAATTGTTCCGCGGCCGCGGTAGCCGAGCGGTCTGGGCATCGGATCGTGGCTAGCATGTCATGAGTTCGATCCCAGTACCACTGAAGACCCGCCGTGTAGGGGAAGGATGCACGTTTAATCTGTCGAGAGCTCAAATGTCCTCCCGTTGGTTTGTGTGGTAGTTAGGAGAGGGGGTGCCAGCTCAGGTGTCGTCCGCGTCACTTGACCATGGTTCAAAATTACGCGGACCGTCCCCAAAAGCCCTCGTGTAGCTGAACAGTGGGACGTTAATATTCACTCACTCATTTACTTGAAATTGTTTCTCTTGTTACATATGTTTTTGGAAGAAACCAAATAAAACATGCCTATATTTAAATATACAAATTTTTTACTTGATTCATAAATGAAATTGATTTTTAAGGAAATAAAATACGGTAAGTTATGACTTTTACTCAATTTTTATAAAATTATTTGTGAAATAAAAAAAATGTGAATAAAATAAGTTGTGAATAAAAAAAGAAAACACCTTAAGAAACCAGTGAATGCGAAAATACCTTATCCCAATATTATAACATTTTTACTTTATAAAAAAAGCTGTAGTTTTTCTCTCATTTGCCCATGATTGAAAAAAAAAACTAAGAGAGAAATTTTTAATAAATAATGTTTCGTAAAAATATTCATTTAAGTCACCTGACAAATAAAACTTTTACCATCAGATTCACTTCTTCCGCATTTAAACTTGAGAAAAAATCTATATGGGATTAAAGTATAAACATTACATTAATTTATTTGATATTCTACACAAACTTTGCATATTTACAATGTAATTAATTTTTTTAAGAATAATTCCAATATTTAAGAATAAAATATTCCCACGATAAAAGTCATAGCAATTGGAAAGAAATGAAAAGGAAATTGTGCATCAAGTATTGTTAAGAAGATCAGCAAACATTTTAGTATTATTTAGACAAATCACCTTAATAAACGCATAATACAACGAGTTATATTGAGCACAATGTTAATTTTTCTATGATGCATATTATATTTATATAGGAAAAAAAACATTAGTTTTGATTGCTGTGCTTCTAAGATAATTTAAATTGTAATTACTGATACGTATTTGATTTTTCTTAAGGTATCCGACTACTTACGAAAACTTTTTTTAAAAACATAGAGGTATCGGAATATTTGGGGGGGGGGGGGTTAAAC
The DNA here is from genome assembly GCA_019973975.1 of Trichonephila clavata. Taxonomy (NCBI): domain Eukaryota; kingdom Metazoa; phylum Arthropoda; class Arachnida; order Araneae; family Nephilidae; genus Trichonephila; species Trichonephila clavata. Next base: position 157,810 of record BMAO01037465.1, on the reverse strand, counting down.
TTTTTTAGTACATTTTAAAAAAAAATATGATAAAATTAAGAAGATAAAAAATTATTATTACTAAAAAATGGGAAAAAAATTGGTAACAATTTACAAAAATTAACATAATTGGGACCTTTCTGTGCCAAAGGTTTATGAAAAAATTTTCAATTTTGATGTGTTGCTATGTTATTCATTTTTGAAATGGCCATCAGAATAAGAGATATTTTAACTAAAAAAAACTAGAGCCTTTTATCTTAGTTATTATAGGAAATTGGTTAAAATAACAGCGATTATATTAACATAAATTGTAAGTTTTGTAACAAAACAGTGATTGAAAAATCTGACGTTAAAACACTTCTGTTATTATACAGAACATACATGAAAAATTTCTGTTAATTATTTTCAAAACTTTTTAACAAACGATAATCTCATTTGAGCATTTATAAAAAACACATGTCGAGTAAAACGTGTTTTAAAGTATGACAACTTGCTTACAGTAATGCACATGCTTAAGTCTGTTTTTACAAAAACACTTGTAGTTTCTGTTCTAATGAACGGAAAATAATAAACTTATAACGCTAATAAGATGATCTATTAAATAAAATCATAAAACTTGTTAATTTTAGCAAAATTTACAATTTTAGCCAAGTCAGATAAATTAGTAAGCATTGTTACAATGTCCACGTAGACGTCTTTGTTTGCATAAGCTTCTGAGCTACATCTGGTGTTTTTCATTTAAAATTTCAGTTTGGAAAGAAGTTAGTGCCAAAATGAAACGATAAAATATTTTCTACAAATTAGCTATAGCTAAAAAAATTATTACAAACAATTATTCTTGAGAGCACCACTAATTGGAAACGACATTTAAATTGAAAAAAAAAAAATCTAGTGTCTGAAGTCTCTAGAGCTTTGTAATGTCAAGTACTGACCTTGACCTCAAAGCTATTTTTTTAGTTCGCATTCTATAGATATATACCTCTGTATGACGCAATTACGAGGCAATATTTTCTTTTATATGATGTAATAGTTACAATTAATTGGTTGTCTGATATTATTAGAACAAATGTCGTATTTGAAGCTGTATTCCCGCTCAACTATTATGCAACACAACTATACCATACAATATTAGTAACACAAACATACCATACAATATTAGTAACACAAACATACCATACAATATTAGTAACACAAACATACCATACAATATTAGTAACACAAACATATCATACAATATTAGTAACACAAACATATCATACAATTAAATGTTCCAATTTTATATGTAAGTTCTAGATGTAAAAAGAAGAAGAGAGAGAAAAAAAAAGTTTAGAATTGGCTAACTAAAAGAAAGAAAAGAAAGATAAAAAGTAACACCTAAGTATCACATGACCGCACTGCCCTTTCTTATCGTAAATATTAAATCCAGGGATGGATTTCACTCGGGAATCTTAGGGTCGTGATTCCCGTTCTAAAGAAGATAAGCACTTAAAGGGTTTCACAGTCGAAGTCATCGGGGTGTTTCCCACTATTGATAAGTAATAATCGACCTGTCGACTTAATAATAGAGACCTTCTTGTTATTGTATTAATAAAAATTTCTTAGTGTTAATATTATAATATATTTTACACCGAAAGATGAAGTATTGTAAGAACTAAACGTTTTTAATTAACACATTACTCAATAAACAAACTTTTAGACTACATATATTGTCGCGAACTCTCACCCGTAGAAGTGTGAAGGTGTGCCGAAGGAAAGGACATTTTCATGAAATAAAAACTTTTATTACGACATTCATATCACCATCTAAATTTGACCTCAGCTAGGGATGCCCCGTCAGGTTATTTACTAATTTAATTATCTATAATAATAAATTCAATATTTATCGTGAATAACCTATCTTCTGTAATAATAAACGTCCTAGAATGGTTAATCGGATCCTTTCTCTTGAACCCCGGCAATTTCAACTGTTACTTCTCTAACTTCGTATGATAATAATCGCCAACTTCTTTCTAACCAGTGGCGTAATGTACACCCCCGCATTGCGTGTGGGGGAGGGATTCTAGAGGGTCAAAGCTTGACTGATGCCAAATACGTATTAGGGCTTGGGGTCGAAGAGCTGACTTTGCAAGAGGGGGCCTAATATTCTCCGTTACGCCACTGTCTCTAACTTCCTCCTTTATTTCACTTTAAATAGCAACCCTCATTAACTTAAATCGCGGTTTTATTATCATATAATGTTATAAAAATATTTTCTCTGGAGGATTAGTAAGAATCACGAAAAGACCCCCGGTACAATATACATAAATGATAAATTATCATACTTAAATTAATTTTGGTTTACATTTAAATATTACAGAATAAAATTATGCCTGAAGAATTTTTTTATGGATCCAAAAATATATAAGCCAAAGTTGTTACAATATAATGCAAATAATTTTAAAACTGATCAAAGGTACGCTACTCAATATATATAAATGTTAATATATATATTTGAATATTTTAGTGCATTTTATACTTCACATTCCACTAAAGCAAATGTAACGAAATCGAATATATCCGCTGCATTCCAACAAAACCCAAAGAAACACGGAGAACACATCCTAGAAGGCTAAAGCACTAAAATTACTATAAAAGTCAACTTTTAAAACCATAAAAAAGTGCTCCCTCCATTTCACAGCCCAGTCGGCTTAAAATCCGCCGACTTCTTGTAGCCAAAATGTTATTCTCAACCTTGGCTAACACCAAAGAAATCGAAAAGAAAAGTACTACATAAAAACGGGCTCTTCCTCCCCCCCCCCCTTAAAATCGATTCCTGGATAAATCCAGATAGATGACTGCAAGAAGTAAAAAAAAAAAGAAAGGATCCGATCTTATGTCTATCTTTTGGTGGGTTTATTTGCACTCCATTTATGTGAGGTTTTTACGGGAGTTCTGTGGAAGAGCTGTTCATAACTCAGTTTATATAGTGGACCCAGGAACAAGGCAGATGATAACACAAGGCAAGAAGCTCCTCGGACGCTGTTTTTATTTGTAAATAATCCGCCTGGTAGATGTTTGTCGGGATATGTAGTTCTTTTTATAGCGGCGGATTGTTGGGAAGGAGTGATACAGCAAATTGTGAATGGTGATTCTGAGATATTTTGTGTATGCGGGTTGGAAAGCGAAAGAAAGACAAATATCTTATTAAAGTGAATGGTAGCTTTATATTGTCAACATCTACTTGTGTACTTTGTCTTGTTTTGTCCAGTTTTATAACATTAGTTCAATTAAAGTACAAGTGCTTAAGATAAATTATCATGTAAAATTGAAAAAGTCTACTTTTTGCCTTCCTTTTTCAATTCCTACTATTAGCTCACTCTCTTTCTATATTTATCTTATCCGAATTTTCAATCGTTAATAAAATGCATTTTAAAGCACTCAGTCGAGCTGAAATTTTATATACACGATTATTTTGGATGACAATACAGTAATTTAATTGTAATTAATAAAAATTAATTGATTAAAACTAATTATTGAAAGAATTACAAATACAGCCACGTTGGCACCATTTTGGCGAATTATATTAAAACTTGAAAAGGTTTTTTTCTCACATTTTAAAGCGTTCATTAGGGCAGAAGTTTTCTATGCACTATTGTTTTGGGTAACAATACGATAATTTAATTATAATTAAAATTAATTGACTGAATGAATTATTTAAATAATTACAGTTACAGCTACTTTGGCCTCATTTTCTCAGCGACTTGGATTAAAACTTTAAAAGATTTTTTTTTCACGTTTCAAAGCATTTAGTTGAACTGAAATTTTATATACACGATTGTTTTGGATGACAATACGATGCTTTAATGATGATTAATAAAAATTAATTGCCCTTTAATGTTGTGATTCTGTCATATGAATGCACATATTTATATTAATTGTAACTATTTAGTAAAAATAACTAAAATAATTTTTTATTGTTGATTTAAGTAGGGATTGACTTAATTTTTTTATATGACTTATTTGTGTGTAATATTAAAAATGTTCTTATTTTGTTCTTGCCTAAAGGAAGAGAGTGCTGTTCTGATTCAATATTTCATATGAAAAAGTCTAATTTCTACTTTAAAAAAAGTATAGCTGCTTGTAGTGAGTGATGACCACCCCCTTTTTTTAGATATGTCCTTTGTTATTTTATACTGATTTGTGGATATATCATTTGAAAAGTATAAAACATATGTATAAAATATTGTGGTGCGTCAAATTTCTCATCAAATATACTCAATGCTGTATTTAAAGTGGCTCAAACATAAAATGGAGCAAAGAAATTTTAGCAAACAAAACTGTGTTGAATTTTCTTTAAAACAGGATTTTTTTTAAATACACATAAACTATGTCTTGATTTAGCCATTAAAATATTACAATAGTGGGGTTAATTCATGTGACGTCATAGTTACTACATGATGACTACAATCACGTGTTTCCAGCGAATAATTTCATAAATTTAAGTGACGTCATAGTTATATGATAAATGTAATTAGGTGTTTCCAGCCAATCGGCTCATAAACTTCTCTGTCACGAACTTTTGCTTTTTGCAGAAACTTCCTGTTAAAAGGTCCTTATTTGTCATTAATAATAACACTCAAAGGAAAACAAAAGGCACTTGATTTAAAAATACATGTATAATATGAGAAATTCTTTCTAATTTTGAAAAGAGAGTTTGAAGAAACTTAACACTCAAACATCTTAATCTAATTATCAAATTTGAAATTTTGTGTTATTTTTTTACTTTTAGAGCAACAAGTATATACCCAATGCCAGTTTCCAATCCTGTAGAGAGCACGTTATTGCATGTATCATGTGACCGTCATGAATTTAGCTTATTGAGGAATTTAAATCACATTATTTATAAAAATCGATACGTACTCTCTGGAATGTTTCCACACTGGATTATACTTAATAGCATATTCACATCAATAATCTGTGTACAGTTACTGATTTCACAAACACAATACTATTCAATTAAAATTAATGCGATACTACAAATTTAGGTGTGTACTCTAGTATACAGAAAGCTGTATTGTAAATTCTTCAAATCAAGAAATTAGGAATTCATTGAAGAGAAATAAGATTTATAAATTACAATGGTATGTATAGTATTCCAGCATTAATTAATTTCAAATTCCTTTGTAAATTAGGAATGGCTTTCAGAAATAGAAAAATGACTACTATATCGACTGAGTAATTTTAATTTTTTTGTATAGTTTTGCTAATTGTATAATTTTTTATGCTGTAATTCTCTTTGTTTTATTTCCAGTCTTCAAATAACCATCCAGCTATAAAACAAGCTATTTAATTAAATCCTTACTTAATATATTCTCCGAATATCTATTATGTGTGTAAACACAATGGATGAATATAAAATATTAAATAAGAGATCAAGAATTAGAGTAAAATAAAAAAATCAGACCAGGGAGAATAAAATTAATTAAATGTTGATATATTTTTGCAGACTGGAACGTTTTTTTCAATGGAGTTTAGATAACAACAGCACAGGTTTTTTGAAGGATAAAATACCATTGTTATCTTATATCCTACCACTCCAATATTTCTTTCCAAAAACGAGTGAATAATTCTCTCACAATCCTCTTGATTTTGGCTTAAATTAAGAAAATATCTTCTTTAATGATAGATTTTCGAGATATGGAAAATAATTCATACACATTCAAAATCAAGAAATGTTATTTGTTCAGATTTTCCAAAAAGTTAGCGATCGAAAAGTAAAAAGTGAGTGTGGGGTGTGCATTTAAGAGAATACGCTTCCTACACACAAATTAAAACTCGACGTTTAGATATTTCACACTTCTCATTAACTTTCATGGCGTTCTTTTTTAAGATTTTTAATATTCATCAGTAAGCAATTAAAATGATTAAATAATGAAGAATTAGATAATGGAATGAGGTTTCTAGGAGTCTGAGTACTTAAGACAGGGGAGTTTCAAGCATATATTGCTAAACTTAAAATTGATCACCAGCATTGTAGGCAACTCTTAGAGATAATTCAATGAGATCACATCTATATCAAAAGAAGGGACACGATTCTACTAAAACCCAGACGACCAACGAAGATAGACATTGGATCATTACAATGAAATATATTAGGACTGCAATAACTTATTACCCATCTTTTGAATTTCATATTGCCACACGTATGACCTGGTAGATTCTTTATTAACGTCACATAAAAATACACCAGTTCTAATGGCAATGGACCATTGATATTGAACCCTAATCAAAGGACAAAGGCGTGAAAGAGAAACCAATTTAAAGTAATCATACTACGTTCCAAACTTCAATAACTCCCCAATAAGTGAGCTTTGAGACACGATATGTGCATTGGCCCTCAACAAGACGATTCTTTAGTCACATGACTCGAACTCACTACTCAACAAAGACAACACCGACCACGATTTCGTAATAGTAATCAAACACCCATGACCCCACCCAATGCCAAGGTGTATTGTTTTTAGAATATTTCATAAGAAGAAGTATGTTTCTAAGAAAGTATTATGCTTTCTTGCATCTGTGTTCGGATAAACTGTTTTTGTAAGGTGTAGAGAAAATCTGTTATAGATGCTAAAAATACTAAAGAGCCATACTATACACGAAGAGTTTCAGTTCTCAAATATGAATATTAGTTCACTGATTCCTAATGTTCGTACGTTTGGAGGTAAGGGTGCTAGTGACTCGTTACCCTCCCCAACATTTTAGGGAGAAATTACAATGGATGTGAGGAATGTATAATTTAAGCATACATCAGATTCAATGGGAGTAAATATTTCCATATATTTATCAGAAGCTCTGTGGTTGCTTTTAGGTATAGGAATGAGGTTTTGTTCTTTGCTCGCCTTTGAGGGATTCTTTTTACTTTTATTTTACTGAAAAGTCCCAAATAAATCTCCTTTTGTACATGAATTTTTATAACAGAATGTATTTATTTGACAGATGACTAGATTTAAGACATGTAAAAATATAAATGAGAGCAAATTAAACTTTCACCTCCAACAGAAGCCCAAAGAGTAACACCGATTATCATAGGGATTTAAATATTGTTTAATTTGCGCAGGAGTAATTAATGAGCTTTATGTGAGTCATATGACTCGAAGATGGAATAATTCTCAATAAACTCACGCTTTTTCTCTATATTGGACGCTTTGCATTAGATATTCTGATTAAAGAGGCTAGCACACAATTATGCTTAATTGTACCACCGAAAGCAATGTGTATTTCTCGTATTATAGCAATTCTTGTGCACATATTTAATTTTATTACAGTCATCTCTATAGTACTTTTGGATGTAATTCTTTCAAACAAATTTTCTTTTATTTTTGAACCACACTGCATAATGTTTATTAAAATAAATAAAAAATATAAGCATTGGAAATATTATGATGTATGTGTGTATGTGTGTGCGCGAATATTAGAGTGTACTTACAAAGAACAAAAATGGAGTTAAAGATAATTTGATAAAATAAAAGAATACGGCAGGCCTGATCGCTCTTTTTAGGAGAATTTATCACTAGAAAATTATAAAACCTCAAATATGACTGAAAAATTGAAAATAAATCAATTGCTCAATCTTTAATAGTTTCCTTACCAATTTTAAAAGGTACCAAACAGATACATTTAATGTATTCGAACACGTTGATATGACAAAGTTCGTTCCATTGCGATTCTGAGAAAATTCATTGCGTTTCCAGAAGTAGAACACGTTAAAAACCCATTTTTTATGTTTATATTATTTTATACAGAATGTACTAATATATTTTTTCCTTGTATGAATATTTTTAGTGACATGACCTGTTATAATTTAAATAAGGATATCCTAAAGAATGTCACATTTCTTATAGTATTTACTCAATCAGCTATAAAACTTTTAAATTTTAGTAAGACTAAGGGGTCTCAGGGGTGTTAATTTTGTCTCGAGAGATGAAAATGTAAACAATTTTCAAACAGGTATACTTCTTTTAAATGTAAATTAAATAATTCGAATCTTTTACATGTTATTTACAAAGGATTATGGTTTCAAAAATGTACATTATGTTTGAAATATAATCATAATTTTAAAAGTTATAAGCATATGCAAATAAGAAAAAAATTTCTTATAAATATTAAGTAATTTTTGCGTCGCGCACGCAATTTTCTAAAATAGTAGCCTTTGATGCATAAAACTTTATAGAATTATAAAATATATCATACTCTTTAAGCCCTAGTAAATTAAGAATAATGTATCTTTTGTATTTTAAAATATTTGAAAAATATTGAAATTTTTTTTAAAAATGTTGAAAATATAATTTTTTATTTTTTAAAAAGTATAATTTATTATTATATTTATTTAAAATTACTACGGTGTAATAAGGATACATTTAACTTTACAAATCAACTTATCGCTAGTAATTAAAGCTAATACTTTTGAAAAAAAAGCATGCGCCCCGTAAAACTTAATTAATATTTCTTATTTTTATATGCTTATAATTTTTAAAATTATGATTATATTTTAAACAATTTAAATTTTCTGAAGTTCCATTCCTTTATAAATAATGTGTAAAAGATTCGAATTATTTAATTTTAATTTCAAAGAGTTACATGTATTTGAATATTGTTTATATTTTCAGCCCATCCCAGAAAAAGTTAACACGCCTGTGACCCCTTAGAACATTTTCTAGATAAATTCATCTAATTTAGTTTAGTAATACTTCTACTGATATACGTTTTTATTACTTTTATCTCTAATTAATTTGAGCGTTTCGAAAATATTGCTAAAATTTCACTTATAATTGTGATTTTTTTCGAAAAAAATTTAGATATTTCTTTTACAAATATTGTACATTAAATATTAGTTTTATTTGGTATTGATTCCTAAAAAAGCATTTATAAGTATGCCATTTTTTGAAAAAAGGCCCTCCGAACGAGTTCGTATACCTTAAAACTTGTAGTTCTGTTAGGTCACTCATTAAATTTTTAAATAGAATATAATGATTTGTTCAGTATTCTAACCAAATGAAAATTTCTTAAAGTGCAAAAACATAAAAGAAGGATTCAAAAAGTCCAAAGAAAAGCATTACGTTACTCATTTTCCATGTCCTCTGGCCACAAAACATCGTCAAAAAAGAAATCATCGTCCCATAATAATTGGTCCCCAGTCTCGAAATTGAAAAATCCCCAGATAAAACTAATCTATCGAACAAAACAGCCATCAAAACCCTAAGCCGCTTTGCACGAGGAAAGAAAAGGACACGTAAAGAAAGTAGTGCGGTCGGCTTTAACCATCACAAGTACAAGCCCCAACAACAGAACTAATCAGCAATAAGCTGGCGCCCTGGCAGTAAGCCCCAGTAAAGTTGTTGGTTTTGCCTTAATGAGGGTGAACTTATAATGAGAAGGGAATGTCACCCGATTTGCTTTATTGCCCAAAAGATTTTAGATATTGGAGAAAGAATATTCAATATATTTTGACTAATGATCGGGGGTTTTGTTGTTGGGCTTACCGAGTTCAGCGTAGATGAATACTATAGAAAAGATTTTGGATCCTTAGGAGAATTTAAAGATGAAATGAAGGATTGGTACGGTGAAGATTTACTTAGCACCCTATTTTGTAAATTCAACAGTTTTCTTATGCTGCAGTCAACAGTTTGTATGGATAAAATTAATCCAGGTTAAATTACCGTATTTACTCGAATCTAAGTTGCACTATTTTTCTAGTGTTAATGGTACTGAAAATTGGGTGTGGCTAAGAATCGAAGGCAAAACATTTGTTGGATGGGGAAAATTATGTTTCCATCCCTTTCAAAAGGAAAAATGTCGCCATCCTTTCTGGCCATTTGCATCGAAGACTTATATGCATTCAGCAGTTTATCTCCAGAATTCAGCCCGTCCTAAAACATCGTTGTCAGCTCGTATTTATGATTTTTTCTGTGTGTGCTTTATTTTAATTTCCTAAACATCAAAGAGTGAAGAGAGAGAGATCGCTAATAGCGTCAAGATGTATTCACCTTGATGCAAGTATGAAAAATTATGACTTCTGACGGTTATAGAGAGTAATTATTGGTTTATGTATGGATTTTAAAGTTTTTAATATTGGTAAACAGTGGCGTAATGTAAATTCCCGCATCGTGGAGGGAGGGGGGGGAGATGAGTCGACTTTGCACAGCCCGTGATTTGAACCCCGGACCTGAGGCGTGGAAGCGCGCGATAGGTAGGCGCGATACCATAGGTTCCCAACCTTTTTTGAACTGGCGCCTCCTTTTCTAGTGAATATTTCGATAACGCCTCCTCCGACTCTAGAGAAATAAGAGTGTAAATAATACATGGTGAAAACAAGAGTTAAATTTTAAAAAATATTCTGCTACTAATAGAATATATTTTTCAGTTTAATTTTTTTCTAAGGCCCCAATTTTTTTACTTACGAATTAGAAATAGCTATTGCCACAAATATATTTAAATGTGTAATGTATATTTTAGTCATAGATAGGATATTGTTGAAATTGAAACGCTACCGAATTTCTTCATTTAAAAGAGTGGAATAAAAGTTTTAGCCTATTATAAAGACAGGCAGGGGTTTTGATGATACTAAGTAATTCATAATAAACTATTGCTTTCAAATTAAATATAAAATGACAGTTACAGCTTTTAAGGAATCACACGTGTTAATTTCTGTTTAACATATTTAATTATGTGTTTTGGATAATATTGGTAATGAAATGCAGTGGATGAAGCATTTTTCCAACTCCACAGACGAAGACAACACGTGCACTACAGAAATTAAAATGCACTATATCATTCAGTTCAATGTAGGTCTGAGTGTAATGTGTGTGTAATCTTTAAGTTTTTCACATCCACTTCCCGAACTACCGAAATATGAGAATTTTCGTACATGTGATATTGAAATGATTTAAATAAATACAATCAACATAACTTAAACAGTTTTTAAAATGACTTTTGTTAGTACATAATCAGCGTGTTTTTTAGTATTTTTAAGACTATATTTGGTTAATCTTCCCGCACTCCTCCGTGCTTTCCCAACTACACCTAAGTTTCTCTATGCCTTTTACTGCCCCTTGAAAGCCTCAAATGCCCACAAGGGGGCGTTATCGCTGACGTTGAGAACCTATGCACTATACTGAGCCATTGGGTTTTGTAAATAGATACTGATGTTACAATAAATTTCTTTGTAAATGGCTATTGATTGTAAATGAAAAAAAAATATTTTCTCAATGAAACTAAAAATAATTAGAAAATTGTGTCATAATACAAAATATGACTAAGAAGTAAAAAAGTGTTGAAACATAAAAGCAGTATTCGTATTTGCTCTCTTTCTCTCACACGTCGGATGGGTGGCGTAGTTGGTTTGTCACTGGTCTTCTGCACCCAAGGTTGCGGATTCGACCCCGGCCCAAGTCGGTGGATTTTCATGATGCAGAAAACTGACAGCGTCCATGTCGTTCGATTATGTGACATGTATAAACTCCCTTGAGTGTCTGTTTGGCTTGGGTACTCTCGGCAAAATTAAATTCCTAAGTACAATTTCACATCGCCAGAGATCAGGTGTTTCTCTCTAGGGAAGGAAACTGGGCGTCAAAAGTTCTTGTGGTAATTGGTATCGCCTATATGGTGCCGCACTTAAAATTGATACCAACTCCTGTGAAATGTACTAGGTGTACAAAAGTAAACATACTAATCCGCTGCCCCATTAGATAAAAAAAGTTATTTCTCTCACACATGCCATATATATATATATATACAATCTCTTTAAATTAAGTGATCATATAAACGATTTTTTTTTGTTAATACTAAATTTCATCTTAATTTTTAAGGAGGGAATATTATATAATAAATAAACTCCTGGGCTATTCAATTATAAACTCGAATTGTGTAAAGTCTCCATTTAATAATTGAACCAGAGAATTATGGAAGGATTAAATCATTGAAGGAGTATATCGTAATAATACTTAAGAAAATACTTTCCATACTTTTTGAGTTAACTATACTTATATAAATAAATGGTGTACATTTATTTAGATACACCGTATAAAGTTTTCTATCAAACCCAAGAAATCACAGTTGTTACATTTACTATTCAATAAAAGATTTAATAATTTATAAATTTTCTTAATACTGTGAAAACTTTAAGAAATTGCCTCACATTAAATTTCATTTTCTTTAAAGTCTAGATAAACTAAACTCTTAGACACTTGTAATGTAATACAAGCTTTAAAATAATGTCCGCATTGATTGAAGCTCAGCAAAATAATTTTTTTCTTAATTGTTTTGTTACTTTTCTTTTATCGTAGCTACTAGTAAGTACTGATTTAGTTAGAGATGAGGAAAATGTGGGAAGATCCTATTTTACAAGTCACGAAGTAGACAGTGGTGTAATGGAAAATATTAGGGCCCTCTTGCAAAATCAAGTTTGGGGCCCCAAACCGGATCCTACAAAATGCGTCCTACATGGCGTCAATCAGGCTTAGGGCCTCCCTAGAATCCTGCCTCCCTCCCTCACAAGCAGGAGTGTACGTTACGCCACTGGAAGTAGCGTTGATCGAAGAAACAGCATTATATCATTATTCCAAAGCTTTGTTTTTTTTTTTTGCTTGAAACACATTTTATCATTTTATAACAATTTTTAGTGAGACTACCTCGAGAGAATGAGTGCTCATTTTGAGTGCAACTACATGTTAAAACGTTGCGCTTGCGTATAGGTACATTTTTAATACAAAATATCCCCTTATACTTTTCCAAAAACTTAAATATAGCTGCGTCCTAATATTGCGAAAACAGAGACCAAGTATTTTTCACCCTCTGATTGATATACAATAATAATAATATATACATATAATTAAAAACTAGTTTTAGATATTCTGGAAAAACAATTTTCGATTTTTAATGGAAAAACTTAAAAGGTAATAAGATTTACCTATCCAAAAAATGAAAGAGAAAAATATACAAAGATAAATATCAGAAAAAATTATCAATTTTACAAATATTTAAAATATAATAGCATTAAAAACAATTTTGTTTTTGACTTCCTTCTTAGTTTACTTCATAGAAAATATCCACAAAAAGTAAAAAATAAAAACTCCATAATATAGGTGAATATATTTGGATAAAATATATTTTCCAAGTTTGTTTAACTACTGCGACAAAGCATGTTACTTTTTACAAGGAATGGTATTTCTTTCAAGAAGTTCATCTACAACGAAGGCCAGTTCTTACAATTAAAATTTTTATCAGAGCTTTATAACTGAATTTATGAAAATATATTAATGAACAGGTATATCATTGAAGTTCTACATTGGTGTCTATATAAATATTACACATTCAGTGCTATATAATTTCACTTAGAATGTTGGAAAAGAAATTATTTTTAAGAAATGAAATAATGCTTTTTACTGGCTTTTAAAAGGAAATATTTTTTGTTAAGTTTCCTTTTTTATTATCTGACAGTACAAACTCTTATATTTTTGTTCTAAATTATAGAAAAATGGTACTAAAAAATAAAATAAAGAACAATAAAATTAAAATAAAGGAACATTGAATTATTAAATATGAAAATTTAAGTTCAGAACCAGTTTGTTTATCTTTAAGAATTTATTTCCAAATATTATTTTTATATATAAATAAAAATACAACGCACAGACTGTTGATGACTTTTTTTCTCCTCTGAAATAGAAAAAAAACAACGATCTTTTTTCAGAGTATCTAATAAAAAGTCAATAAAAACCAAAACAAAAATTGCTCTTTCACTAACAACACAGTTTTTATAAACCGCAGCTGCATTAACAGCTGTCATGCTGCCTCGCCCTAACGTTTTAAAGATATCTGCAATTATAATAATTTTTACCTTTCTTCCTATCAAAATACCATTTCGAAGGGGAAAAAATAACCATCATTTTCGAAAACGACAAGCAAGCAAACATAAAAACTTGGTTTTTTACTTTATTTCATGTTATTATTTCGCCTTGGAACGCAAGTGCGGCAGTAATATGAATATAACAAGCTGCCGTTTCCAAAGCTAAGGGAATGGCAAAGCGTATTACTTCGAAATTTAATGTTTATTTCCTTTTGAGAAAGTGCGTTTGCAGTAAGTTTGTTATGAAAACTTATGATTCTGGCAACTGGTATGATCGATTGTAAAAGGTGCGGATTTTATAGCGTCGTGCTTGATACGGAGCCGGAATTCGAAATCGCCATTTTTGTCCTATTATTCAAGTGTTGATTGGAATCAGCATTTTGCGGAAAATATATATCAAATTAAATTCTTCATTGTAGTATAGTGATTTTAAAATATTTGAGAATGCTTACAAATGTAATGAATAGCCACCAAAAAATTCTTCTTCTCTCTCATTAAATAAGATTTATCAAATACAAAGGTATACAAATAATGGGCGTGAGTCTGCTTTTTTTTTTTGACTGGATTTTTTAATGGGAATATTCATTCAAAATAGCAACACACTCATCCAAAAATAAAACATGGATGTCAACTGCAGTTTTATAATGTTTGATTATACTTCTATTTTGTTTTGCTTCTTTAGATTGATAGCACTTATATGTATGTATTATTAATGATTATATATATAAATATATACATATATATATATATATATATGTATGCGTGTGCATGTGTGTAATGTCTTCGGGTTTGAATTTATATATCTTGAAAGAATCACTGGATCAATTTTTTAAGGCCGTAATGTGGATTAAAGAGGTAATATGTTGATAATTAAAAAAATCATATTTATTTGACAATCACAAACACTGCGGTACGACACGAACAATTACAGCTACAGTTAGAGGCTTTGTGGGATATGGGGCAACATAGGCTATTATCTCTTGAAATTAATAATTGGCTTTCCCTTCTTATTTAATGTATATCAAATGATTTCATCTGCAGCGAAAAAAATGTTTATTAACTATTATAGACGATAATCAAAAACACGCACAAGCAATATAAACAACACAAAAGCGTTCTCCTCTGGAGATCTCAGATTGTTTTCATAGTCATCGTGAACCGGAATCTATTAAAATCATGTGATTTCCGGTTTAGGCGTTTTTGATTTTTTCAGGTATTCGGGAGAAGGAAGACTACATCCTCCTTATTTTATAAAGGCTTATTTTTTTTCCCCATTGGTTACATAAGATTATGGTTATTTCCCGCTAGGGGGGGGGTAAATTACCATAGAAGTTTATCACGTGAAGTCGTGGAGGACATAAAAACAATATTTCGTGAGAAAATCAATTATAGTTTATATATATATTACAAAAATATACCAAAAATAGTTATAAATCTAAGATAACTATAGTCATGATAGAATAGTCTTAGCCACAGTAGTAATAGAGTAAACTCCTGGCCTTAGGAACCAGGATTGCAGGTTTAAACAAAGTTTTTAGTCCAACCAACCTTCACCTGAATTTGCTAATATATATATATATAATTTCAATGTATATATACGCAAATGTGTATTGTTAATTTACTCTTTTAGAGATAAAAATTCAAAAAAAAAAAAAACTTAAAAAAACGTACACAAAGTTTTTTAAGAATTGTAGCAATTAATAATAGCACAATAATTACATCTTCTTTAAATTAAACTTAGAAACTTAAAAATGTATAATTACATAAAAATTTCGAAATAATGTTTTAAGAAAATTGCAATTTTTTTAGAAAAACTTCTAAGATAAAATAAAATGCACATTATGAATACAATATAAATGCTAACCGCTATAAGCAAAAATGGTAGGAAAATATCTTGTTTATTTCTGATTCAAAACAAATTTAAAATAAAGAGATATATCCACATATCACGCATAATCACTCTATCAATAGTACCCAAATTTCGATTTAAGGGCGAGCCTAGCAGAAATTCCCTCAAAACTTTTAAAAGACTTATTTCCTTTATTTCTTTAGCATTCCTTTTTTTTTACAACGCGCCTCCGTTTTGTTAAAGTGTTTTTTTATTCCGTATCGCCAAACAGTTCACTTCCTTTGTTTTTGTTTCAAATTTATATTCTTTTTCCTTTTTTTCATTTTTTAATCGTCTTTTATCATTTTTTTAAGTATTTTTCTTTTCTTTTCAATTCAGTTCTGAAAACACTGCATTTAGTATCGCATTTAGGAATGTTTAAGTGGGTGTTGATATAACTGGTTTAAACACGGATTATCAGTTTTTTTTTACTTCCTGAAATTCATCATGGATAGCATTTTAGATAATTTTATTTATTTTCTTTTTACTAGTTTTGTTTCTTTCAATAACATTCCATAAAAAAAGTTCCAAACTCTTTTCCCTCATTGCTTAAAATAATCTTACCGAAAAAAAAATAATTTTTAACAATACATTGAAGTAGCAGAATGTTTAAGTATTTAAAAAGCATCCAAACTTTTTTTATGAATCTAGTATTTAGATTTTTAAATGATAATAGATTGTTTTCTCCTTTTTCCCCCCTTCCTGATCGAATCGAGTTTTATTTTTTTCTGCATTGTCTTTTTTCTATAGCCTTCGCAAAAACCATAAGAGTGTAATTATGCAAATGATCTACTCAGGCTCTTAATGTTATCTTAAGCCTACTTATTCTAGAAGTTTAAGTCTAATTAACATGCTCTGTTTTAATAGCTTTTTTAAAATACATGTGGTTTTTTACGCTTGCAAAAAAGTCAACCAGTTAAGGCTATAAATAAAAAATGAAGCCTATAATCTTTCGTACTTTCACAATTGCCCGTGGGACAAAAAAGATGCAAAAATAAAATATAATTCTACTTTTGTGGAGCTATTGGTGAACTCTTAAGTTTATTAACGTTTAGCCTTTGGGAAAGAGGGTAGGGAGAATACAATTTCATACTTGAAAAGCTTTCGCAATCCAGGTTATCATAATAGGCTATGCTAATTAAAAAAATCAGCTATGTATTTTCCCTCAGGGAGTTGTAAAAATTAAATAATTTATAAAATATGAGTAAAATTGATGCAATGTACAGTTATTTTTTTATAATTATTTGTTATGGATCAAATATAATAAACAATTAGATTAGGATTACTTATTGTAAATTAAGGGTACTTTTTTGTTCATAGTTTTTCTTTTAAAACTTCCTCTGACTGAAATAATGAAAAGTATTATGATATTCCACATAAAAGAGAGCTTTTAATGTCTGCATGTTGAAAATAAAAGTTATGTTATTTAAATAAAAAGAATATTCTTTCGTAACATCAGAAGAATCTTTTTATGATGTTAATCTTCTTCCTATTTTGAAATAACTCTTATATTCAAAACATCGCATTTATTCAAATATAAGCTGCCTTTTTTCCATTATTAATACTATTGAAAATCGGGTGCGTCTTAGAAGCGAAGGAAGAAAAAAATTGTTGGATGGAGCAATTACAGGTTCAAGTATGTATTTAAAAGTTTCTTATCCTGGTAAAATAAGTATTCATTCACTTCTTACTAGTTCTCATTTCAAATTTATTCTAGCTTCATAAAATGGGATATGTGGATAAACCATTTTACATTATTTTTCATTTTTCTCAAATTAAGAATTCGAGATGCAGCTTAGAATCAATGATGGCTTAGATTCGAATTAATATGGTACATATATAAAAATAGGTAATTGCACAACTTATTTATAATTATTCTATGACAAATAAAAACAAACTCCTGATTAATCAAAAACGTTTTCATAATCATATCAATGATTTTTTAAATACAACTTCGTATATAAACATTCTTTAATATGACTACATTTTATGTATTCAGATTTAAATACAATTAAGTTTATCATTAAATTTTGTTATTAAGAAGTTTTAATGCATGCTAAATAATCATATGCAAGTGATTCTGATAAAAAAGGTTAATGAAAGTGTTTTATTCCAAATCACAAATTAACTAAAAATACATAAAAAAAATAATAAAATTGTTTAAGCTACAACAAGATTATGTTTTAAGTTTAATAACATGAAATATTCAGGGAATGTGATTCATTAAGAAAATTAATGATTAACTCCCTATTCGAATACAGCAATAAAAATATCTAATTAAATTAAATACTAATTATGAAAACATGCAATTAGTTAAATGTAATTCAAGAATTTTCTGGAATTAACTCTTAAATCGAGAGTACAAATCCAGACTTGAATAAAACGTGTTGTAAAACAGTTTTTTTTAATTAAAAAGGCAGTAAATTCCATTTATGAATAAAGCAGAAATTCTCATAAATCATTAAATGTGACATGCGAAATTAAATGTGTGAAATATTTAAATCTGTATGCATTATTCGAAAATTATTCAAAAAAGAAAATTCAATTTGCACCTGGAATATGAAACAAAATTAAGGCCTTAGCATTTTGATTTATTTAGCTGATTAAAATCAGTTATTTTATAAATAATATGCTAATTTCTTTTTCATATGAAACACTTTCAATGCATTTTAATTAAATAAATTTATCTTTAATATTAAAGAGAGAAAAATTATCGAAAAAAGAGCTTTATAAGTATCAAGAATTAAACTGATTTTTATTAAGGTTTTAAAAAAGTTAAACAACGTTATTGGATTAAAACATATTTCAAATGTTTCTCTGCATATAATATTATAGCTGTTATTTTATTTATTTCATATTGTTTCCATCCAAATATTATTAATATTAAAGCTCAACACTATTTTCGATGTATTTATGTTTATTAGAAAATGTAAGAAGTATAATCTTTAGCTGCTTTAACCTTTCAACGGAGATGAATATTATTTTTTACTAAATGTTATTTACGCAAATCTCTTAAGATAATAAAAGCCTTTTAATTCCTTGCATTTATTCACCAAATAGCTGAAATATGTGTTGTAATTTAGAACTTGCATTACAACTGATTGTGATTGTTCATCTTAGCACTTATTTACTTTATTAATTAAAAATAAGTATTTATTGATATTTATTCTTCTTGTTTACTTTATTAAGTAACTAAGCACACATTAATTAAAATACCTTTTACTTTGTAAACAAAATTCGGATTTAATTATTTTTGTAAAATGTTCTTATGTAATAAAATAACAATTCGTTTATTATTATTAATCTTTAAATGAAGCCTATATGTGTGTGAAAGATGCTCTCCATCATCAAGCAAGTTTACTCTAAACCTTTTTCCACTTTTAATCTCGCCGTGAAGTTATTAGCTCTCGATCGGTCGCAGTTGGCCTGAGAGGTGAGCAAAAGCATTTTTTTTGTTGTCAAATTAGCAATTTTAGCTGTTTGGGTTTAAACTTCCTTTTTTTCATTCAACTGGTTCTTCTTCGCACAATTTGATGTATTTGCCTTAATTTACCGGTGTTTTGAATTAAAATTGATTAGGGGGAGGAGGTCAAAATATGTTGGTGGCCTTTCAGGCTCAGTGGCAGTGGTGTAACGTACCCCCTCCACTGTATCGATGGAACCTAGGATTTTAGGAACGTCAAAGCCTGACTGTCCGCAAGTACGTAATTCCAATTTGTTAGATTCGGGTTGGAGCCCGAAACTTGACTTTGCAGAGGGACTAAGATTTTCCATTACGTTACTGATGGGCTACTGTTGTTCGTTTAGAGGTGCATCTGACGAAGGGTTATTTACTTTAAAGGTTACAGTTGCCGTTTTGCCAACATTAACTGCCATTTCGTGAAATTGTCACAAGTAACCTTCCTCAAATCATCTCCTGCTATTTATTACAGTCCCGTACAATTAGTTATGTTTAGTTGTATGCATCACGGTTCCTTTACAATTCGAGCCTCTCACAGCAGTCACCGTCAAAAAGTATCCCCATGGGTTAAGGGGAAACCTGCGTGAGAATCCACGACAAGCATTTAATAAAATCTGTATTGGTACCTTGAGAAACACAATTATTCCTTCCATGAATCAAAGCAACAGGTAAAAAATAAATACAATTTACAATTCGAAATGAATTAAAAAGATATAAATGGTAACAGGGCTCACACAAGGGGGGGGAGGAGTCACAGGTATGGACATCTCCCATAGCTCTTGATTTTTTTTGTGATGGAATGTAATATGTATATAATACGTAAGACTTAACTAAGTGTTCCCCTTTTAATAATTTATTTTATTATTCAAAGCTAATTATTTATTCAAGAACCAATTTTTATTGTTTTTTGTTTCCGACAATCGACAAAATCAAAGGAATATCATTGGCGGTGTATTGGGGTATGATACAAAAAGGTTGAACTAAAAAAAAAAAATAGAATACAAATCCTTTCTGTTATTATTTATATAAGCAGTGTTTGTTTTGGTTAATACACAAATTAGATTAAAGACTTAATTTAAACAATGTTAATGTTATACTACAAACCACAAAGAGTAGTTTATATTTTTAATATCATTAATGCTATTGTGAATCTGTTTGTTTTCTTCATTAAATGCCATTTTTTGGTTGCTGTAAATGATGAATGTCTTCAATTCTGAGTGTGCGCTTGAAAAATTTACTGAACAATCGTGATCTGTTGTAAATTTAAATTTTCATTGTTTTGCGCGCTACATTTATATAGATCAGATTAAGATTCACAAATATCATTGGGTTATTGGGAAGATAGACATATAATAAAGTTATAACATTATTATATACTCTTCTTTAGAAATATATAAAAAAAATGTATGAGTACATTTTATGTAGCCGTACTTGTTTTATATACAAATATTACCTGACTTACGTACATGTCTTAGATGACGGAATTTTAATGAAATTAAAATATTACTTATAAATCACATATCGTGCTATATACTATTCTAGTACTTTTCTTTATTTGAAGCATCCGTGCAGGTAAGCTTAAAGGTTACACGAAGACGTCTATTCAGATCTCCCTCTCTATACTCAACCTCACTATAAAACCGGATATATATATATAATTACTGTTACGTTGATCGGGGTTCGAGGATTTCATTAAAATCAGTCGCAAGCGACGAGTCAGTTCTTTAAGAGCGATGAGAAGTTATTGTTGAAAATTAATCCTTCAAACACAGGATTGAACAGCAAAATTTTCAGAATAAATATCAGAAATATTTCACACCTTCAACAGCACATAGACACAATTATCAGTATCTAAAATACACGTATATATAAGCTTATTCACAAGCACAGCCGAGCAAATCACGGTCAAGGTAAGTTTACTAATCGCTAGTCTACACCAGACTGACTCTTATGGCGAGTATAGCTTTATTTATGGCAGTGGCAGAAACTTCGAGAAAGATGCGCTTGACATTACGTGAAATTAGTGGATATCTCCACAAATTTTTAGAAGAATCCAGAGGGTCCCGAACTGGAAAACATGGTCGACAATGTCACCAAAATGGTCACCAATGTTGCCAAATTTGTCGCCAACATGGTCGCCGAAAATGATACCAACTTGGCCCTATTACCAATATTTCGCCAAGTTCCTATTGAATCGTCATTATAACATAAGTGACGGCGCGTTGCTTGTGAATATTACAAATTTAACATAAAATAAGTTTTACATAGAGTTATATAAATGCATTACACATCCAAATACAGCTTATTTACACTATTTTATTCAAAATTCGTAATAATAATAATAATAATATATTATATATATATATATACGCTTCACTAATAGTTTGCGAACCTCTATTGCCACTCTTCGTGGCATTCTGAGGTAGTCCTCTGGTACCATGTCTAATCATTTGTCAAGGCCATGTTAACCTAGTGGTCATGAACTCGAGTCTGGTGTGTCATGAGTTCGAGCCCTTTTGACATTAAGGACCTACTAAGTATCTACTAAGTACTATCTAAGTAGGCGCCTATGCACGTTCAATTGGTTGAAGCACAGAAGCATTGCATTGGCGTGGTTTGGTAGTTTAGAGAGAATATTCTCTTGACCATGGCTCAAAAGTATGAGGTTCATCGCCATTAATCACGTGTTACCTAACTGTGGGATGTTAGTAAATAATCACACTTCTATTTGTGTAAATAGTAATGTACGTTTACATATATTATAGATCCATCACAAGGTGAAGTTATCATATCAATTAATGTCATAAAAAACCCTACAGTTAATCAAGTGAAAATGTACGTATGAGCTCGATATATATCATTTAGTTGGTGTTTACCATCTATTTAAACTAATTATTTAATATAAATAAATATTTACCCAATTAAGAAATATTAATACTTTTATAATTGTCTATTACCATCTATTTTGGTAATGGATACGTTTTGGATATCTTTTACAAGAGATAGAACTGCAGTATCTTAGCATTTGAGCATTAATAAAGTCCTTTCTATTGATATAAAATAAATGAAATAAAACCTAAGCTATTTTGAAGCGAGTAGAAAATTGTGCTTATTTAAATACATGCAAATGGAAAATAAGTTATTCAAAACATTATTCCCCCCCCCAAAAAAAAACGTCAGGAAGCTAAAGAAAATATCATAATGACTGCCAACACGTTGGCTACATTTCGTACCTAATCGGTCAATAGCTCTCCATTTCACTAATGACTTATTCCATAACCGACAGAAAATAACAGTTATTTCTGAAACTGTCGGCAGAAAAGTTTTAATTTGCTTTCTTTCCTTTGCCGTCTATTTTATTGCCATGTTGTCACGTAGCTAACCCATTCTTACAAATGATCTACGGCCATTTTAAAGCATCCATAATTGGTTTGGATATCTCCTCTAAATTACGTTAAGGCTGTAAAGGATTTGTTCCAATTCTCCAGTGCCTTTCTACTCAATACGAATCTAATCTCTCATTTCATTTCATTTCATTGCAATTTTTTTCCTGTCTTTTGTGTTTTTAATTTTATTTCCATTCCATCGGGGTTTTTTTTCTTCTTTGTCAAGGTTTTAAAAAACATTAAGAGTGGAAAAATTGTTCCAAGAACTTTTAGAATGGATTGATTTTATGTATAACCACCTTTCAAGCTCTTTTTAATATTGCGAACGTAAAGCCCTAGAGCGTAAATTTAATGTGTATGCAGACTGGGTTTTTTTACCGCCATATATCCGCTGATGTTAGCACAAAGTAAATATCAAAGAGATTTTCAATTTTAATTGAATATTGGGAAACCCATTGGGTTTAAATTGGGATTCAATTTGATCATCGTAAAATATTTAAAATAGAATAAATAGACGCAAGTCTGTTGAAATTTCTGCTTTTTATGGATCTTTAAAAGGCTGCATAAAAGTAGAATAATTCAACTGTAACAACGGAATTGGAATTATACATTGGATTTCTAATTCCCTTGTTTCTTTAAATGGTTTAAATTTATATTTTATACATTTGCACGTTCTTTTTATAAAGGAATGAACATAAGTTATTTATAATCCTATTAAACATATTTATATATGCATACAGAAAAATTTACATTACTTTGACAGTATTAAAAAAATAACGGTACAGAAGTTATTATCCTTCGAAATGTTCAATAAAAATACTTCATTTGCAAAAAGGTATTTTTCTCTTGAGAATGGTTTCATTTCAAAAACATATTAACATTTTGAATGTAAAAATGAATAAATTGTGAAAATAACTGATTATAGAAATGTAATGTCAATTTGTGTGTTTGAATATATAGTGGAATGCGTTTAATGCGAAAACACTTGAGGCGAAATATCCGTTAACATGAAATAATGCAACGGTCCCAACAAACTAATGTGAATTTTCACGCATGTTTTTCTGTTAGCATGAAAAGAAAATCGCTTAACACGAAAACAAATTCCTTTCTGGAAGGAGGAGGATAATATTGAAACTGAGCTGAAAGTTAATGAAATGTTTGAGAAAGTTTTTGTTTTATCGGACTGTCCTACTCCATAGTCGGAAGAATTCGTTGCAATAGATGTTGATAGTGTGTACACAGCCCTAACAATGACAGACAAAGACATTTTGCAGTTTTTTATAAGCTCAGAAAATATCATTGATGCAGATTCTGATGACGAAAATAAAATGAGTAATGCAGCTCCAATTTCCACGTATTCCGAAATGATGAACATCATGAAAAGCATGCCAAATTATTTAGACGCACATTGTAAAGGCGGAATGAGTAACAAAACGGACGAAAATGAACAATTTGTGCCTAAATAAGACAATGTATAGACAAATATTAGACTATTTTCCAAAAACTTTAAAAAAAAATTTTCTTGTGAATGTTTTTTTTTTATTGATTTTTATTAAAAACATGTATATATACAACATATCTATGCAAATTAAAAGTAATTTAATAAACGTAGTTTGGTTGAATATATATATATATATATATATGTGTGTGTGTGTGTGTGTGTGTGAGAGAGAGAGAGAGCGTGCGTCTGTGAATCAAAGGGTTTTTTTATTGTTCAAAATTCTAATTGTGTATTCAAGTATATTTGTTGTTTTTTCATAATAAGTAATCTTAAGTGAATTATAAGATAACAATTTTAAACATTAACAACGGCGGATTTAATGAAAACAAGCAACTTTCCTCTTTTTAATATTATTTTAAATATATCACACCCTTTAAATATGTGCTACATGAATGTTGTTTAAAACTATGACTTATTCGTCATAAACAATGAACTATTAAATGCAATATGTGACATATGATGATGAATATGTACATAAAATAATGCATAGCCAAAACATGAAACATGAATACATTAATGTTTATTTGTATGTAGTTTGTGTAGTGGAATGGGTTATAGAAGTTAAGCAAGTTAATATTTTTTTTTACATAATTTTCAATTTCTCATGTTTTTTTTTCCATTTAAATGCTGAATCATATAAATAAGACTGTAAATAACCATTTTTAGAAAGTCATTATAATTTAGAACGACAAAAATGTTTGATGGTAAATTAAAAATATAGTTACTTGAATTATCTGAAGCATTGTTTTTTAATAATTTTGTCTTTGGTAGTACCTATAAAGATTATAAATGTGCCTTCAATTTTCAGAATGTGTGAATGTTATACGCATATATCACTTGCTTTAGAAGTTTAGAGTATCGGTGCTTTTTGTTTTATCGAGATATTTACACACTTTTTAGAACACTGAAAAGCGAATTTACACCTTATCACCGTCATGAACCACTCCTCTAGAGTCTTACAGAACTGTGTGTGCAGCCCTGAAAATTCAGAAAAATAAGCATTATTTTATACTACTTTTCTATTGGTCTGATTCCGAGATCACGTATAGAAAGAAATAATCTAATATATTTCATTTCACTTTAAAATAAATAAGATTAGTTTAATACTTGAATGGAATCGCTATTTAGTGAGTAAAGTATCATTATTTCAAGATTGAATTTCATCATGTAATGAAATTAGAAGTTTAACCCTTAATGCCTTTTACTTTCACTTAATATTTTATTCTAAACCCTAAGTGCGTGCGTTTCCGAGCACACTTTGATAGCTATAGAAAATAAATTATTTGCATAAAAGGAGTTTGGGCTGAGTGGCTTCGGTGTGACGCGGTCTACTTTAAAAGGCGGTGCACGAAGGAATCAGCAGGTCGGTCGAAATAATTTACTAAGATGAACGACATGTCAGCGTTTCCATCAACGTTCTCTTCCCTCGAGGACATCAGATATGTGTTTTCTTTGTAACTATTAAAATGTTTAACTCTTTAACCTAAGCGAACTTAAAATTAAAAAAATCATGATGTGGAGTCAATCTGTATTTAACAATGAACCTAGCTTTTAAAATAATAACTCATGACTCCATATCAGTTTTAATGAGGTGGATAATAATGTCCAGAACATATGTTAGAGAAATATTTTCCATCGGTTAAATATCATCTTGCATTCTACCAGAAAGCAATTCTGTTTATGGAGATGTCATCTTTGGAGTCATGTAGAATAAAGCTTTAAAGTCCTTACACACACACACACACGCAAGCACGCACACACACATATTTGTGTGCATGTGTGTGTGTGTGTGTGTGTGTGTGTGTGTGTAAGGATTTTAAAGCCTAATTTTAAGCCACACACAAAGGTTTGGTCGTAGATTGATCAAAAAGTAATATCTTATTTTGTTAACTAGTTTTCATACTCTGTAATTGTGAAGCTAAGAGGTTAGTTTGTAATTTATCTAAATATTTTATTATACTGAAATATCGCCAACTCACATTACCGAATTTTGTTACACTAGAGAATATCCACAACACACAAATTAGCAATCTGGTACAAAACATCTTGTCACCAAAGGCCATTGAATCAATTTTCCATTAAATTTATACAACAAAACAAAATCAAATCCAAGCATGCAATTTTATAAATAAATCTTGGATTTATTTAACAATGTTGCACATAACACGTGATGAAATTTTAATACGTACTCTCATATTTAGAAAATTCAAACAAGAGTTCAAACTTTTTGTTTGAAAGGTAAAAAGATTTATGATTTGGAAGGAAAATATCTGCAATAATAAATTATGGATTTAAATTTATCAAAATAAAAAAAAAAGATAATAGTCTCATCATAAATCAAAACTTCGTGGTTTCAAAGTAATTACTTATCCGAATAAGCTTGAATAATACATTTTTAAAATATCAAAAAAAGGAAAGCGATTCCATTTCCATCAACCTCTTTTTTTAAAAAAAATAAATCGTATTCCGGTTTCATTACTGATCCATTCCGAACGTACAGGATATTAAAAGAAAGGAATCTTAAAATAAAAACTTCACTCAGTACAAAATTTTCAAAAAAATAATCCCATTCTTTGATTTAATCTTACCTGGAAAAAAAAAGAGAGAATTTATTCTTTTTTTTATTGTTTACTTTTTTATGTTCTCAATCTCTTCAACTTAGCAACAAACTGCTCTATCTAAAACACCACAGCGATTTTTATCGTTTGCTGGAATTGCCGAAGGTCAAATCTATCTCTTTGTCAGCGATTATTTCAGTTTTTGTATCAGTTTCGATATTGTGTAAGTACATAAATTGCGTTCTCTTCTTTAAGGGTGTCAGTTAAAATGTTCATCGAAGGTAAAGGTTTGCTTGACATTTTAAAAATAAAAATAAAAAAAAGGACAGGGGTATAATTTCTCTTCACTTAGCAAACATCAATTTTTGAAGAAGAAAATTTTGAATGTTATTTTAACCTGCATTAAAAACTGCAAGGAAATATGGTCCTTAATTTAATAATTAATTTATTCTCAACTAAAATGAAGAGCAGACGTTTTAAAAAAGTATTTTATAAGAATATCGCCAAGTTTGGCTGCCGAAATTTGTAATTCTAACGATCTTTAATTATGTGACTAAGGTATAGTATTATAATAACAAGTATTATTTACACACACACACATCTCTATGAAAACTAGGCCGAACTTGTTACGCGGTTTTAATGCATTAACTCGTCAAGCATATCAAGGTAGAATAGCGTTAATAATTTAATTGTGAGAAAATAATTCTCTGAAAAATCGAATAGGTTTGGGGGAAATTAACTTAGCGATCTTTAATTCTTGCTCACGAATTATTATTATAACCACCATAATCATGATCGTTGAATTGGGTATAACCTGAAAT
This sequence comes from Trichonephila clavata, assembly GCA_019973975.1. Taxonomy (NCBI): domain Eukaryota; kingdom Metazoa; phylum Arthropoda; class Arachnida; order Araneae; family Nephilidae; genus Trichonephila; species Trichonephila clavata. The sequence continues at coordinate 130,335 of BMAO01037465.1, read as the reverse complement.
TGATACTATAAATCCAAAATTTGCTTTCCCGTCAAAAATATCCACGTACTATTTAACACATACTTGATATATCTCTTTTATTATGGATTATTTATTATATACAGTAAAATACGGTTAACGCGAAAACGCTTAAGACGAAATACCGGTTAACACAAAATAATACAACTGACCCGACAAACTGCTATGTATTTTCATGCATTTTTTTGCTCTTACCATGAACAAAATCAGAAAACATCAGAGATTTAAGAGGAATGTTAAAATAAACTGAGGTGGTTTCTCATTATTTTTCTGTATTATTGGACAGTCCTATTGTGTCTTTGGAAGAATTCGTTGCAGTAGATAACGATAAAGTGTGTACAGCCCAAATTAAGGCAGACAAAGACATTTTGGAGTTTGTTTTCAAAGCTTAAAAAATATTATTGATTCCGATGATGAAAATTAAATGGATAATGAAGCTCCTGTTCCCGCATCATCCGAAATAAGGAATATCAGGAAAAGTATGCGCAGTGGGGAAATGAAAAAAAAATTAACAATTTCTTGACAGTTAGATGCTAAACAATATAATACAAAGAAAAATATCATATTATTTTGAAAAAGAAAAAATGTTTTGTTTTTCAAAAAAACTTAAAAATTTTGTATGAAACTTTATTAAGTTCTTCTGATTGTTTTTGCTTCCTTGACCTTTATTAAATACATGCACGTATATATATCTATGTAAATAAAATGTACTCTACTAAACTCTATTGTGTTGAATATATATATATTTGCAATATGTTTTAGCAAGATAAAATATTTCAGTCCCATCAGTTTTGTGTTAAACGATTCCCCCTGTATATGTTGTTTTATTTGCCACCAATCATATATTATTTATTATGCTACTAACCAATCAAATGATTAATTGTCTAGTATTTTTCTCGCTAAATAATCTTTACCGCAGATTTTTTTAGAAATTTTTCTAAAAAAATTCTCAAGCATTTATTATTATTATTTTTTTTTATTGTTTTAACTTTTTGAATATTTTTTTCTGATGTTTAAGATGATATTTAGGGCGCATGCCGAACTAACTAAACTTTTAAAGATTTTGTTGAATCTTTTTTCTCAATATCTGTTTCTGCATTTCATCTTTATCTTTTCTGTAACAATATATATATATATATATCTTGTTTAGAAACCTCAAGTATACAGAAATAAACATTAAAATCATATTATTAGTTACATCTTATATGGTTTCAGTTTATAAAACAGCTGTAGTTCTAGAAATGCGAGAATGAATAATTTAACAAAAGTAATTTTTTGTACACTAAAGATTACCTAATGTAGTAAAAAAAAAAGAAATATCAACCTTATTTTTCCCTTTCTTTTTATGAACTACATCTTTCGAAAAAGGTTATATATGAAAATTCTGAACATAATTAATGCTACTGGATGACTTTGCTTAACCGTAAGTAAAAGCAATTTATAGGGAAAAAAATGTCAATTGCTACTTTGAATGGATGAATAGAAACTATTTTATTAACGATTGAAAATTTGAATAAGATATATATAATGAGAGAGTGAACTAATAGTAGGAATTGAAAAAAAGAGCATGATTTGTCTACATTGTTGTAACAATGCAAACCCGGTTTGGGTAGTTTGGCTGAAAAACTGGTTTTCGACTTCAACTTTTGTCATTGTTTTATCAGTTAAATTGTTTCAACAATGGAGATGAATCTAAGTTGGCGTCAAAAACTGGTAGCATATGAATTAATATTTGAAAAAAAAATATTAACATCGAGTGTCATCCACTACAAGTTAAAAAAAAATTAACTTGATTAGAAGAATAGAAAGTATTTTACTAACGATTGAAAATTTGAACAAGATATATAAATATATACATAATTATATAAATATATATAGGGAAAGAATCAGCTGATAATAGGAATTGAAAAAATACAACAAAAGACAAATATCACACGTATAAAATTATCCAAACAGGAATAGTAGAATCATTTAGTTCGTAAACAAAGTGGATTTTCAAAGATGTTATTCAAAATATAAATTCGATGAAGCTCCAATGCCATCTGTGAATAGAATTTCACAAATCAGCTCTAAACTATACAAATTTAAATGCGCAAAGTTTTATATGAAATTTAATTAGAAAAGTTCTTTACATTTTCTTTAAATCTATTTGGATGCGAATTTATTGCCCATTCAATAAATGGAAAATTAATTTTAAGTCTTGCATACTGAGTATTTTAGTAACCTGAAACACTGAGTTACATATGTTCGTAATTTAACTCCAGTTGCAATAATACAAATTTGAATTAAATTCTAGTAACAAACTTCCTTCCTCGTAATTCATTGAAATAATTATCTCCCTCCCTATATTCTTAAAGTTGAATATAATTTCTGGACTGCTGGAGACATAAATTTATAACACTGAAATGTATACGGGAAATTATATTTGCTCATCATTTACACGGTGTTATTAGCATTTTCATGATTTAATAGAGTTGTAACTATGTGAATATGTATTCAAATCAGAAATGAAAACTTACGCGTATAATTCATGGAAATAATTATCTCATTCCCTCTAGACTTAAAAGCTCAAAATAATTTCTAGACTTACTTCCTTAGGTGTGGCTAAATATGTGGAGATATATGAGTGAAGCTGTATTTGATTGTCACTAACACTGTGTTTCTAACGTTTTAATTATGTTATAGAACTGTAATAGTACAACTAGACTAAATTCTAGATAAGAAACTTCTATATATTATAATTAAAGAACGCTAAAATGTATATCTGTAACATCTTCTCTATTCTTAAAAACTATATATAATTCTTTGACTGGGGGGGGGGTATCACTAAAGTGTATATAGGAAGGAACTTTAAAATTATATATATATTTCAGAACAATTTTCAATACGCACTTTAGAAGCCTAAGACTTTATTTTTAAAATACAGATTCCCAAACTCGGCGGTACAGACAACCAACAGAGGCTAAGCAGTTGTTATAAAAATACCACAGTTGTGTTCAGCTTGACTTGTAAATGGATGATTGCCCTTACTTGTTCATTGCAAGAATACGATGCCACTAGGGATTGCAGTACCGGGATATCAAATACCGGTATTTTTAGCCGTTTGTATAACTTTGTAATACTGGTATTCACAAGTTTAAATACCGTTTTTTTTTGGTATCGTATCTGCTAGATTTTTTTTAAATAGTCTCAACTTTATGTTCAGGGTTCGCCAACAGAACAAAATAGTATACGTTTATGTTTTTATATCTCCCTAACTGGCGAAAATAATTAGACTGATAATACAAAGTTGCATCGTTCAATCAAGAGAAGTGATAAAATATGTGTGTCATCCAAGGAGGATCTTATTACAGCTCAGAGTGATACTGCACACGCACAGGATTCGTAGTCTCATATTCGTCTCTGTGAAAACTAGGGTGTAGTTGTGAAGAAAGTGCATAATATTACGATATTAAATTAGTGCGTCTGTTATTCACATTGTGTTGCATATCAAACTTTAGGGTTCAAAATATTTTTTCAGATTTATTATATATATATATACTCATAAATATTAACCCATAATAATGAACCAGATCTTAAAAAATCAGTTGATAATACTTCGGTCTGGATTCATTATTTATATGATGAAAAAGCCACAAACCACAGACTTAATAGTGATATTTACACTTCTTTTGTGTTTAATTAAATAAGATGCTCTTTTACTTTTTTGTGATTCTATAAATACTGTTGTAATTTATAAGTTACACATTATTTTTTTTTGTAATTATTACACTCTATTATGAAATTGGAAAATAAAATAAAGAAGCACCTGTGTGTTTTCTACCTTTTTCTAAAATTTCTACTACCGGTATTAAAACCGGTATCCCGGTAAGACCAAAAAATACCGAATATCGGTATTGACCATTTGATCCGATATTGCAATCTCTAGATACACCACTCTTAAACAGTGGAATTCACAGACTACTTGTATGGAAAGCATATGCATTGGGGAAAAAAACACGTAGACGGAAACGTCAAAGCGTAATTTTTACGATAAAACTTTAAGTTCTCTTGGTTTATGTGAGTGTTGAGTAGGAAAAACCGAAAACCAAACTTCAACCCTCTTATGTACACCACTGCTCTCAAATAGTGTGGACTTGATTTCAGATCTATATACGAGGTAGAATTCAGAAGTTTCAAAACTGAGTATATAACTTAAAAACTATTACCAATTAAAATACTGAAACACGTCCTCCTTGAAATAAGACCCTTGAGCAGCAACACGCTTTAGCCATCGCCTGTAAAAGTCATCGAAACCTTTTTGGAATCCATTTTTAGCCATGTCTTTTAATTCGGTCAGCGATGCACTTTTAATTTCATCTGCAGATTGGAATCGAAAACTTTCAAAGTGGCGTGCCGGTTGTGGAAATATTCTGAAGTCGCAGGGGTGAAATCAGGGAAGTAAGGAGGATGTGGCAAAACGGTTGTTTTCGCTTTCACCATGTCGTTGTTTCAAGTCTGTTTTTACGTACCACCACAGAAACATTTTCAATGTTTTCAGCGTTGCGGGAAATCTACGGGAGCCTTCGTCGTCTTTGAAACTTTCCCTGCCTTCCCTGAAATGTCGATGACACTCAAAAGCTGGCGTTTGTAATAATGTATCACTGCTGAGCATAAGCTTCAACATTTCGAATGTCTCCGTGTCACTGAAAAAAAGTTTGATACTCATTCTCTGCTCTACAAAAGTCATTTCTTTCAATCGCCGGTTACTATATGCATCCGATTACAAAACACGACGCCGTGGCGAGTCCCGGGCCACTCAATTTAGGACAAATTACTTTTTACAAAAGGGGAAGAACGCAGTAACACATAATCACTATCTTAGTCACTCTACTGAAAAAAATTGTCACGTTATAGTCTCAGTCAGTAGCACACACAAAATTTTTCAGGGGGAGGGGTGTTAATGATGGAAAGTCCCTTAACTCCTATCATACCTCAAGACAACACCAATTGGTTCTTCTGATTTTGTCTATTTTGATAACAAAAAACAGTAAAATATAAATTATTTAATTAATAAAATAAATTGTTAATTACAAGTACTTAATTAAATTTTACGCTTCATATATATACATAGAATTATCATCAATCGAAAAAAAACTCAAGGACTTTGGGGGGGTCTGGATCCCTAGGGACCCTATCCCTTGTGTGTACCACTGTTCTCAGTCCAATATATTTATAGCATTTATAACATTATAAGCCTTTTATCAAGGTGTGCAAAAGAATGAAGGGCAGAATTTAGCATATGTGCACTCTGTAAATTAATTAATAGAATACAAGCATCTGCACCCATACATACACGGCAACTAAGTTTTGCATATTCGCTTAAAATATAAGAATATCCATTCATTCAATATTTACAGAGAAATTCGTCTAAAAAATGCAAATTAAATTTTTCCTTAATTCACTTGTGTATATTTCCAAAACATTATACAAATCATTAAAAAAAGATTAATTGATACTAATTAAGCAATTACAATCATTATTTTTACCTTAGAAAGTAATTAACATGAAAAAATACAGAATTTGTGTAAGAGAAAAATTAGGTTATAGAAATACAAACAATTGGTAACAATTTAATTTTAAAATATTTTATGATATTACTTAACCGTTTTTTTGTGCAATCATTTATAACATAAAATGTATTGATTCTATCACAAATTTTTGAGTTAACCATAAATTAAACACATTCTATCCTATAATAATCATTGAGTATTTCTTATTCTGAAATTTTCCATAAAACATTAAAACGTACAGAATTGGACTTCTGAATATTCTTTTGCGTTCCCACAAAGTTCCTATTTGTAACAAGTATATTGCCTTTCAAAATGGAATGGAAGAATTGAAAATGTTGGGAACCTTATTTCACGAAATGTTCGATTTTTGTGAGACAAAATTTTCGACCTATAGAATTGAAGACAGAAATCAATAATTCAAAGCCCTAGCAAATTTTATAAAAGCAACAGGTTGTTGATATAGGAATAGAAGATTTGTGTTAACGATTTCAAGTAATTCGGTTCTCTTACTTAATTTCTGGTATTTAAATTGTTATATAGTTAGAATAATTATTTTACTTGATTTAACACAGAACAACCAAATTAAGAAATAAACTTCTTAATAATACTGTTTAAAAAAATTTTTAAAGACTCATAAAAAACTAGATAAGATAATATTGTTAATAAGGTTCATTTTATCCGAACACAAAGAAAACTTCAATTCATAACTGTCTAAAAAAGTTTCCAACAAGCATTAACGTCATGAAATGAAATTACAGAATCATTAGGACTTCCTAAAATGTCCCCTAAACAATTGGAGCTAATATTTAATGACAATCTTTTATGTAACCAAATATGTAGTGCAACATATAAACGCACTCACTCAAGCCCGCACACACAGGCAAGCACGCGCGTGTACACACACAAGCACGCACACATATAAATAATTTTCTTTAAATAATTATTATCCTAACTCCCCTACAAGACATCACACTCTTAAATTTTATTTACCCATCTAATAGAAAATTCAATTTTAACTGCAACTTTAGAATTTAAAAAAAACTCTCCATAGGCATGCCACTAAAGAATGCTCTGAAACTCCTGGTATATGAATATATAAGTTAAGATCCTTTGGAATGAAAGAGGCAACATTTTTGTGTGCTCATCGTAAGCTTTACATACACTTTCTCTTTTATATTACCGTAAAATCCGGTGTTTAACGCTCACCTCCATATAACGCACTCCTCCGTATAACGCGCAGCTCCGTATAATGCACACCTAAGCTGTAATTTCAATTTTTAGATATATTCGTCGTATAACGCGCACACCCTCTTTTACGAAGATTCCTGACATGTATGTGTGCAATACTCTTACGTTTTGAATTCATTTACTCGAAACATTATCCCAAGTTTTTGAAAAAAAAAAATGGCATCTTTTAGAACTACAATCCTTTTTCATAGGAATATCAATTCTTTCAAATAAACAGTATTTCAATCTAAGTAGAAGTCTACTTTCCTTCTATTCTCTCTTTAATTTTTTAAAGCTGTCCTTTTAAACTCGGCGTACAGCGTGCACGTGTACTTTTCGAATTTATTCTCTGTGTTAAAAGTGTGCATTATATGCCGGATTTTAAGGTAAATATTTCATTTAAACAGTGGACATTAGTAGAACATATTACAGTTATTCTAATTTCCCTGATCGGAGACAGTATTATGTACTGAACGACTGCTTTTTTTTGTGTAAAAACGTAGTCAAGCGCTTTTTTGTGTAATGTATACGAAAAAGTCATTGTGATTAATTTCACATGTATAATCAACATGTCACAAGAAAAGTAAATATTTCACAATAAATTTTAGAAAAGTTAAAAGCTTTGGAAAAAAAACCTAGTGCAATGTATATGCAATTAAAGGACTATTTAAATAATTTTTAGCATATTAAAAACCTTGGAGATTTAAAATATTAGTGGAGATAAATCTTGTGTTGATTTATTCTAAAATTGCATTATTTTATTTCATATATATATATATATATATAAATAGCTTGACATTTTGAAACTAGGTATTGGCGATATCCCAGTGAAGTTATAACATCTCGTTGCAATTAATAGTTCTATATATTACACTAAAAACATATTTAGAAAAGACCTATTGATAAAAATGAAAGAAATACTTCTTCGAGTCTACAGCTAAGCATTGAAAAAGCTCTACACATTAAACCAAAAAGGAAATCAGATTGCCCTACGGCAGTACGTCTCCGCCGAACTTCCAATGTGCGAGATGAAGTTACGAACTTGTTCTCAGGTCATCCGCAAATCCTCACCTGAAAAGTGAGAAGGAAAGAAGAAATAGGAGCAAATATTTCATGAACTCGATCCTGGAAAAGTCGGATTTTCTCCTTGACAAACTTCCCGACGTGTAAAGTTGCAGGGAGAAACAAATGAGAAGTGCTCTAAAGCCCTCCAGAATCGCAAACATGTAACAGTTTGCAACCTAGGAAAGCCCGAAATCAATAAACGTCTCCGAAGGGGTTACTTGACTGTAACTGTACCTCTTTTGGCAGACCTGACGGAATTCGATAGTGAGGGATAGCTTCTCCCAAGAAACTTTGTCACCTCTATTTGCCAGTGGTTTGAGTGAAGAATCCTCCCTCCCACCCCCTTTCCTTGGAAAAAAGATTGCAGGGATATGGGAAGTTTTGAAGTTTGCAGTGTCGGTATTTGAGTTGTCATCCTGAATCTCCCGAAAAAGTGTCACCAGACTCTGTGAACTTTAAATTTTTTTTATCGGAGTACAAAAATCTGAACTTCTGTAAAGTCATATAGAAGAAGATGGGTATTTATTTTGTATGGTGGATTTAGAACGATTTGTAAGAAGATACTGCCTTGCCACAAATAGGCTTCTGATAAGATAGCCCAAGGAATATAACAATATTAAAGTGACAAAATACAACGTTCCTAAAGTATATATACATTTATATAAATGCAACTGCTTTCAATATCAAGAGTGGCAAACGCAAATGACCTTCGGAAAAACATTATAATCCGGTGTGTCACATAAATATATATATGTATATATTTATATTAGATTTGGACTCATTACAAATAATTATTGGAGTGAAAATTTAAAACATAATAAGCAACTATTATTGTTTTCTTAATTATGCGTGTATATAAACATAGATAATATAATTATAATGCACTGAACAAATAATGTTACTTTATTTAAAGTATGAGACAATTGTTTCTCAGTTTTTTCACTTAGTTTTTGCAAGTTGATCTCAATGCTTGTATTTTCACATTGTAAGTGATGTTGCAAGGTTTTATACTATAAGTTTGAATGCTATTTACATTTGATAAATTTCGTTTTGAAATAGAGCGATTCGCAAGTGTAAGTTGAAAAAAAGTACAGGAATTAAGCGTAGTTCTGCTGGTTATAGCTACAGTGCGATAATGCCCACTTCTAAGTATCTATAAAAACAGAAGCAACATGATAAAATAGAAACCATTTTGGGATTTATTGCTACAAAACACTATACTTAAAACAAAAATAATGTACGTAAAAAACGCATTTGTAGGTAATATAGAATATCGCGGGCCACAAAAATAGTCATGGTGGGTGGAGGGTTGGCCACCCCTGTTCGAGGTATTGGAACAAAATGGAAATACCGAAGAAAATTAAAATAAATCCCTTTAAAACCGATTACACTAAATTCCTATCACAAAATAACATTAATCGCATTTATTTATATTCACCACAATTCAATGTATATTTATTACATTTATAATGAAGCTCCTTAAATTGATTCATAACACAAAAAGTAATAAATACCGTTCATGGCTCAAACAAATGTGATTTCCACACACACACACACACACATATATATATATATATATATAACGATTTCATTGGGGTCACACACCACATCACCTCTTATGTTTTGAAGTCATTTATTTGAGGTATCAAACCAGACTTTCGAAAATTAGTATAATTCTAAAACTAAAACCCTTAAAGCTGATAAGGTATGTCAAAAAAAAGCAGCTGTTTTTCGATATATTTAGAAGTCTAACTCTTTTGTTTATGCTCCTCTTTTTTTTTAAAGCTAGCATTTTCCCCATAAATTTCGATCTTATTTTTTTGTGTTTAAAGTTCACATTATACGCCAGATTTTACGGGAATTTAATAAAATGGCATTGGAAAAAATATTTAATTTTTATTTGTTCTTCTTTATTTATAATTCAATATTACCTTAAGCAATATTGAAATGACAAATTTTCTTTAACACAAAATATTAACACAAAAAAAACATCCAATACATTAAAACGAATTATTTTTATGTTTAAAACAGCTTTAAGAGATTATCACATCATAAGAATAGTTTTCAAGAAATAAAACCTGAAACTAATTCGTCAAGAGAATGATAAAATACTGTTTATCCAATTATTCCAAGAATTTACTCTTTATCTTTCTATCATCTTATGTTCAAGTCAGAAAATATTTATCCTCTCTTTATACGAAGTGTTGATAATTCCCACAGTTATTACATTATTTTTTTTCTTTCGCTTGAATAAGATACACGTTTCGTTATTAGATATAATCTGCTATTTCAATCACCAAGTAATACACATTTACTAAATAAAGCCCTCTTTAAATTTGTCTTTTTATCAAAATAAAGCACTTTTATCTCATCCTGCATAAAAATATCCATAGCCATCATCTCGTTTAGCCGTCAATAATAAATGCTAAACCACTTTTGATTATGAGCCCGTTAAAATGAATTACGGCACGTCTCGACCATTCAAAGAGCAACTCCTTTAAAAATTCAGATGTTACATCTAAGGAGAGCACGGCTCCCTCTCAGCGGTAGCCAATACGCGCGAGCTTTAATTACCGTTGCCACTCATAAACATTTATTGTTTGAATTTCCTCTTCTAACAGTTTTCTCTTTCGAGGCTCGCGTTGAAGTTTATAGCAGAAGATACAGAGGACTCATTTCTGCTATTGTCCGATAGTGTCCCAGGGTCCCTGCTATTATATTAACGAGAAAGACACCTCCATCAGTACTAATTAAAGTGCTGTGTGGGGGAAGGCGATAACGATGAAGATAAATTTTGGTCTTTTGAGTTTGTTTTAATTAATATCGCTTGTGAATAGGAAAATGGAATACGACTTTTGGGAAATGTCACGTTGTGCCTCGAATATGTAGCAGGTGGGTTTGCTGGAATAAAAGACAAAATAAATGGGATTCCCCCCACCCTTTTTTTTTTAGTTTGATTTATAATATGTAATTCGTAATATCTCAAAAACGAATGATGAAACATAAGACTATTATTTTTAAAAAATGGTGAGCTTTTTTATTTGATTGAATTCTTTTGTTCTTTTTTTTTAAACTTATTTTTTTCAAAAAAAGTTAAAGTATGAAGATACATCATTCATTACGACAGCAGAAATTGCTACTTTTTAGAATAAATTCTCAAAATAATACACCTTTTAAAATTAAGACTCTTGTCGTATTTAAAAGCATAGATTTATATAGAAGAGAATTAGTAATAAAAGTTACTTCTCTTAGATATGTAAAAAATGCCGTAAAAAATATGTTCCCTATTGTACAAATAAAATTCTTAATTTTCATAACAAAAACATAAAAGCCGAAAATTTCAAAGAAAAATATTTAAACAATTCAAAAAATTATTTTTAATTTTAGTTATATATTTATTTTTATTTAACTTTAGTTACATCTTAATATCCATGATAATTTCCTTTTTACATTCATAAAAAATATTGTTGCTCTGAAAAATCATATATATCTGCTCAAAATCATTTCTGTTGTCGAGACTACATATTCATTGGTTATTATTAGTATTACGTTTTTAAGAGCATTGCATAAAATATAACGTAAAAAGGCGTTTTTTATCCTACCCGATCAATGTGATTTCTATAAAAAATAATCAAAACAGATATTTAAATTTTAAAATCTTCTCAGGAATATTAAAATAATAATGATCTAATTTTATCTAAATTAATACAATAAACCAATATAGATTAATTTTCGTAAAATTCCTTAATTCAAATATACTACTATTATTTCATAGACATTTCTTAAAAAAAAAATATTTAAAGGCATTTAAAATAAGTTTTGCTTAAAATATCAATTATTCCACGATTAAACTTTTTTTGACGTAATTGAATAACCTTTCTTTAAAATAAATGACATTGACTTCGTTAAAAATGGATTTGCAATTTATTTTCAAGAAAAAGAATAAAAACTACCACACAATATGTCTTTAAAAACACAATTTGAAAAAAAAAATGAAATAATTATTTGTTAAGTTAAAGTCCTTTTTTTATACTAAATGCTTTTCTTAAATACAGTTTAGCTTATTTAATTTTAAAATAAAAAGCATATTCATATTAAAAATATGAGATGTTCAATTTATAATTGGATATTTTCTGAGTACTAAATCTTTAAAAACAAATGTTACTTAATCAAAGAAAAAAACATAATAGTTTAAAAAGCGTTCTTATTGCAAAAATACAGACTCCGTTTACTATAATTAAGTGTTTCTGCATTTTACTTCAATTAATATCGTACTATAAATTGTCAAAAGTAGCATTTTTTTTAAATAATCATTTGCGTCATTAAGTGATTATGTTTTTCAATTCCATTAAAAGTATAATTAAATTATTAAAATAGTAATTTTTTCAAAAAAATATTTTATTGTTTTTGCCATACGTCGTGGTTTAAAAATTTATTCAATTTTTTGCTTTTGTTTGTGTAAACAAATTATATGATATTAAGTATTTAAAATACAATTATATTTAATGAAAATTTATTTCACAAATTGCATGATTAGGCTTGAAGATATCAGTAAATAACATTTTAAAGAACAGAAAATTCGTTACCTTAAAATAAACAAGTAAATATTTTAATGATAATAGAATGGATATTTACATATCTAAATTTTTTTCCTAATATTATTTTCCATAATATTCCCTTTTTTTCCCGTATGTTAATAATTCCAATAAATGAAATGCTTTAAAAATTAATGAATTCTATTTAAGTAAAAGATTAATCAATGCAATTTTTAAAGCTACTTACACAGATAAAATGAATAAAGTTGAACTTAGAAAATTAATTACTAACAAGAAGAATAGTTAATTTTCAAATTATTAATAGTTTTATTAATATTGTTTTAGCATCCATGCTTAGAAATTGTTTTATTATTGTGACTAATCAATCTAAAATTTAAAAATAACTTGGAACAATTTTCAATCCCGTTAATCATTCTTTATCGAGCTCAGCTTTTAATTACTTTTTATAGTGAAGTTAACTTATAAATAATAATTTAATCGATTTAGGCATTTTTAGACATTAAATACTTCAAAAAAGATCTTTCCTGGCAATTTAAATATAAAAAGATAAATCATGTCAGACTTTTAAATCATTAAAACTGATACTATAATTTTTAAAATACATATCAAGTTATTAAAAAATTGTAGGATATAACAACCAATATTTAAATTCTTCTTAGTGTTTTAAGATTTGAAAAAGCCTTTCTCTTGAAAGATCTACTAATTTGTTTAACCTAAAAAAATTTAATTCTTAATATTTTGATAAGTTCGTTAAATCAAAAAGGAAGAAAATGAAAATACACACACTCCTAATATTTTTTTCTGTTTCATTTTCTTGAAAAGATTAAGAAGAAAAAATCGTGTGTGGGGGATTTTTATTTTATAAAAGATATATATATATATATATATATATATATATATTTGTATATATATATATTTGTATGTATATACAGTAAAACCCCGCTTTACGCTGTTTCGTTTAGCGTTTCGTTTAGGATTCCCGAAATTGTACACATCTTAAAGCTGCGTGCAATTTCGGGGAATCCGCCAATTCAAATAAAAGAGCGTAAAAGCAAAACAGCGTCTTACTATATATATATATATAGGTATGTAATAAATCCCTTTATATTTCTATAAGCAATTTTTTAATTTGTATTGGTCGTGGGTTTCAGAACTCATGCGTAACTAATTAACTAGCCTACCCGTATAACGAATAATTTTAAACCGTATCTCTTGAAAATCAACAGCTCTCGTTCTTAAAGTAAGGTTACGTCACAATCTATTGAACGATAACTTTCCACCAATCATAGTCTCCATCCCTGGAATTCATGCTAATTACAAGACTTCCTGTTTCCACCTTATACAAAACCTGAAGATTCTGGAAAATCCTTCTCTTTTGTCTTCATCCTGTACTAACCAATTGCTACTCATGCATGTCTTATTTGTGATTTTTGTAGTCCACCTTTATTTGTGTGTGTAGTTCAACAGTCGTGTGTGTAGTAGTAGCAGATGGCCACTGATAATTTGACACGGATGAAACAAATATACGTCGATGGCGTAAAGAAAGTGATATAATTTTATTTGTAAATGATTAATAATTCTTTCGCAAAAGTTTTTAATAACGTTTTTTACCTACTTCTACAATACATTCTTTTAAAACATGTTGCATAACAATCACATCGATGACCCGGAAGACGAAATCATGTTGGAAAATGGTGATGCAAAAAAAAAGCCCCCCTTCCGAAGTCAGCTGTGACAATGGGAGTGGCGAATCATTTTCGAAATGCGATGCTGACGGTTAGAGTAATTATAATAAGTTAATTTGTGTATTTGATAGTTTTTCATGCTGGTAAAATAAATTATCCATTAACTTATTATTTCTCATTAAGATTTTCTTAAAAATGTCTTGAGTATCGGATATCTTTCTTTTACATATGAACCTTTTACACATTTTTTTTTATTTCACAATTTTTTTTCCACAAAAATATGTTGAGAATTTGGAGTGCAACTTAGAATCGATAGCGGCTTAGGTTCGAGTAAATATTTTATAAATTTTTCAAAATGTTAAAAATGCCAATTATTTTTAAAATTAAATGATAAAATAAAAAATCTTTTTTTTTACATTATTTAACTGATAAAGATAATAGAAACATATTCTATATTATCTGCTTCTGTATCTTAATTTCTTTGAATAAAATAGGTTCGAAATATTTGATTCATCTGGCAGCAGTATTCACATTATCAGTTAAAATATATTAAAATTTTTTGTTTGTATAAAACTGTCAAATTTTAGGGCGGTAAAAATGTGAGCGAACGGAAATTTATACAATAATTAATAAAATTAATGTGCCATAAATGCATCATTAAATTCAGTAATTGAGAGGAAAATACTGCAGAAATTGGTCTAGAAATTCTCCAAATAACAGGCGTCTATATTTCGTATCGATCTTACTTCCTATCTCGAATCATTGAACAAATAGCAAGTTGATTCGCTGGTATATCATCATTTCATTCATCTTGAACTGTCTGCACTCCAGATCGTTCAATCATTCTTCTTAAATTTCATGTGGACGTCCTGGAAGAAGCAGTACTACGGAAAAATGAAGTGGATATAGACAAACAACGGAAGCTTTGTCACACTTAAGGAGTACAAAATGATGGTAGATTTTCCGAAATAGATTGGGGGATTTCAGAATCGATTGAATAGAAGTCTGTAAATGGTTGTCAAAAAAAAAAAAAAAAAGGAGGCAGGGGGAAGATGGTGTAACCTTAACCTTTCAAATCCAATTTCATTTCTGGATTATAAACAAACAATAACTATCTCTTTTGCATATTTTGAATCATACATATCATTTTAAACTAATAGCACCTTCGCATAAAAAAGTTCCTAAATTTAATGCAAAAAAATCTGTTTAAATAAATGAGTAATTTACATGTAAAGTTGGCTTTCTGAATGGCATAAACAACTAGACTTTGGTGACAATTCACGTGGTGACGGATCTATACGCGGTTCTACTAATCCCTTCATGACTCTTTGAGGATAATATTTATTTCAACCAACTTTCACCCATTAAGGAAGCGTGATTATGGAAATGAAGTGTATTATATAAATTCTGTTTTCGCGAGTTTGGGAGTTGAGACGTTGGAGTTGGCAAGTAGGAGTTAACATAGAGTCTGCGCGTTAGCTGTTAGTTGAAGATTGAAAGAGAGTGGAATTAGTTAGAGGTCTTGGAGTTGTCCAGGAAAAATATTACAGAGCGTGTATCCAACAACATTGATCAAGCCGAAGAGATCACCTGCAAGTTTCCAGTGTAGGATCCGATGTATAAAAAGTACAGGTGCTGTGAGCTTGATTAATTAGAGGTTAGCTTATTAGTGTGCGACGTAGTTATATTTGAGCATATTTAAGCTATCTTAGATTCAGTCGAGGGTCTTTAGTAGTATCCCCGTGTTATAGAATCTCACCTCCGCGCTCTACTATATAATCATCTACCTTAATTATATTTGTTTTGTGTCAGATTCATATTTGGAATTAATAAATTGATTAGATTGAAATCATGTCTGTGGGATCATTCAACACCTCTAGCCGAGTTTATAGGTAGACAAGAGGGTTCAGAATCGAGCAGGAACCGACCGCTATCACAACTCTAACTATAAAGATAAAGCTTAGAATACCTAGCTTTTATCTAGAATTACAAATTTTATTTAAATCTTTTGCATTGACATGAATGATTATGAAACTGTTAATCAAAAATTAGATCGTCAGTGATAAATAATAAACCATGGTACTGCACATAACATAACATCGTAATCTGGAAAATAGAATCTTGTTCCTTTTCTTACCTTATTCGCTTTACTATCGGTCTTAGAGCAGAAAAAAATACACAAATACACTGTCATGTTCTGAATTAGTTTTCATCTTAGTTGTGAGAAAATAGTTAGTGTCTTTCATAAAAGCGTGTAGGGGGAAGGGGGGAGGGGTTGCTTAGCAGAGCTACGAGACGTCCTCATTTTTGCAGAAATTTCCACCAAGTGGTAATTTTCAGTTAGTTGAAACCACCAAAATGCGCATGAGAAATAGTTCTGGAAAGGCCGATTGCACAGTGTAAATTTCGACATTGCCCGAACTACACTAGGGATAAGCCAGGATGGCGCGTTTCAATTGCCCGAGTTCACCTCTGGAAAAGACAGGAAGAGCTTAAAAACTGTCCCAATTCTTAGCATGATTTTCTCAAAAATGATGTTAATAGCTCTAGCAATATGTAATACTATGTTAATAAATTAAATTAACTTATAAAGTATAAAAAAAAATATACCACATTAAAAATATTTTCTTATTACAAATTCAATTTTTTTCTTAGCCGAAACAATTTAGTACATAATATTCTAAATAATTAGATTTTTTTTATTTCTTTCCAAATAAAAACTTTAGTTTTAAATATATTTACGAAAAATCGTTTGGCTTACACACATGTCTAATAATTTTAAGCAAACGATTAATTCATCTATTTTGTTGATTTTTTTTAAAAATTACCCCATAAGGAATTATTTTTATGTTAGATTTTATTCCAAAACCATTGTTTTTTTTTCATTTAAAGTTTATTGAATTTCTTTCGAAATAGTTTTGATTTAAAGATAAGCCAGAAATAATGTATTTTTTTTCCAATATAGTTAAGTTCAATATAGTTATATTTTTTTCTTTTTGCCATATGGAACACTTAATTCAGCTTCAAATACAATCTCGTGCGGACAATTTTAATATTCATGTATTTACATTTTATCTGTACACAGTTCAGTGTACTTTTCACACAGAAACTTAAATAAATATCCAAACACTGAAATTAAACTAATAAAAGTACTTTATTTTTATTTAAAGAACAGAAAAATTTTGATGCGGGATTCCATTAACATTTTTATGAGATGTAAGGCTAAGATTTTATTATGATTTAAATTTAAGCGGAAGTGACAAATCAATCAATAAATTAAAACTCTTTATTATAACTTTAATCTACTTATAAATCTTAAAGTTGAAAAATGTACATTCTTATCCAGCTTCTAAAAATTTAAAAATAATAACTAAGTAAATGAAAATGCGGAATTACTATTTTTATTCCAAATTGCAATAATATGTATTGCTGATTCGTTTCATTCAATTTCCAATAGATTTTATACAATTTTTTTTCTGATACATATTTGGCAACATTCAGCAACATTGTCTTATTTGCACAGGCATAATTAAACTTGAAACGTCTAATTCAAAAAGTAGTATAACAATTATTTATTTCATTACATTATTCATAAAAAAAAAAAACTAAAAAAATGTTTATAATTAATGCCATAACTTATTCGGTAGTGCCAAATAGAAGTTGAGGAGTAAATTAAGTACTTACGTACTATCACAACAATCGCAAACTCTATTAATAACTCGCCAAGTTTGCAATGCTAATTTCCTGTGCGTCGTGATTACTGAATTCTCAACCAGTTGCTTCATTTCATTTAATGTCGCCAATAGGCTGCGAGAATACTTAACTACCGTAAAATAGTATCATAAAATGTAGACATTGAACAATAAGTAAGTTTACTAAAAAACGGTCCATGCATACTATTGCAACAATGCCAACGTTTACGATAACTCGCCAAGTTGACAACCCCGATTTCGCATGTGTCGTACGCGTTGAATTAGCAAACATGGGCTTCGTTTCATATAATGTCGCCAATACGGTTGCGATTATACGTAAGTACCAAAAAATTATTCATGCATTTTCTTTTGTCTTAACTATTATTCATAATATATGACCTTTCCACATTATAAAAATTCTCATATCTGTAACTATAAATGCGCTATCCTATCTCTTCCACAATTACTCCAAGCATTACATCTGTTCTTGTGCAGATGAATGAAACTTTTACGCCATCATTTCGTATATATTACTCTATTTCCTGCATATAATAGTGTGAGCTGTATTTTATCGACTAGTGCTTTACTGTAATCAGTACCAAATGCCATTTCAGGAAATGTAATGGAATTGTTAGAATATACGAATAGTGATATATACGTAATCGTGAAGTATTGAATGATATTATACAAAGTGATAATAAAATACGTCAGTAGTATTTTAAATGTGATGACATTTATCCTAAATAGCCGCATGTGAATAATAACAGGATATAATAATCCATGAATCCTTATTTGGAACGCATAAAATGCTAAAATGCTTGATTGACAAGATGGGTTAATGCAATACGTTGCACGTGAATGTGATTTTTCCACAATGAATCTTAAAATCATCTATGTATGATAGATGTTTGTTTAAGTAAATTGTGTAGTTTATTTCATTGATATCTTTTAAACATGGATTATCTGTTAATTTATAGGTTTATTTGATTTTCGATAATTTTGTTTATCGAATAGAATAACTCTACAGTATCTATCTTGTTAATGTTATTTCCTCATCAATGTTATTAAATATCTATCGATTTTTCAATTTAAATGATAGTATGTATCGATAATTATAGTATCGATAGTATTATAATCGATGTTTTATGAATGAGATCTTGAATTCAAAATGTATCGAAAATGGTTTTAGACGATATTCTTGACACCTATTTGATTCAAAATGTATACAATTAAAGACCTGCTCATAGTTATTTATTCACATTTAACATTTAATTTGTAAAAATATTGTTGACAATTTCTTTTTGTATGGTCAGCATTTTGGCTCACGCACGTTAGCAAGCACGACAAGTTCACTAAAAGTGGGAACCATTTCATGGTGTTGCCATCTAGTTGTGTCTCTCGCTACCTAATTTTGAAGCTTGAATTAATTTTTTATTTCAAGTTTTCATCGACGATGATTTTATTTTGTTGAGAGTATATCAGAACCAAATTAACACACAAAGGATCTTTTGCAAGTCACATAATTAAAACGATGCCTACGATTTTCACATCAAGAAAACCTATCGACTTCAGCTGGGATCGAACCCGAAGTCTTGGGCTTACGAGGCAGGTACGCTATCTCTAAGCTACCACACCAACAATGCAGTAAATAAAATGAAATTCTACATAAATAATTGAATGGCACGCTAAAAAACATTTATCAATAACATCGAATAATTAATGTTGTTGATGTTAATTGTAGTAATTGTTGTCGATACTTTACTAGCATGTCTGTCTTGATAGAAGCTACACAATTCAACCATTCAATAAAAAGATTTTGTTTTGTTTTCGATAGTTAGAAAAAGCAAAAGTGTGAATGTGTGTCTTCTTTTTCAATAATATCGATTACTGTTAAACCTTTGCCCTCGATATATTTCCGATGTTGTTAGTTGTAAACTTGTATCTATTTTACAAGAAACGTTTTAAAGTAATTTACAGCGGTAGAATTCCAAATATTAAAATTATTCTAATAATAAGATTTACTTTTTATAATATTTCAAAGAGTGTTAATTATTAAAATAATTTCCAACGTTCAGGAGAGAATGTCTTTTGCATGTTTTGCTAGAGTAAATTGTTTTCTTTCCAAACTTAGATTTACTGTTTGATTAGATTATGCAATTCTTTTTGTTTCATTCAAGAGGATGAACTAAAACATATTGTTTTCCATCAATTCGATAGTCAAATCCAATGGCTTTGATGGTCGTCCACAATTTTTTGCTTATTGTCTAAAATAGGCCGATAAGGAAAAAAATAATTTTAAAAAAAAGATAAATATTTACGAAAATTAAATAATCTTTTTTAAATATTGTCAGTTATGTATTAATATTTATTGGTATTGATATCTAAAACAACACTTATAATGTTTTAGTATGATATTTTTTTTTAAAAAAAAGTACTCCGAATGCGTTTGAATATCTTAAATTTCCTTTTTTTAACTCATGCCAGTAACTGTGAAATAATTTCAAACTGTTAGGACATTACAGCCATCCAGTTGTTTTTACAATTTTTTTCAAGAATTTTTTTTCTGTTATGAAAGTCTTTTCTTTTTAAAGCTAAATATTTATCAATTTCAAAAACATAATTTTTTATATCTGACGTGACATTCCAAATAAGATGAATTTCCATCCAAAAAATATTTTCATACATCTGCAATAAGGTTGTTAGATACCAATAAAGAGGATAGTTCTAATGTCAACTTTAATACATTTTGTTATAATGAATCTTAAAAACAGAAAATATGCACTTTTTTTTAACATTTTTATGAATAAAAACATGTTTTTATAAGGTGTTTATATAAGATATACACAAGGCCTTGAAGCAACATTGTTATTAAGCTTTATGGAAAAACAGAACGCAATATCATTTTTCAAAAAATTTGCACAAGTTTACTTGAAATAAAAAAAAAAATAACAAATATCTTGTAGAAAAGAAAACATTATTTTTATAGATCTACAAGTAAACATGTTTGTGAAAACCTTTTCACTTGTAAAAAGTGAAGTAGAGCGTAAACTCATTCAACAACTTTTTATTTTCTGTCATTCTTTGAAGCAGTCACTCGTGATTATATGGGTTCTAGTAAATTGTAAGTAAAAGCAGGAATTTTCTTGACTCATATACTGTTAGAAAAGATTAAAGAAAAAAAAAAATTAAGAAAACATATTTTTCAGTTGACAGCTTGGAATGCGAAAATGAGGAAAATATTGGAAATAACTCACTGCTTGGAGATAAAATTAACAACACATACGCACTAAACATTTTAATAAGCTAATAAAAAACCAAGTTTCTTCATAAAAATATGTTTTACATAGAAATATTTATGCGGTTGATTTGACAATTTCCTGACGGGTTATGGCCACAAAGTTCGTAGCCTGGATTGGTTTAGTTGAGTCGGATGTACTGACGTCACTAAAGACTCGTCGTCAATGGAAGCTGATTAATTAATGAAATTGATGCACAAGGCACGAAATAAAGTATTTCAGTGTTCTCTTATTAAAATAGAGAAAAAAATGACAAAAACAAATAAATAAATTCCAAATACATGGTAATTTATTATTCACTCTAGAGGTACAGAGTGCTGTAGTAAAAAACCGAAGCAGATGCAGAAAAAACAACATATGAAAGAATACAGAACAAAAAATTCAAATTTGCTTTGCATATTTTACGTGTGTTCTATATGAGAATGAAGCCCAGTGACTGAGTGGTCGTGTATCGCGCTTTCACGTAACAGGCCCGGGGTTCAAATCCTGGGCTGGGTAAGGTCGGTTCAAATTTTCATCCCCTCAGTGGGTTGATAAATGAACACCAAGCTTGCTTGGAAACTGAACACTGGGGGGTTTCGCGTCATACTGATCACTTGGCTGAAACATCTGCACATCCACCCCAGCGCCTAAGATCACGTAAGCTGAGATAAGCACAGTAGGCCTTGGCCCTCATTGGCTGTTGCGCCACTGAGTTCAGTTCTATGTGAGAACTCTTGCTCATACTTCAATACAACAGTCCAGTTCTTGCTACATTCTGCTCACCCTGATACTATCAAAGTTATTCACAGCACGTGTTACCTATACTTTCACGTAATTTTGATACATACAGGAAATGATAACACGTGTTATCCTTTCCTTGTTATCCGAAAAGGTGTTATTTTACATAAAATCAGGTTTTCGTCCCCCCCCCCCTTTGCCGTGTGATGTATCAAAATTACGTGAAAGTGTAGATAACACGTACTGTCAATAATGTTGATAGTACCATGTTGAGTGAGTAAATATTAACGTCGCACTGTTCAGCTACACGAGTACCCTTGGCGACGGACGTAATTTTGAACCATGGTCAAGTGACGAGGACGACACTTGAGCTGACACCCCTTCTCCTAACTGCCTTACTACATCACACCAATGGGGAGGACGTATGAGCTCTACACAGATTTAAAGTGCATCGTTCCCCTACACGGCGGGTCTTTTAATGGTGCTGGGCTCGAACTCATGTCACACCATCCAGGATCCGATACCTTGACCACTGGACTACCGCAACCCCGAGTAGAGTGGTGCAGAAACTGCACTATCACATTGATGTATGCCGTGTGGCCAAAGGTTCACACATAAAACGCCTGTGAAACACGTAAGTAAAACGAATTTTTTCTGTATTCTTTGGTATGCTCTCCTTTGATCTATTCAACGACATTTTTTTATTACAGCACACTGAAACTTCAGAGGAAATTATGAACAACCCTGGATTTATTAATGTATATTAATCACGCAATAGTTGCAAACTATATAGAGAGTAAATATAGGTGTAATCAAATAAATGATAAAATATAAGATTTATTAATGTAGGGTTTTTTTTGTTTGTTAATAACTTTTAAAATTTTCAGGTCTAATATAGCTAATACTACTGTAAAATAGACATCATAGCATTTCGAAACGGCATCTTATAAGTTTCGTGAAAAAGTAGATTCTTGTAAGTGAGAGATTATTAGTCTTACAGTTTCTCTAACTTACTTTTTTCGTCAAACATTTTCTATTAAAAAGGATATGGCACTTAAAACGGTGTATTTTTAATTTAAGTATAACTTAAGGAGATTGTTTTATAAAAACGGACAGCATTGCATGTAAATTCGTAATTGTATTTTCCTAGCCCAACACCTCTTCGTAAGCAAAATCTTCTTACACTATTCCCGACAAAGTGCCTAATAGAGACTCTGAAAACTGTTCCCACTTCTTTTATCCCCGCATCAACGAACATAGCCAGTGAAGTCTGTAGAATCGCTGCAAACAGCCCGCTTTGAGTTCTAAGAGCGCACATAAAACAGAAACACCCCTCGCGGTGTTCCTTCTTTCGCAGACGATTCTCCAGCCCGAGGGCCACCCTCAACATACGATATTTCTTGTTCTTTTCGCTCCCTTTGCAGCTTTTTATGGATTTCCATTGATCCCAAAATGGTATCGTTTTGTTTCTTGCACGCTTACGCTAAATTCATAGATCTCTTTTCTCTGCATGCATTTTACTTTCGGTGCTTTGTAAGTATTAAAGAACTTATTTCTTTCAGGATCGGTTTCTGAGGCTGAAAGTAGCGGTATCTTTTCAAAAAGAAGGTTATTTATGATATAAACTGCATAATATACTTTGAGAAAAACCCAATATTATTTCGTGTATTCGTGTTTTTCCGTTTATTTGTAGAAAAATAAAATGAATGACAGTAACCACTTTTGCAGATGCTCTCGTGTTCCGTGTAAATTATTTTCCTTCTATGTAATAGAGAATTCAGAATAGAAAAAGCCTTAGGTTATAACAACACAATGTTATTACCTAAAGCTTTTGTAGAAAACTTTTAAAGCGTGCTGAAAAATTCATACCCCTTGCTGAATTTTTTTAATTTATGAGGTTTGTTCAGAAGTTTCGTTAAGTAATTTTAAAGCTATATATATACATTAATTCTAGGAATTTTTACTATTGTAAAAAAATTATTATTATTGATATTATTATAGAAACCTAGAACTTTATCTGACTTCTTAAGGTATCCGACTGCCCTAAAATTGTGAATTTTTCCAAAAATTGACAATTTTTTTATGATTTTATTTTATGGCCATCTTATTAGCTTTTTAAAAATACCAAGTTTATCATTTTCCGTTCACTAGAACAAACACCACAAGTGTTTTAGTAAAAGCAGATGCCATTACTTTAACCAAGATATACTTTAAAACTTGTTTTACTCCAAATGTGATTTTTTGAAAATATTCAAACGGGGTCAGCAATTGCTAAAAAATGTTTTGAACATAATTAACTGAAATTTTTTTTCTGTAAGTTCTGTATAATAGTTGAATTGTTTTAATCTTCAGATTTATCAATTACTCTTTTATTACAAAATTTACAGTCCCTTATTGAATATAATCACTGTTTTTTTAAGCAGTTTCATATTATAACTGAGATAAAGGGCTTTAGTTTTTGTAAAACAGAAAATATCTCTTATCCTGATGGTCATTTCAAAAATGAATAACATAGCAACACATTAGATTGGAAAAATTGAAAAATTATTCATAAACCTTTGGTACAGAATGAACCGCGTTTATGCTATTTTTTGTCAATTTTTCCTATTTTTTCCCCATTTTTTAGTAATAATTTCTTTTTCTCTTCCTCATTTTTGCATATTGTTCTTAAAATGCACTAAACAAATCTAAAATTAACAACAACAAAAAAATCCCAATATCTCCTTTAAAAAAAAAACTGTCGCAACCAGTCGGATACCTTAATTTTGACTTACAGTCAAGTGCCATAGATGAATTGATAGATAGATTGTTGTTGTTATACTTTAAACAACACGAGGACTATTCGCAATGGACCTTGCAATTTTGAGCCAATGATGAGGACAGCAACTCAGCTGTCACTCCGTCTCCAAATTTCCATACCACACCTATGTGAGGAATTCGAGTATCAATAATTTTAACGTACAGCCTCTCCTTCCTCCATACACAATACGAATATATTGTATTTAATAACACTTTACTTTGATGCGAAAGCTACAATACGACTTTAATCTCTTAAGTGCTACAGGCGTATATAAACGTCTCGCTCAGCCAAAGCGTTAGTTACCCCGGACGTATATATGTCTTTCTGAAATGCTATATTTTCAAGGCAATTCATAAAATTATTCCGTAGGCCTTGGAATGCAATAAGAAGACCTTGACAGTGTATTTTGCATAGGGTTTACTTATTTTAGAGGATTTGTTTATTTAATCCTTTCCCCCCACCCCCAATACATCCCATGCTAAACCTACGTGGAAAACGGTGGCATTGGGAAAGCGAATCACATACGTTTTAGTCGGCAATTAAGAGATTAATTATAAACCGTACAAATTATCAAGATAAGTGTTAATTTTTGTAAATAATTTTATATATGACAAGCCCATAGGTTGAATGATAATTATTAAACTTGTTTTTAATTTACTATTGCTAAACTAATCATAGAATACATTGTACAGTACTGATTCATTTATAAGTTCATTATATCAGTGTCAATGTGTATTTATTTCTTATTATGTCAGAATCCATTTTGTTTTCTTACATTCAGCTAATTAATAATTTTTTAAATAATCTCTTGAGTTCAATTTTCAATATGTTTGCACCTCCATCACAGAATTATCATGCCCTCTCCCTTGGGGCACTCTCCCATAGTTTGAGAAACGCTGGGCTACCTTAATTATGATAGCTTCAACCCAAATCAAGTCCTAAACGTGGCATTTGAGGGAGCCATAACTTGAATCAGGAATTGACTTGATGCAGACTTGACTTGCCTTGAGAATAATCACTTCATTACACTGACCACACTTTAGAAAAGATTTGAGAAAAAGTGTTTTTGCAATCTCACATTACGTTTTCTCTTCAATTGTATTTTTTTCTAAATTTAAATTTTGAAATGAAATTTACCTTATTATTATTTCACTGCCTTCCGGTTATAATTATTTTTTAATTTTTTCTGGACCATAACAATTTTTAATAAGTCCTGTGAACTAGAAAAAAAACACTAAAAGAGGTAGCATTAAAATTACGGGGGCCATTTCATAAAAATCATCGATGAAACTATTCTAATTTTTAATGGAATATATTTGTGATTCCTTCTGTGTGTACTTCAAATGCAGTTAAAAGTTTTATTCTGACTAAATTAAAATTATTTTGGCATTCCAAACTATGGTGCTAGTTTACCTCCTTTAAATGCGTAAGTATTAACTATAAACAGAGATTTCACAAAACTAAATTACAATACAAAAAGGATCAGTTTTGAAAATCCTTCTCATCTTAAAACTTTGAGTACTTGCTTATTTATTACTGTTATTTAAATAAATATTTTAATGTGGGATTTTGTCCAAGAACTTATGCAAACAAATTTACGGTTAACAAACTGCATGAGAAATCTGCTTTTTCCATGTTACACTCAGTATAATTTTTTAAAAAAATAACTATATAAACAATTTTGAATAATTAAAATTATAATATTTGTAACAATGCAATGGATGGACATTAAAAATTGGTATTTGTAGAATCAATGAAACAATTTTTTGAACTTTTTCAATCTTAGTCATTTTTTACTTTACGGAGATACGGCAAGTACACCATGAAGTTATCACCTTAAACGGAAATCCCGAGAAGGATCAGGAAAATTGAAAGTTCAGGAAAACATTCCATAAAATACAAACTACTCTCACTTAAAAGAAAATGCTACACTTTATAAATATAAAATTGGCTTCACTGAAGCACACCTCTTATTTGACATATTTCAATTGTTTAAAAAATATATAATGCTTGTAGAAAAAGAATGTATATACTGTATCACTAAAATCATTTATAGCAGCACTCTAGCTTACTAGAACTTAGAACTCATTGTATATTGATTGCAGCATGTCTGCTTGATGTCAGATAACAGAGTCTATCCCGCGGAAAACTGTTGTAGAACAAATTACTGAACTGAAACTGATGTTTTGAAACCTGTCATTGAAACTAATAGTTAGGCATATTTTTGTTATATGTCGGTTAGATCCCGTCTGGAGGCTGTCAGAAAAACTTAGATATTATCCATGGTATGTGACAAAATAGAAAGGTACAGCAAATTACTCTGTTATGCTTTCGGATATATATTTTAAATTAATAAAGCATTGTGGGCATCTTTATTCTATTATAAATTATGCATCTGATTTTGCGTTCAAATTCCAAGTGGTGTGGATAATGTTACACATTATTTAGTTATTTCCTATTCATTAATTAATAAATATGATCTGGTTCGTGTTGAGTAAAATAATGTATTTTGTTTATTTATTTGTTACGTAATAAGGCGTACTTCGATATGCATATTAAGATACTAATTACACCTATACGGACCAAAACTTTTTGTACTCAAATATTTTTTAGAATATTAATAGGTTGATAGATTCTTATTTTGAGTTGAACGTTTCACTGTTCAGCATGTAAATCAACAAATAGGCATTCAATTCTTAATTATATTTATAAAGTAAAATGTATAGAATAATATACCAATGACTTGAAATTAAATTAATATTTACGCCATTTTGTGTTAGTGATTTCGTAAGTTAATCCTAGGAAATTTCTACTTTACTCCTATAAACGCATTTGTTCTAATGTAATGACATATAGTCCTTTCAGCAGAGCAAAATAATATAAGGGAAAGTTCTATAAAAATACATTTTTTCTCTGATTTTCTGATTTTTTTTTTGAGATCCAAAACCCTACAAAGGAATCAGTTAAAGATACAGATAATATTTTCAAAAATAAGGAAATCATTATTATTTTCTCTATCAGACGAATCTGACTGTAATCAAATGAGCAAAACAGATTTGAGGAAATATCACAGCAATTTAAAAGACCTTTCATAATAATTCTAAAATACTTGATCCATATGAGCTTTAATTGTTTTTTAAGAAGAAATTTTTTTTATTAACACAAACAAAACAAAACAATCTTTTCCCGCCATATTGAATGTTTTACAGCAGCTAAATAATGATTTTATTTTAAATCTCTTCATTTTTAATGATGATGAAGTGATGAGGGTGGCACCTAATTTTAAATCTGTATCGATGAATTATAATTTCACTATAAGAGATTAAAATAAAAAAAACCATTAAATTTAGATTAAAAATCTTGATTACATTCAGATTAAGACAAACCTGAAATAATTCCGAAAAATAGGGGTAAGAAGAATTAAAATTCGGATCTACGATTCATGTTCTTGAAGCTTGTTGATTTATGAAAAGTGTCTGCAACCCATTTCGCTGCCCAACTACGAGGTCAAATCATTATCTAGAACAGTTTTGTCCAAACTGTCTTGATAGCAGTCCACTAAGACGAAAATAACTCTAAGAGAAAAGTACTTTTGTCTCTATATGTATCTATCTCTCGCTATATATTATAAGTCTACTTCTTTCTCATATTCTCAAAAATCACTCTGTATGCCCCATGGATATGCGTTTTACACTCTGGGAACAATTGGTCTAGGCAATCAAAGATAATACTCTCCGTTTCTTTTGAAATGAATTATTTTTTATAATGGTACTCCAGTGCTTTTCAAACTTTCAATATTTGCGACCAAATTTTCAATCATAATTTTCATCACGCCGCCCTCTATGTGCCCCTTCCCATAATGTATTGAATGCAATAATAATGCACTTTGATTCTAAAACTACAATACGACCTTAACTGTAAACCGTACAAATAATCAAGATAAGAATTAAATTTTGTCTAGGTTACTTTTGAGTAACACAATAAATTATTTCAAAAAAATAGGATAAGTACGTTACTTTTCGTTTCCTATTTTTATTTTGGAGCAGATTGCAAAATAATTTTTAGTAAAATTAAATATTTATTTTTTTCTACCATATCTTTCGAAAAGTGCATAAATATAGTCTAGTTTATGTTGCTCTCAATCTTATATTCAACACATCTGGCATACTAGCGGACATCTGTGCAACAATCTGGGAAACGTATCGGACTTAGTGTGCAATTTCTAATATTAAACATTCTTTTGAAAAACTTTGCTCTCCAAGACCAACTCACAAGAGTCAATGGAAATAATTAAACTTCGTATTAATTTAGAATTAATAAATTAATTATCAAATACATTGAGTATACTGATGATTTATAGGTATGTTTTATCAATGTAATAGTCTAATTTCTTTTTTATTTTCTCAAAATGTGTTAACTTTTGCTTCCTTTCAATAAGTTAATGATTATTTAAATAACTTTTAGTTTTCGACCTTTCGATATGCTAGGACACACCCACGCAGGGTTGTCACCCTCTCGGGGACGCACCCCACAGTTTTAGAGTACCTGTGATACTCATAGTTCCAGAGATTTTTCCTTAATTTTCTTGTAATTTCGAATTACTATAATGAGTAATTGATTTGGCTCAATCTTCGAAATCTGTTGTAAGTGTAAGCACTTGAGTGAGTGTTTTATTAACAACGCAGTATAAAACAATATGAACGCAATTCATGATAGATCTGGTAATTGTGCACCATTTTCAAGAGCTGAAGACGATATTTAACATGGTACTCTTCTCTTCGAACTTCCACTACATATCAATGGTAGGACTTCGAACCTCAAATGATTAACATGTGCATCCCGTCTTCATGGTAGGTTTTAAGTGGCACTATGGTTCTAGACCCAGGCCCGCCTCCTACGAGTCCGTGACCAGGATCAGTAGATTACCGTAACTACAGGAGAATGAGCATGCATGTGTGTAACAGAAAGAAAGAGGGAAAATTCGATATAAAATTCTTAATCGTACATTATGCCAGAAAGCTTCCTAAAATTGATGCAATGTATTTGTCTATTTTTATATTGTTAGTATTCTTATCCGAATTATACATGTAATAAGTACACGATTCAGCAACGTATGCTATTTCTAAATAAACACAAACAAAAAAAATGAATATATTTATCTTTATCTCGAATATTTTTAAGCCCATTATCGGTAGTGATTTTTAAAAATATCACTCATAAATAGCTTTGAGTAAATTTTCCTTTCATCTTCAGCATTTTACAGATAAATTTTGAAATCAAATGCTTATATATTGTATTAAAGTTCATTTGAAAGATTAAACATAATAATCAGATTTGAATACATTATCAAACTTCACTGCCCCCCCCCCTTCCAATTTTTTTCATTAACTCTGTCTTTTGCATTCATTTTTTACGATCTAATTCTCCCCAAAACTGGACCACGAATAAAACTAATTACTTTTTTGCTGATTTAGGAGCCTTATCTTATTTTTCTTCCTTCAGATGTTCTTTCTTGTATCTCCTTAAACTAAGCCCTCTCTTCTTATTTCTTCTTGTTTTTCTTTGCAGTTTCTTTGCTTTTTTCTCAGGCAGCTTCGTATCTTTCGTATTTGTTTCTGTCTCAAACTGCACAACAGAAATAAACGACCAGCAATTCACTTTAGTTTAAATGAATATTTTTTTCCCTTCTACTTCGGCTACTGTTTAAACGTTCTCCGAGCATTGGTTTGAGATGGAAAAGAAAAGGAGGGGGGGGGGAAGCGCAAAAAGAAGAAGAAAATGCATTTTTTTTAACTGCAGTACATTCTATTCAGTCAGCTTTAGGGGTTGAAAAAGTAGTAAGGAAGACATGCTTTTGATCTAACTTAATTCCGCAGAATCGCACATCAAAACAAAAAAGGCTTCTACGTTTTGTTTTTCATTGTTTTAACTGGGTTTTTTTTGTCTTATCCTTTTTTTTTTCATGCTGGGAGTTTAAGAAAATTAAATGTACTTATTTAGAGAAGAAAATTCCGGACTTGTTTTTTAAAGTGAGTTAATTCCTTTTGAGTAGTTTTTCGAGAGTTTTAAATTAAAGTAAGCTGCTTGTAAGCTCGTGAATTTATTCTAGGATTATTTGTTAATTTTAAATCATAAGTCGCTAAGTTTTAGACGAAGAATTTCTTATAAGCAGTACCGTAATGAGGAATATATTTAAAATGTTATTGAAAAAAAATTAAATTGCTGAAATATTAAGGAAGTTCTTTGAAAGAAAAGTGCAAAATATTCTAAAACTTATTTCCCGCTTAGATAAGATAACGATTTTCAAAAACTGACAATTTGAAATTCTGTTTTCCATTATAAAAAAGTAACATTTTTTTAAAAACCAAGGAAAATACTTAACAATATGTAGAGATATAATCTTATTACGTCAGAATGTATTTTCTATGTTTACTTTCTATAAATTCAAAGTTTTTTAAATAATCTTTTGCTTATTACTTTTGAAGTGGCGCGCTTATCCGGTAGGATAGAACCAGGTACCTTTGGATCCAAAGCCGAGTAACTTATCCACTACACCAAAATGATCACAATGGTCCGGAGGTTGTTACTGGCTTAAGTAGATGGTACCGCTACATACTCCCCCACCAGTGAGTCGGTGGATAGGCGAACGAACGATGTATTTGTTTAATCAAGCGTGTTTTGCTGCTGCGTCATGAGTTGTGACGGCTTTGCTGGTTGCGTCATTCGTGCGTGACGACTATGTTGATTGCGTCATATGTGAGACGACTTTGTTCATTGCATCATGTGTCTAATGGCTTTGTGTTGCATTTGCGGTGAATAGATGGCACTACAACGGTTCAGAACTTTGCGTCTTTCTGAGTTCAGCCAGGGTCACCAATGAAGTGGCGCGCTTATCCGGTAGGATAGAACCAGGTACCTTCTATCCGAAGCCGAGTAACTTATCCACTACACCAAAATGATCACAACGGTGCGGAGGTTGTTACTGGCTTAAGTAGATGGTACCACTACACTTTTCTATACGTTTGAGCTCCTCTTGTGGAGTTATCAGGGCCCCTCCAGGGGGTATGTCCCCCAGTTTGAGAGACGCTGCACTACTAGTATCTTATCTGCAATTGCACATCTTATAATAGGTAGAATAGTGTAGGAAATGAACCCACTCCTGGCTCTATTAGTTTATATCTTGCAAAATAGCAGCCTCAATACCACATTAATGTATACTTGTGTAATGTATGTTACAATCGTATGTTTAATTGGGGTTTCAATTATTTTGACTACCATCTGATTATTTTATTTGTAAAATGCACACTACTGTTGACATAGATCTAATTTTGTTTATCCATTTTCTTATAGCAAAATAACAAAAGTATGTTTGTTAAATAAATTCTCTTACATTAATTTTAACATGTTCGATATATTTTTATTCACAAAATATTTAAATTTATTGCAAAAATTTAATTAAACAAAAAAATTGCTTCAGTAGATTGTAAATTATTGCATTGATAGATATAGTTATTCAAAGATAAACCCATGCACTCCTTTTTTATTACCATTAAACGAGTAAATTTAAATTAATAAATGACTACACTGATAAGATAAAGTATTAACCAAAGAAAAAAGATCCCCGTTTAATATTTAGAATCTCTTAAGTAAATATTCTTTATTCAAAGGAAAGCTTCCCTCTTTTATATGTAGTATCTCCATCCTTTATAGACCAGTGAATTTATATCAGTCACGCTGAAAAAAGCAACTGATAAATCTGAATTTACATGCATATATAAAAGTCCTCTATATCAAACTGGAATCCGAAATTTAAATATAAATACCGAACATAAAATGTAAATCTGCCCCTAACACTCAAAATCCTGTTTCCACTTTAACAAGGTTCCTAAAAAGTATTAAAAAAAGCATATGTGGGAAGTATATTTTTAGGAAAAAGCGAACGATCGCCAAAACTTCCTTTTTGATGCTTGGGAAGGTGGGAAGGGTGTGGGCTTTAGCATAGAAAATTTTTTAACGAACTATTCCATGCGAAAATAGCATTCTAAAGTTTCAGGTTCCACGAACTTTATATTTGGTTAAGGATTTAACGGGCTGGGTTTTATAATCTAGAAGCTTTGGGATTTATTGATCGAAAAATGTTTTTTAAAAAACGTTCTTGAACGAACTGAAATGATTTAATAAAGGGGAATACGATAGCTAGGCTTTTTTTAGAGTGAAAAAAGTTATAATGCAGTAAAGGAGTTTAATTAAAAATATCGTATATCGTTTAATGATTTATGTATATTTGATAGAAAACATAGGGATGAGGAATAAATCTTACTACTAAAATTACTTTGATTATACCAAACGTAGGTTTATTGTTATTATTTATATTTTGAATGTATTGATTAGTTTACTTTATAGGGATGTAAAATATTAAAAACGTAATATGAATAAAAAGTTTAAAACATTGTTCAAAAACAATAGAAGAGTAATTCAAAATGAAGATATTACTTGAGAAATTTTCATAGCCTTTTCCGTCAGATCTAAAGGATATTTGTAAATATTTGACGCTAAAATATTAATTTAAGAGTCGCATTTTGTTTTTATAACATTGTTTAATTGTTATATTTTAGAATTTTGACTATGATTAGTTGCTGTCAAGTTTGAATTCGATCTGACATTCCACTGCTAAATAAAAGTTTTAAACATCAGAATCATCAATGATATATATTGAGGCAAATGGGTATCTTATAGTTCCTAAAATCCCGTAATAGTAGTACATAGTACATGCAGGAAAGAATGGATATTATTAATGAAGTTGATATACCATATTTCAATTTTAGCTTTTACGGTTTTATAAAAATTCCCGTGGGCTGCTTGTCTTGAGTTCGAGACTTAAGTGTCACTAAAGACCCACCTTGTGAAAGTCCATATGCATGTTCAATCTGTTGGCGGCTCAAAAACCTACCGTTGGCGCGGTGCGGTAGTTTGGAGAGATGGGAACCAGCTTAGATGCCATACCCCTCCCTTGTGCCTCTTGTTGCTTTATAGTACAACGTCGGTAAAAACTAACCTCATCACACTTTCGTAAGTTTTAATCCAAATTAATATTTTTGTTGAAGATTAGATTTATAACAAACTTCCGAATGTATACAACAAGGGTCGACAACCTTTTAGCCGTGGCGTGCCAAAACAATTTACCAATATGATTCAGCGTGACATACAGAAAGTCATTTTGAAAACAATTCGATTCCAGTGATGGCCAATAATACAATTTACAG
The DNA here is from genome assembly GCA_019973975.1 of Trichonephila clavata. Classification (NCBI taxonomy): domain Eukaryota; kingdom Metazoa; phylum Arthropoda; class Arachnida; order Araneae; family Nephilidae; genus Trichonephila; species Trichonephila clavata. The sequence goes on along the minus strand of BMAO01037465.1, from coordinate 96,461 downwards.
TTTTATTATATATATTCATTTTGCATCTCATTTAAAGATATTTTTTAACATAAAAATAAACAGAATAAAATAGAACTATTTCTTCATCAAAATAAAAGAAAATTTGAGCTGTATATCTATTATGAATTTTTAAACATATTTATTAAAATAAGAAACAGACAACATAAAATATAGGTATTTCCTTTCATTTTTAGTTAAATAAAATTATAAACAAAATTTTTAATGCGAACCTAGCACTTGCACCACTTTATTTTCATATCGCAAAATCAGGGGTATAACGCGTGGTTTTCAATTCGACACGATTTTGAGCATTCAGTTCTTAAACAATTTCATTGCGGATTTGAAACATTTTTCATATGCGGAAAGATGTTTTACTTAGATATCTAGAACCAAAAGCAAAAAGCAGAGTGCATGCAATTTTATCTCCCTTCAAACAATTAAATCTCCCCAGCAATGACCTTTCAATAATTTTCAAAAAAGCTGTAAATTTATCTTTAGAGTGAAATTTCAGAGTTTTTTCGTATTTCTCCAAATGTCCATAATTCTGAAAATTTTTGCCAAATAAGGTCTGTTACAAATTTATCAACTTCTATCCTCTCGAAAATTGACAGATTTGTAAAAGTGTGCAGAGTGCCACTGAGAATTATACCACGTGCCACAGGTTGACGACCTCTGGTATAGAATATAATGCTAACAAAAAATGTTTATGCAATCATATCCAAATAATTCTTTAAGCGAATTAATCTACTGCATTTACATAAAGTCTTATTTTTTTTCTGACTGCGTTACTAATTTACGTGTATCAAATATTTTTTCTGCATATAAAATGTTTTCACTGTTGTGAAAGAATATTTTAAGCTGTATATCTATTATGAATTTTTTAAACATATTTATTTAAATAAGAAACAGACAACATAAAATATAGGTATTTTCTTTCATTTTAGTTAAATAAAAAGTTATAAACAAAATTTTTAATGCGAACCTAGTACTTGCACTGCTTTATTTTCATATCGCAAAATCAGGGGTATAATGCGTGATTTTCAATTCGACACGATTTTGAGCATTCAGTGGTTAAACAAATTCTTTGCGGATTTGAAACATTTTTCATATGCGGAAAGATGTTTTACTTAGATATCTAGAACCAAAAGCAAAAAGCAGAGTGCATGCAATTTTCTCTCTTCAAACAATTAAATCTCCCCAGCAATGACTTTCAATAATTTTCAAAAAAGCTGTAAATTTATCTTTAGAGTTAAATTTCAGAGTTTTTTCGTATTTCTCCAAATGTCCATAATTCTGAAAATTTTGCCAAATAAGGTCTGTTACAAATTATAATTTATCTCTCGAAAATTGACAGATTTGTAAAAGTGTGCAGAGTGCCACTGGAATTATACCACGTGCCACAGGTTGACGACCTCTGGTATAGAATATAATGCTAACAAAAAATGTTTATGCAATCATATCCAAATAATTCTTTAAGCGAATTAATCTACTGCATTTACATAAAGTCTTATTTTTTTTCTGACTGCGTTACTAATTTACGTGTATCAAATATTTTTTCTGCATATAAAATGTTTTTCACTGTTTGTGAAAGCCGTATAAAGAGGTTGATGCACGTTAAGTCTGCCAAGGCTTGCTCTCCTCACGTTGGCGTGGTGGGAAATTTACAGTGAGTTTTTTTTTACTCAAACACACACACGTCCTCCTCTTTATTTGACTTAAATTGGCTCAACATTAGGAATTTATTTCCCAATATCACACTTCAGAGTGCGGCATTGAAAAACACATAATCAGTCTAATACTTTGTATTAAAATTTATTATAACTCAGGCCGAATTTTTCTATCCTAGAAACTGTTCAGCAAGGATAAATTTCAATTCAATTCCTTACCCTCAAAACTTATTAAAATATATCCTATTTTAAAGTCTCTAAAATCATCTATAGAATAACAGTTTTCCGGAAGATGTGGAAGAATTTACTTTAAAGTCAAATCAGCTATCTTTCTACAACACTCAAATCATTAATGTAACTACCTCGCATATCTAATATACCATATATATATTAACTTTTCATCCAAATGACAACTGCTATCCAAACACAACCTGCATGCACAAGCACATTCATCGCATATCTAAGATGTAGCGTGATAGTGAATTCAAACCTTAGTGTTCTGCATGCATCTCTGATTACTGAGGCAAGGCAAGTAATTGCACTTGTAATTGCCGCCGCACAGCCATCTATTCCCTTTTCCAGCTTCGGGGAAATTGCCTTTGTAATACTCCATATTGAATTTAATCTGGAGAAATTTACATGGTTTGATTATTCCCTACAATCGTATTATTCGGAAAACGGTAATTTTGAGGAATGCTTATACAATGTTTAGATGTTATTGACATAAAGAGTCAATTGAATGAAACCGTAATGTAACTTTCTGTGTAAAGTGATTCAAAATTGTTGAAACTCAGATATTGGAATGTAATAAAAGCGTTTTAACTGGAACAAAATCTCACAGAAGTAAATCAATGTTTGTTAACAGAAGTAAAATTCGTATGCGTATGTAAAATTCACTGTATATGTATAGGGAAATATTAGGGAAAACAATAAATATCAGGGAAAATTACAACTGACTGGCAGCGTGGCATAACGTTAAGCAGGAATTTTTACGTGTATATCTTTTTTTGCCCATGGAAATTTCCCCTTCTCCTCTCAGTGTCAGCGTTCCTCGTATGTGTGTGATTTCAATATTAATATCATTAAAATTTCATTTTTCGAAATTTTATCCACTCTTATGACTTGTTTGATGTGTATCTTTTCCCTTCACTTAGCCCGGCGTTGTACCGATTTCTTAAAGTGTAAAACTCTTCTTCCCTCTTTTCCCCCACAGGAATAAAATCTTCCTTCAATTTTTTTTCGATTAATGATTTACAAAAAAAAAACAATACCGCTTTAGTGAAAAATAGCATATTAACTTAAGGCAATAAAAAAGTTGTGTATATAATATATTATAAAAATAATAAATAAATAAACTAAGCATATTATTCATTATTGTTTAACAATAACTACTTTTTTTAAATCTTAAATAATAAAATGGATATGAAATTTTCCTTTACCAATGAATCAATACATACCATTAGATTAAAAATGTTCACGAGAAAAGAGTCACGATTATATTATTAAATAACTAATTTAGTAATAAATAATACAAAACATTAAACACTATTTTTTTAGGAAATTGTATTAATTTAAATACATTATCATTAACTAGAAAATAAACAAATTCTTACCGTTAGCTATTGTAATGACTGCTTATTTCTATACGTTTTAATGTTCGATTAAATATATGTAACTATAATAAAAAAAGAACTATTGCTGGAAAAACCTTAGCAATTTGCTTACATTCAATGTATAGAAGAACATTCCAAAAGAAAATAATACTATCTGATAAAAAGGTTTCAGCATATTTTTAAATACTTTTAAGGTTTTTAAACCCACTGTTTTTGAGTTACTCATTCTTTAGAATAAAGAAAACTATCAGTTGCGCAGCGTTTTTTAAATTAAGCTGATATTCATTACTTTATATATGCAACAATAAATACTTAGAATTTTTAATAATAAAATGGATTCGAAATCTTTATTATTTACATGACCTCTGATTTCCGTAAAATAATGGTCTCTGAATAGTGAATGAAATATATACTTTCATTGAAAAAGCAATAGTTACACAGCTCCACAAATTGATTCGAGAATCCAAGCCATACGATTACCTATACGAAGGATTTATTAGAATGCGCAATAATATCAGCCGAAGATTACCAAGTCTTCTATTTCAAATCATGATATAGTATTCTAATATGGCCATTAATAGAAAACTCTTATACCAAGCTACATAACGGTACAAAATAGAGAGTCTATATCGGTGGCTCATTCATAACAACTCCCATGAATGAAAATAACTATTATTTCAGCTAGATCCCAAGTAGAGTTAGGGTGCTGATTTTCTTCAAAATATGACGTTAATAAGCAACCAAGCAATCAACTTGGGTAAAAGTATCACAATTTTTTTTATTTGAGGGAAAGATTATTAAAAATTAGCAATAATTTTATTGAATGATTAAAAAGAGAATAGTGATAACTTTTTGTTTTGCAATAAATATAAATATAAGTTATTCCTGAAATATTTTGAAATTATACCATATTGATTATGACACAACCTTTGTGGATTCTATTGAGGGTTTTTAAGAATGTTTTTCTTTTTGTTTATTCATAGGGCAGGGATGCCTCTTGAACCTTATTTTTAAGCACGTAAAGCCGTACATTACGTATGTGTAATATACATAACTCTTTGTGCTATTATTTTCAATTTTCTTCAGCTTAAAATTTTGAATATTAGAAATACTATTGTGAAATAAAAATTTAAGAAACTAAGACAATAAATTAAAAATAACTGAATTTTTTTTAAAAATTTACTTTTTAAAAGTGTGGCTCAAAGACATCTTAACCCCAGGAGACACCACTGCTTGTGGGTACTTCTGCATTAATGCAGTTCACTAGAACTATAGCATTTCTTAACGCAAAAAATTAATTTCCGCAATGAATACAGATTATTTAGAAAAAGAGGAAACGACTTCTGATAGAATTTTCTGTAAATATTTGGTGTATAAATAATGATTTATTTGCCAATTTTCTTCGGGAAAAATTTAGTCTTTCTTTACTTAAGAAGGTCTCAGAACATACTATTATAATCTAAGCAAGAGTTTCTGGAATGTTTTTCGATGTTTTTTATGTAACTATTATTAAATTATTTTAGTACCAATATTTTATTAATAACCCCTCAATTTATATTATTTAACTACTAAATATAATTTTCTTTTTCACCCCAACTTAGCTTTTGCGAAATATCTATTCTAGAAACTAACTGTAAGAATAATAAAGCACATCATAGTCAATTGATTTTCTTCAGCTCCAAGTCGCATATACTTTTTTAATTCTTTGCTAGGGAACTTAATTTTTTAAAAAAAAATAGATAAATATAATTCAAACTTAGGAATATAATGTAAAACAGGCTACAGATTTAAAAACAATAATTAATTAAGTCTGTCCCATATATTTACATGTTTTTTAAGTATCTACAAAACATTTTAAAGTGCATAACTTTACAAAAAATATCTCATTTATAATCAAACATGTTTTATACATTTATTTTAATTATTAGAAAATTTATTCTTGAAGCTCTTTTTTAAAAGTCATTCAAACTTCAAGTATCCATGCATATAAATTAATAAAAAATAAAATTAATTATAATTCTACAGTAAGCGATAATGCTTATTTTTTTCACTATCAATATAAATGTGATTTCTTATCATTAGGGATTATATAAATTGGAAAGTATATAGCTTCATGTATAGAAAGTAAAGAATTCACAACGTACAACAGGGGGAAAAACATGTGCAATAAATAAGTTTCTGTATAGATGAAAATTTTTATCTATTTTTATTTATTATAATACTTGTACAAATATTTATTCAAACAACCAACTTAATTCTTTTTTTTTTGTATTGGTTGTACAAAATTACTTTTCCGATGTATTAAATTAAACAAAACATATGATATATTTCCTTTATTCCTCTGTGATTTGATGTTCATGCATGTATTCTTTTTCAATATTTTACAAGGAGATTTTTATCCCTTGAGTTTTGTAAGTAGATTTGTAATTTGTAAAATTTAAATTTTTTTCTTACTCTATGATTATTAATTTTCAAAGCAAAAGGGTGGAAAGGGAGGAAAAGTTATATTATCCTCACTGTTAAAAGAATAAAGCCTTTTTAAAACAAATACAATTATTTTATTTTTTTATTATGTATATTATATATATATAATATTCAAATAAAAAAAGTAATGTACTTTACATATTTGAAAAGCCTATTTCTGGTATGTTTTATGAAAGGAAATATATTATGAAAGGATATATATATATATATATATATGTGTGTGTGTTTGTGTGTGTGTAATAATTCCCTTTAATTTCATCTTTACAACTTTTTGATTTGTAATAGTTCTTACTTACTCTTCAGTACTTTCCCGTAAATAATTAATTATTAGTTACCCTCCTGGTGGAAATCATCGTAACTGTATCACTTTAAAATTAACATTTCGGCGTTTTTAAAGTAATGTTTTGTAATTTTCCATCGTACAAGATCTTCCCAATGTCTTATTGGGTTTGGTTATTTTATAATAAAAATCCGAAAGTTTTTGTGCTCTCTGTCTTGCTCCTACAATAATATACAAAACGTAACTCTCTCTCTATCTTCACTAACTTATATCTCCCTCTCAACTTCCGTTCTCCTCGCCCGATCACACTTTTCGTAACGCTTTCGTCACGCATTCACCAGCTTACTCCCCAAGTCAAGCGTGCGTAAAGAAGTTTTACTTCAAAAATATCGACGCTTCTTGAATTAAAAATCTGTATTTAAGAAAGCACATCAAATTTGCAACTATCTTATTCTATTTCTTTATATTTCCATGCGAAATTCTTTTCGAAAAATGATTCGAACATTAAATGTGTAAGTTTCAGAAATATTGTTTCATTACTCATTGGTATTGTTAATTTGAGAAAGACATACAAACACATACATATCTTTTATCTGCCTTATAAGCATAGGTATTTTAACTTTCGTGTATACATTTTTATTTATTTATTTAAAATTATAAATCATTCCAATTGTTTCCGACTCTCATTTTTTTTTAATACAATAACTCAAACAAAACATTGTAAACGCTATTCTATTGGATTTACTACTAACTAAAGTGTTAGACATTGCAAATAAATAAAACTTTTGCGAAAACCTAAAACGATAAAAGTGATTGAAGTAACTTTCAGACCTTGTACGAGTATATAAATATGAATATGCATTTGATGTATTTGATTAAACAGGAAATAAGAGTTAACTGAAATAAGTTTTAAATAAATACATTTTCAATGAGCGACTGTTAACTATTTTCACAATGGAAACGAAAACAATGTCGAATTTTCTGAATGATAATTAAATGTAACAAAGTTCGATGTATTTATCGTCTAAAGAGAAGGGGAAAAAATAATTTTCCCCCGACTGAAACTACTTTTTTTTCTCATTTCAAATAAATAGAGTCCCATTCTTTATTTAATTATTCATTGTCATAAATATCGTTCCTTTACTGTAATGTTTATCGTTTGCTTTTCAGAGGAATAATTCAAATGTTCCTTCTGTTTTTAGTTTTGCTCTAATTGTTTTTTCTTAAACTTTAACTTTCAGAGTAATATAATTCCAAAATGTAAAACTACAATAAGATAAAATTGATAAAAAGATAAAGCAATGGAAAAGATTTAATTTTGACTTCAATTTTCTTTCTCCTGAAAAATAAATTATTCATGTGCTTTATTTTCCGAGTTTCTTAAAAAAAATTATCGTCTTTCGTTATAAATGCAACGTCATTTCCTTTTTTTCCCAAAACATAAGAACGATTAAAGGTTATTCATTTGTTAGCTTAAAGAATCATTGTAAATTTATGTTTTATACTTTATTTATTTTCTGTTCAATTTTGAATTTTTTTCTTACACGTTTGAAAGTTTAATTAACCATTGTCTAAATTGACTACTGTTTCATGTTTACGTTTATTAAGATAAAATTTACTGATGCAATACAAGTAGCCTTTTTAAAATATGACTTTCTGTAAAACTTTTGTTCTTTAATGAATTATATTTTCGAAAAAAATAACTAATGATAAGTAAAGAAGATAATGATAATGATAAGAGAATTAATGGTATGACATTAATTTATCATGCAACAAATTGTTGTAAGTCTATTTCATATTTCAGACAGAGCTAATATATATATATATTCGAATCTAAGCCGCACTTTTTTCTACTGTTAATGCTGCTGAAAATCGAGGGCCTCTTAGAACCGAAGGAAAAACAATTTGTGTTGGATGGGGTATTTAGAGCAATTAAAGATTCGTGTATGTTTTTAAAAGAGAGAACATGATACTGAAAAAATATAAGTAATTATTCACTTCTTATTAGTTCTCATTTGAAATTTATTTTAAATTTGTAAGATTGAATGTCTCGACAAACTATTTTTCAATTTTCACAAAATTTAGAAACAATGGTGTCTTAAATTCGATTAAATACGGTATACATATAAAACCAAAATTTCTCTTCTAGAGAGATGGATAAACATGATTAAAACTGAAAATAACTGAAATTGCAAAGTAACCAGACGACAGAATTTAAAAAGAAATATGAAAAATTAAAATAATAGAGTTAAATATAAAAAAAATATAAAAGAATGGATGCTACAGTATTATCAACATTGCTGACTTAAGACACAGTTTATACAAATATAGTATATATATAAGTGGGGTTGAACATGTTTTGTTGTTAGCCAACCTTCTTCCTTTCTATTAATAATACTGAGCAAAAACCTATTGAGAATAATGGATAGAAAATCTAAACCCACTATGAGAAAAAAGGTAACTTACCTAAAAATTGCATACAGAAATACAGAGCCCGAACTAAAATCTGAGTACAATAAACAAGTTATTGACATATTCTGGACCCAAATATATATATATATATATATAAACTACTCTTCAAACTTATACATAATTTTTTGAAAACTCATTGTTAAATTTATCATAGCCCACTGCAAGATAAGCAATGTAGAGATAATATAACTAGCAATTAATGAAAAATTGTATTTGTTATGCGTGTCTATTCTCTCTCTCTCTCTCTTGTTACTTTAAAATGTACATTAGTTTATTAAAAGTTTTTCAATAAAAGATTTGAAAAGAAGTATTTACATTTAAGGATATGTAATTGATATTTAAATAAAACATATGCGTGCATCTTTTCTCTTTAAAAAAATCATATTATATTTCCTACATTGTCTAAACTTTTCATAAATCAATTTTGTAGGATCGTAGAGTTTAATGCATTTTTTAAATGTTTTAAACGTAAAAACATCGATGGTTTTCTAAAAAAAAATCTTTTTAAAAACATCATTTGTGACCACGTAATCGATAGGCTATGTTCCCAAACCTGTTGACAGCGTTATTTCTGATTAATAGTGAGTTCGTCTAAAAATCACTGATGACCTTACAAAAGAGCTGTTGCACATTAAATTTATTGGGGGCCTGCGATTGCTCAAAAAGTTTTGAAAATATCTAACTGAATTTTTTGTGTGTATGTTCTGTATTATAATAGAAGTGGTTTCACCTTCAGATTTATCAATCACTGCTATATTACAAAATTACAATCCCTTATGTGAATATAATCACTGTTTTTGTAAGCAATTTCATAGAATAACTAAGATAATGTGCTCTAGTTTTTGTAAAAATTAAAATATATCTTATCCTGAAGGTCATTACAAAATGAATAACAAATCGATATATCAGGATTAAAAAAATTTAAAATTTGTTCACAAAATTTGGTACAGAATGCGCACCGTTTATGTTATTTTTTTTTGTCAATTTTTACAGATTTTTTTCCTATTTTAGCAATAATAATTTATTTTTCTGTTCTTTATTTTAGCATATTTTTCTTAAAATGTACTAAACAAATCTAAAAACAACAAGAACAACAACAAATCCCCCTATATCTCCATTTTTTAAAAAAAGAAATAATTGTCGCAAGTAGTGGGATACCTTAAGACGTTTAAGTTACAGATTAAAATGCTTACAATACAATAAAACTCTTTAACCAATCTTCCCATCCCAGGTAAATTTCAAACTAAATAATGAAACCTCCTAATCCAATAGCTATAAAAGGAGGAAAGAGGAAAATATCTCTGGATGTTCCTACTAAAAATAAAACACTCTTTATATACCTCCCAGGTGCTACGTACTCAAAAAAACACTTCCATCCCAAAGTGGATGAACGACCAGCGGGCAGTAAGAAAGGACCATAATGTCCCGAGATAGCCACTGTTGAGATTATTAGGCCATAATGGCTCTACTCCCCCCTGGGTTCTCTTTCGCGGAGACCCCTGGGGTTCCACTACCCCCTATCGCGTAGCAACAGACGTAAATTTTAATAACCTAGTGGCGTGCGTGAGGGCCTCTTGTTGCGTACAGTTGCGTCATGCATCCCCAGGGCATCCAGAGGAAAAGGGAGTTGAGGAAGAGGGAATGTGTTGGGCCTGTGTAGTCTTGATTGAGTTTTCAGTGAGTAGGGCTGGGTGACATAATGGTTTTTAATTGAAAATGCTTTTTTGTAGCGTTTGAACTGCTGTAAAAAAATTGTTTCGTGGGGGATATATTTAATTTTATGCGTCATGAATCAGTATATTAAGAATTCAAAATCTTGCAAAGAATAGCATTTAACTGCCTTCAGGATATGTATATGTAATATATAAAAGTAGATGCTTTTATTTACTATGTTTTTCCCTAATGGAGCTGCAGATTGGTATTTCTACCTTTGCAGACTTAGTACATTCCCTAAGAGTTGGTATCACTTTTTAGTTCGGCACCATATAGATCAAATGGACTCAATCTTTTTTTCTGCCGGCCACATACATATGTTAGTTATTTCATGCAGGTCGCATACATATAATGGCTATTTCACGCGGGCCGCAACATGAGGATTAATGAAAGGGAGGGGGGAGAAATGCTTTAAGATCAAGATAACATAGAAAATTTAAAATGTGGAAATTATCAAAGTTTTAAAACTCCTATTTTGCTTTTTTTTAATTACTATTTTTTTTTTTTTTGTCTCTGAATTTTTCTAAATTGGAAGGATTTAAGACTCACTCTTTCACAATTTCTGCGTAAACGGTTTCATTTGATTACCAATGATATAACAAATTTCATAGAGTGCTTTTGTTCTGTCTGTGACATTACCACTGACAAAACATTTTTTTGTTGTTGTAAAGATTATTCAAGAAAGTCTATATATCATCTCTTGAAAGAAATCTTCCAGGAAAAGGGTCATTGAACGATTCATGTTTATTGGTATTTTTTTTAAATACACGAGACAAATCAAACAATTACTGAACCCCATACCTGTTTTTAATACAAAATAGTCAACTTTCCAATGTTTTTGAAACAATCCATTTTCTTCGAATATTTTTCGCTTGCAAGATATGAAAGCTAGTTAAAAATTAGTTCCACTTATACAATGGTCGCTATTCTACTGTTGTCTATTATCAGCAACTGGAAAAAATATCAATTCGCACCCATACGACATCGACAGCAAAAAGCAAAATTGTTATATTTGATTTTTTAACAAAGAACTCCCCACCAAATTTTCATAAATAAATTTCTCAGATCAATGGGCTATAACAGGGCCATTATTAAAAACGAATTTATTGAAAATGTTCACGATTCCTAGTAAAAGAATATCATAATAGTCATTTGCGTCGCTATTCCTTAGTTTGTCCTGTATCAAAATTCCTTGAGAAGTACTCTTTTTAGAATCCCCTTGTCCTACGATATTTACTTACAAATTTTAGGGCCCTAGTGGCTTGGGGCCCGTGTTATTGAAACGTCTAATTACGGCTGTAACTGTGCCCCTGATAATAGCTTACACGTGCCTGACTAAGCGGTTGAAATTTCCCCCTAAATGACGTTTCCCCAATGTGATGAAATTTCTATAAGTAATTGATATTTCCCTTCACTTGAAAACGTGGTCATAATTTTTATATTAAGTTTAACCTCTTTATTTTTTATTTGAGTTTTAAAATCAAGGAAGCGAATAATTCACTTTCTTGTATTTTTGCACTTGATCAGCACGTTTAAAGTAAATCTTCTGATGGGAAAATTGGGTAAACGATGCTGTGTGATCAACATCAAGAAGGTTTTTTTACTGCTAAGACTAAAATTAAAAAAAAAAATGAATACTTTCTCTTCGTTATATCTATCTCTATAAAGGAGAAAAGTGACTCACTCCCCTATCGCGAGATCTCAGGCAATATTATACCGACAGACTTGAAATTTGGCAGGCATGTTACTTTTACGTAGTAGAGATCCACTAAGATAGAGTTTTGATAAAATCGACCTCTAAAGAACGTTGCGAGGGGTTAAGGGCTTCATGGATTAATGTTCCCATTTTTTCACTATTTGATCTACAGACTTGAAATTTGATAAGCATGTTTTTTTGTTGATTAGAGATGTAGATATAAACTATAGATGGATTTTAAGAAAACTGACCCCCGAGGAGGGTAGTAAAAGGAAAAACATTGATACAAATAAATATTCCCATTTTTGTACTACGAGTCCTGCAGACTTGAAATTTGGTGCAAATGTTTCTTTTGTTTAGTAGAGATCCAATTTGGAAGGGGGGGGGGTTAAGGTAGAGTAAAAGATAATTCACCTTCAATCTTAGAAATTCAAGTTCTGTTCTTTTTAAATCAAGATGGGGGGGGGGTAAGAATGTTTTCCAGTACAAATGACAGCTTAATGCTAGGATTCAGATAGGGTAATAATTTATAAACAAATGCATATATATTCATACAATGTTATGAAATACTCAGTAAAGCTGGAGATCAGCAGCTAGCTACATATATATGTGTGGTGCACGCGTGTGTATGCGTCTACTCGTGTTTATGTGTTCATGTGCGAGTGTATGCAGGCGTTTGTGTGCATGTGAGTTATTTATATATTTGATTATGTTCTTGAAAGAAAATATAGAGAAGATGAATAGAATGTGTTAAAATAAAATTTAAAGTGTACATTATTTTTCAATCGCCGTACATCAAAATATAATTCTACACTCTGAGTAATCTAGATACTCTTATCACCAGAAAAATCGAAACTGTACTTTCTCCAGCTCTCCATCACCTCCTTTACTTCTTTTTAGGTATTATTTATTTCGCTCCCTTATTGACGTTGCCTTTGAGTTTCCCACGCAATTTGTATTCTTTTCTCTGGCTTAACTTTATTATTTCTTTTGATCGATTTCCTACGAGTTTTTTTTTCCTTCCCTTTCTCTCTCCTGGAAGATGCTTTGTTTATTCTAAGGCAGAAAATTATCTCCCTCCTGTATCTTTTGATTTGATAAATGATTACAGCGAGCCCGCCATTTTCTAAAATGAGGTCAACGGGTGATTAGGACTACACTTCGTCTTGGCGAAATTGTCAACGTCCCCGGCTTAATTGTATTACGTTACTTTGTCCTTTTTTAGTTGTCTGTTCCTCAGTCTTAACATGTGAATGGTTTCCTCGTGTACAGAAATAGACGGGATGTTTTTAGTTTCTTAAGTGCTGAAATCTGTTCTTCTGTTAAGTAATGGTGTGGGTAATGATCGGTTCCTTCCTATGTTACATGTCAGATTTCCGAAAAGTAACAAAACACAGCTCTTAAGGCTATTTTTGTTGTGTTACAGCCCCTATTGTTTTACTTATCTCTATGGACGTGTTTAAAGAGATTTTAAGACCGGAGGAAAGGATACAATTGCTTTAATTTAGAACATATCAGTGAAATGCTTATTTCCAATTTATCAATAAATATTACCTATAAATATTTGCATTCAACAGATTTTTATCTGCATAGGTTTCTAGGAGAATGCAGATTTGTAGGGTTTTGCTTACTGATGTCCAAAATTAAGGTTACAGACACACAACAAATGCAATATCTTTGCATATAATTTTTTATTTGGGATAACATTTTGCACATATTTTACGCATACTCTGAGAATAATTATGCTAACAAATAAAACCTTAATGAGGGATACTTCTTGTAATATGCAAATTAGATCAAAAATTGTCAAAACACGTTGTGTAATAGTTAAAAAACTGAGTGCCTAATAAAAAATTTAGCCACCAACCCCTTATTGCTATACAGGCTTCACATCGAGCTCTCATAATAAAAATTAGGTTAATTTCACCTTGTGGCAACAATCCCATTGTCTTCTATAAGCGCAGTATTTAACATCTGGTGCGTGTTTGGAGGGTATTGAGGTCAAGGAATTGCTCTACATGAGGCATGTCAAACATGTTCGATAGGATTTAAGTCAGAAGATTTTGCTAGCTATTTCATTCAGCAAATACCTTCTTCCTCAAGAACGTCTTCGACAAGATCAGCTCTGTGTGGCTTCGCCTTATCATCCATCAAAATAAAATCTTGACCAGTTGCTCCTCGGAACAGTCTCACAAGAGTTTCAAGAACTTCACATTTATATCGCTATGCAGTAACACAGTTCGCATCAAAAATATGTAGCAGTGTACGGCCGTCTAACATAATGTCTCCCCCCAAACAAGAATTCCACACCTACCAAATTGTTCGGATGGTAGGCACCAGTGTAGACCAGTGTACATAGCATTCGAATTTCATAAACAATTTTTTTGAGAAATTTGCTGTACTCTAATGTTAATAATTTTGTCAACGACTTTTGACGGGATAATATTTGGCGACCAACTTTCTTAAGGGAAAAAATACTCAGATTTGAAAGCATGCCAAATCATTTCAATATCGTGGGATATATCGTATCATTATTTGTTCTTTCATTGTTGCTTACCTGTCTTTTAATCGATTATAATATATAACCGATATATATTTCTAATTTTGAAGAGATATAGTAAAAAAACTAAGACGAATATAACAAATAAGAACATTTGAAGGAACAGAGAGATATTTTTATTTACATTACTTTGCAGGTATTCCATGTATAAAACTTTGATAACATTTCACACACCAATTCAATCGTCTAGTTCAAGGGTACTCAACAATTTTTTTTGCTGGGTCGCATACATATGTTAGTTATTTCACGCGGGCTGCAACATGAGGATAAATGGGGGAGGGGTGGAGAAATGTTTTAATACCAAGATAACATTAGAAATTTAAAATGTGGAAAATTGACCAAAATATAACTCTTATTTTGCTTTCTTTAATTATTTTTTATGTATTTTATTTTTGTCACAACACTAAATGAGAAGCATTTAAGAAACATCCTTCACAATTTTTACATCAGTAAGTGGTTTCGTATGACTACCAATAACTTCATAGGATGTCTTTCTTACCACTGTGATATTACCACTGACAAAGCACTTATTTATTGTTGTAAAGATTATTCAGAACAAGTATTTATCACCTCTGGAAAGAGATCTTCGAGGAAAAGTGTCATTGAATAATTTCTGTGTATTGGTATTTTTTAAATACAGAACTTTCTTGATAAATCAAACAATTATGATCCAGATTTGTTTATCAGTACAAAATAATCAGAATACCAATTGTCTTGAAACGATATATATTCTTCGGATATTTTTCGCTTGCAAAAAAAGATAGTTAAATAATAGTTCCACCCATAAAATTGTTGCTACTCTACTGTTGCCTGTTACCACTAACCTAAAACATTTCAAATAGAAAAAGAATATCAATTCGTACCCGTGCGACACCGACATCAAAAAGTAAAATTGTTATATTTGATTTCTTGACAAAGAATTTCTTACCAAATTTTTAATGCAATGTTCTTTAATAAGTCTATTTCCCAGAGGAATGGGCCATGACTGAGCCACTTAAAAAGACTCGGTGAGTCACATGTGGCCTGCGGGCCACAGGTTGAATATCTCTGGTCTAGCTCCTGCAACACTCCGTCAACGTTATCAACACGTGTTATCCTTTCGTGCAATTCTATTATATCAAGCAGCAAAAGGATTAAGAAAACTTGGTCATAAGTAAAAAACCAAGTTTCTGGATAACACTGAAAGGTTGGCACGTGCTGTTAGTAACGTTAAAAGTGCCATGTGTTGAGTAAATTGCGTCAGGAACTGGACTATCACATTGATGTGCGTTCTTTTACCATTGGTTTCACATATAGAACACCTATGAAGCATGTAAATAAAACTTGAAACATTTTTTTATTCTTTAAAATGTTCTTTTTTGTTGTATTCATTTTTGTGCTACGACACCCTGATGGATACTATGAAAAACCCTGTATTTATGTAGCAGTAAAAGAGATTTACCTGTCTTGGGCTAGGTACTTAAGGTATCCGACAACCCTAAAATTGTGAATTTTGCGAAAAATTGAATAATTATTTTTATGATTTTAATTTATAGGTCATCATATTAGCTTTATAAAGATACCAAGTTTATTTTCCGTTCTCTAGAACAAAAACTACAAGTGTTTTAGTAAAAGTAGAAACCATAGCTTTACACAAGATGTCAATCTGTAAAATGCGTTTTACTTGAAATGTGTTTTTTTTTCTCTCGAAAAGCTCAAACGGGGCCAGCGATTGCTAAAAATGTTTTGAAAATAATTAACTGAAATTTTTTGTGTATGTTTTGTATAATAGTAGAGGTATTTTAACTCTCAGATTTATCAATCACTGTTTTATTACAAAATTTACAGTCCCTTACGTGAATATAATCACTGTTTATTTAAGCAATTTCATATAATAACTAAGATAAAGTGCTCTAGTTTTTGTAAGAATTAAAATACCTCTTATCCTGACGGTCATTTCAAAAATGAATAACATAGCAACACATCAGAAATGAAAAATTGAAAATTTGTTCCTAAACTTTTGGTACAGAATGGGCCTTGTTTATATTATTTTTTTTCAAATGTTTACCCATTTTTTCTCATTTTAGTAACAATGATTGCTTTTTTTCTTCTTGATTTTAGCATATTTTCTTAAGATATACTAAACAAATTTAAAAACAGCAAAAAATCCCCATATCTCCATTTTTTTTAAAAAAAAGGTGTCGCCAGCAGTTGAATACCTTAACCCTTTCGCGCCTAACGGGACACATACGTCCCAAGTAAATTAGAAAAAAAAATGGCGGACAGGAACGCTTATCTGTCTAATTGGAGACTTTCCCATCAGTCCTGCCAATATTTTGAAGGTATTTTCATTCACAGAACATAGATGGCACTATCGTACATAATGCAATTCCCGCGTTTTTAAAGTATTGTAGCTGCTCATTCCATACTATACAAACGTAAATAGTTTAGTTTTGGAAAATACCACCTATTTTCGATTAGATTTTGATTAATACAAAAATCTAAGGTCAGATAAGTTACTCATGAAGCGGATTACCTCTAATAAACTGGTAAGTGGCAAAGTTTCACTTCCGTTTTTATTATCGGGACATATGTGTCCCTCTTGTCTTGGATAATGAGAACACATTGTCCCAACAATCCTATGTGATCATGATGCTAAGTAATTGCCACGAAGCCAAATACGCAAAAGTAAATTGCTGCATGAAAGATGGAAGCAAAGAAAACTTTGAGGGCACTGTTGCAATTGAATTCTACAACAAAATCATGGAAAGTGTAGACCTTGCAGACCAAATAGCAAATATCTATAAATTAGATTGAAAATCTTGCAAGTGGTGGAAAAAAGTATTTTTTCGTCTATTGATGAGTGCAGTGGTGAACTCATTGACTGCGTGCTGCGAACTCAAACATCGAAAAACCCATTTTCTTGATTTCATTGAACCTCTTGCAGAAGCCTTGATGGCGTCCGGAAAGCTCAACTCACAGTATCAACGCCATAGAGGAACTAGACGCCCATCCAAAACATCACGAAGCTTAGTCAGTGTTGGTGACCATCTGCCAGTAACAACAAAAACACTACGGTAGCGCCGTAAATGTGTACAACAAAAGAAGGAATCACGCACTTAAATAATGTGCACGATGTGTAATGTCCCATTGTGCAATGATTGTTTCAAACCATACCAATAACAATTAAATTTTTATGACTAGAAAATCATATTTTTTTTTAAAAAAAGTTACTCATTGAAGACTACTGGGCACATATGTTCCAGTAGTCATATATGCCCCGGTCCTAAATCAGTGTTTAAAATTTGCCTAAAAATATAACATCTTAGTTTCAGCATTCTAGTGTGCCCTACTCATAGTTTATGCTACCAAAATAGTTCTGTTGTAAGAAGAAAAAAACTCGCCGTGAAAGAGTTAAATAAGTTAAACAAACCTTTGTTATATTAGTTGCGATCTATCTCAGTTGAAAATCTAAAGGAAACTTATGCTTTTAATTTCATTCTCTGTTTTTGATTCAATATTTTATTGAAAATATAATTAAATGAAAAGTATAATAATCTGTGATATTTCCTAATACTCTAAGATTAAATCTGAACATTAACTGTGTTTGAAGCTTTATTTTAAAAATTAATAACTTTTGACACTTCAACAAAAACATTCTATATCATTTTAAAGATAACCAAAGTCTATATCCAAAATCCCATAAGTTTGTATATTTGGATCAATAGGTTTATTTTGCATTTTGAACTTATATTCAGATGGTGTTGCTGATCAAGAGATATTCATATGAATATGAAAATATTTATTATTCGAAAACATCCAACTTTTGCTGCACAAAACTTCCGAATTGAATATAAATGTTCTCCCGATTTGCATACATTTTGTCCTCTGTACAGTAACTTAATAATATTTACTGCTATTGGAAATCAAAACCCCGAATAAATGTTTAAAGTATCAAGTCCTAAATGCCAACCTGGATAAAGAATATCCCATATTCTTCACTTGTTTACATTTGATTGTATGATTTTACACAAAATGTTCTATATCATTTATTTACGTTCCATACAGATAAACGGAGATTCACGAACCTCGTTTGATTTTGAAATTTATCTTGCCAAATATAAAATATGTCTCACTAGATAAGCACGAAAACATATCTACAGGAAAATATTTCAAGAATATTTACTGTTAAATATAATGTTTTTCTTAGTAAAATAAAACATGCAGGGTACGAAAATTGTTTTAAGAAACACACAGTATTGAAAAAATAAGAAAGCAATGTGCACAAAGAACGAAAATTTGATAGAGCAATTTTATGTATAATAAATTACAGTTTAAAAAATACCCTTTTATGATTAATCGTACTGAAATGTAATTTAATATTTTAGTAGCCAAATCTGGAAGTGGGATCTGAAAATGGGTAATCGTTAATCCTGATGATCCTGATCAGGGCAATGGAACAAAGTTATTAAATTATTTTATTGGCATCGGTCCTGGACAAGTGAGCCAACATTTCAAATTAATCCGACAATTGAATGTGGATAAAAACTGAATTCAAAGATTCCGTTACATTCATGTGAAGCTTATTAAAGGGTACTAAACATAGATGTAAGTAAGACACAAAAAATATTTTAGTAATTATTTTTTAGTACTTTCCTATTTTAACGAATACTGATTAAGTCAAATTTAAAAAAAAGTCGCCAATTTAAAAAATGCCAGAAAATGACGTCATCGATGTTATCACTGTATTCGAACAGGTGGAGGAACCCTTGAATATCGAGGCATTTGGCGACATCTTTTGGTTTGACGAATTTGGTCCACGGTAATAATACGTAAGCTCATTTTTGTTTATAATGAATTGAGTGAACAGTAAAATTTTGGTACTCGTGGAAAATTCGCAACGTACCGATATCACAGATTAGTTTCACACACACATATATATATTGCAATTCTTTTAAGTATTAATCATGTTAATTCATCTCTCTTGTAGAGAAATTTTGATTATATATATAGTGCCGGTGCTATTTCCAAGCCACTTCCACAACTGTCCAGAGCATGCCTAGGAGCGCTCTCCATGTTTTGGGAGCTTGACAGTAGTTAGACGCTCGGGAATAGGACGCCATGTTGCACAAAATAACGAACGCCGAATCTAACAACTGTTTGAAGACGAGTTGGAGCATCGAGAAAACGATTTACCCTTTCCCTGAAATGATGAACTGACCTGTACATATGTAAATAGTTATGAACAATTACACAAAATTAATCAAATATATTATATATATATATAACGTCAAATTCTGAATTCTCAATTAAAATGTATAATTACCAATAAACTTAATATAGGAAATCAGTGCTTAATAATAAGTATAACAATAAGTAATATTTACACGAATAAGATCATAAAACACATTAGGCTAAGTGGTAATAATAATAATCTTCCTTATCGTCTGAATTTCTTATGGCTAACCACAAGTATTGGATTTACATTAACGTCAAATATCGTTTATAGTAACGATATAGTAATCGTAATCACATTATGAGTTTTTTCTTTCATTTTTTTATAAACACATTCTACTTCCTTTTCGACTTGAGTGGAACACAAGACCATTTTTGTAATGCTATTTTTTAATATAATTCAAAAATTTATATTCATATACAAGGTAGTTAGGTGAGTGAATTTTGACCACATTTAGGATTTAACAGCAGTGGAGAAAACTAAATTTGCAACTAAAATCGAGTTATAAGATTATTAAGAACACCAACGCGTAACATTTTCCTTTAATTAGTTTTTGGTTCTTACGTATTATATCTTCTACCAGTTTTACCAAACGGACAGACTTTGAAAATTCAAAAAATGTCGCCAATTGCTATCATTGTTATTATTATTGTGCTCGAACGAACGCTAGAAATGTTTCCGTTATTGGCTGTATATCACGTCATTTGGTAACGTCTTTTGATTTGACGAATTGGTTGTCGGTATAATACATAAGTACCGAATATTCCAATAAAAATAGATAAAACTACATTTTCTCTCCTCTTAGCAGAAAACAAAACAATGCAACTAATTTAGTGGTGATTGGTTTTAGCGTAACTTCGAAATCGCAATAGGTATAAAAATTTAGTTCCAAAACAACCATTTGTATGAGATTGTTTGATAAAAATACTCCATTGTAAAATCATGGAAAATGGTAGCAATATCTTAGATATTGAGCCTTCTATCTCATTAAAATGAGCACATTTATTTTACGTGTTTTTTTCATCTTTGTGAGTTATTATAGTGATATTGAATAGAGGTTTAAAAACAGAAAAAAGAGCCATTGAAGCAATTAGGTACAATTTTCCCCTTAGTCAACAAAAATGTGGATTTAAATTATGATCCTACCGTTTATTTATAAAATACTATGTTATTTTATTCTTAATCGAATAATAACGGATGCTGAAACTTCACAGGCGAAAGAGCTTAATTCGTAAGTAAAGGTCTTTATTTAAAAAAAATGTTCAATAATTAACTATTTTAAGATGAATAATTAGGCGAAAGACTTCAATTTTTTAAAAATGTCGTAAATTATTTTCATTTATATCACGCAGTGTTTTAGTTTTCATTACTGAAAAAAATACTTTTCGTTATAACTATATCATGTAGCAACTTTCAATATTTGCTAATTTTAAGGCAGTAATGCATTACCGTTATAGACAGGGTTTTTTCCCCTGACATTGGTAGTAGTTTTGAACTACTATTGCGGAAGAAACTAGCAAAAATGTGCCAATTTAGTATCAAACATAAGTGGTACAATTATAAAAGAAAAAAGTACCGAAAAATATTAATTTTAGATAACCTGTAAACATAGTTGTGTCATTTGCTTGTTTACTGTTATTCCTTTAAATAATTCAAATCGAAGGGAAAAATAGAAAAGTTTAATAAGGATGAATATAAAGTTTTCTATATTACAATTTTACAAATTACGCAGGAACAAAAAATTAAAGAAATGGTTCCTTTTTTTTTAGCTAGGTGCAAACCTTCCCTAAGGTCTATTTAAGAAGAGGAAGCCCAACGTACGCACAAATGAAAGCTGCTCAGTATTATTTCTTACTAACTTTACTGAATTGATAGCAATATTTGCAATTAATTACTTACACCTTACTAAATGAAAAGCACCGACAAATTTTTTTAATTTGAAATTTATTTAGTAAATCATATGCATAACGTTCTAAACCTGATGCCTATAATTCTCATCTAGAAATCTAAAACTATTTACTTATTCCTTTACGCATTAATAAATGAGAATTAAATGAAAAAGCGATAAATGTAAAAATTTAACATTTCTCCCTTACAAAAATGTCCAAATTCAGACGTTAAATTAAAACATGACTTAGAAAAAAAATGTATTTAATTTGGAAACACTTCTAATAATTTAAAAACAGTAAACGCATTTAAACACACACACACACACAAATATATATATATATATATATATATAAGAATACTTAAAACAAATTAAGTATCAATTTTTTAAAAAAATCATCTTGTTACTTAATTGTGCTTCGAAATAAAAACGTAATTACGTGCTTGAACTTTTATTCACATTAAAGAACATCTCAAATTAAGATATTATTTTTAGCTAGCATTAAATTAAATTATTAAAAATATATATATAAATACGTTTGTAATAATATTAAGTGCGTATATATATATATATACATATATATTTGTGCTTTTTTGAATGTTGAACAATTAATCGTTGCTGTGTTTTAAAATTCGACACATTAATCTTAAATTTTATTTAAATAATTATGTAATGTGAAAATTATTTTTCTAATATTTATATCAGCGATTCTCAAACTGTAGGGGGCGCCCCTTTTAGGAGGGCGTGACAACTCTACGAAGATGCTGTGAGCATATTGAAAAGTCAAAAACAAAAGCTATTTTAAAAAAAAAGTATTAACTTACTGTAAGTAAGCAAACAAAATACATTCTGACATAATAAAAATAAAATTAATTATCATTTATACTGATGTATTATACTTATAAATGTATCAGTGATACACAATGTATTTTATAATTAATTTAACAATACCAAGTTAAGAGCAAGTTTAAAAATTACCAGTGACCTGACCCCATGGGCTTATCATACAAAAATTATATACAAATGTTAGAACGTATCTTTATTATTTTTATGGTTTATAATTAATCCCTTAACTGCCTATTAAAAGTTACGCGATTCGCTTCCCAATGCCAAAATTTTCTAAGTGGGCACGCGTATGTGATGTATTGGAAGGGGAGGGGAGAGGTAAGAAGAAGCAAATCCTTCGCAAACATTTTCAAGGTCCCTTTATTGCATTCCAAAGCTTTCAGAATATTTTAATGGATAGCAATGCAGAGAAAAGATCGCACTTCCGAAAGACGTATATATACGTCCGGTGAAATTAACGCTTTGACTGAGTAAGAGGTTTATGTACGTCAGTGGCACTTAAAGTGTAAAGGCTGTATCGTAGTTTTAGCGTCAAAGTACAATATTATTGAATTCCAATTCATTGTTATTGTATGATGAGTGCACAATGAAATTTGTGATTGAATATTGGGTCGCAAATATCGAAGCTTTGAGAAGCAATGATTTAGATACATAGCGTTGTGATATGAAACAATAACTATATAAACAGTAACCCAAGAAATTTAAGGAACAAGAGAACAAATTTTAGTCCAACTAACCTAAAGCTAATAAAATATCATTCCGAAGATAAATTTCATGCAGAAACATTAAAGAATTGCTATTAGCGTAAATATCAAGTAATGAACAATAAAATAAGGTAGAAAAAAAATTCCTTATAGAACAAAGAACTGTATTAATGCTTACGAAACATGTTTAGCCCGCAAGAAATGCTTTAAGCTATGACTACACGATTTTAAATTAGAGAACAAAAAACCCAAAATAAAAACCAAAACAACGAAAATGCGTAATTTTTATACGTTACAAATCCTGACACTAAACCCCATGAAGGTGACGATTAGATTGCTGGCGGATTGATGAACAATTTGAGATGTAATGTCTACCCGTATTACAGAAAAATAAAATAAATAGATAAGTTAAAAGGAAATATAAAATACCTGTTATGTATTATAAATTTATTTTTAACTGTTATTTAGAGTTTAGCTGTAAGTTATAAATAAATAAAAAGATACATCAAAAAAATTTTAAAAAGAGAAAAAACGGAAGAAACTTTAGTTTGGCAAGTTTTTCTTAAGACAAATTTTTAATCAATTTATTCTAGTTATTGTTCTTTTCCTGACACCTTTCAGATAAACGATTTTAAAACAATATATATTATAATTTGTAAAAATAAATTTCTAATGGGTTGCTAAATCAATGACAAAACTGTTAAAAAACAATACAAGGAAACAATATAAATCCATGAAAGTATTCATTATTCACACTTTAAACACATATGGCAGTGAATAATAATATTATTACTCAATATATATATAATCATTTTTAAATGGGAGCAATTTGTTTTGGGATAGATAATTATTACTAACTAATTATCTCTTCTAAAGTGTTAACATCAAATTTAAAAAATAAAATAATAATCTGCTTTTTAATACAAGTACAAAAAACATTTTCGAATTTTAAGTTAGTGAAACTAATTTCCTATGTTTTTACACCATTATTACCGCAATAAAAATGCTTTTGGCTTCGGACTTTTAATTAATAAAGTAAACATATATAAGGAATGAGGTTCATTCTTTTTCTTCTCTCACTTTTTATGTTACTTTCTCAGGAAAAATATTTTTATACAATGATTAATAATATAAGACTATTGTTTTCCTTTTCTTTTGTCGTTTCTATGGAAATATTTTATCTAACGTAAATCCCCTTATATATATTTTAAATATTTAATTATTTTGGGTTCTGGGTGTTTCAGTGTAAATTTAAAAGAAACAATGTACCTATTAAAATAGATAGTAATAAAAAGAAGTTATTTTTTTTTTAAATAAAAAAAAAAATCACAAGCAAAAAAATAGTAATTTTCCGAGTAAAATCTCTAAACTTTTATTTGTATTGCTTGTGCGTGTTTTACAATTTAAATACATAATTGTGTAAAACAAACCAATCTAAACAATGGAATATTTTTAGTTCTTATATACTCGATTTACTTAAATTTTTATAATTGTTGACTTTCTAAAAGAATAAGAAATACTTGTATATTTTGTGGTTTGAATCGTAGAATAAGAAGCCGTTTACATTTAGTCCATACTATTTGTATTTTTTACCTCTAAGGGCAAAGTCAACTATTTGGGCAAAAACAAAACATTTGGCTTGTTCCACCACAGCACTACTGGTATCAGTGAGTGAGTGAAAATTAACATCGCACTGTTCAGCTACACGAGGGTTTTTGGCGACGGTCCGCGTAATTTTGAACCATGGTCAAGTGACGCGAACGACACCTGAGCTGGCACCCCCTCTCCTAACTACCACACCACACCAACGGGAGGCTTTTGAGCTCTTCAGTTGTACTGGGATCGAACTCATGACACGCTAGCCATGATTCGATGCCTAGACCACTTGGCTACCGCGGTCACCACTACTGGTATCAGAGCAATCATCCTTGTGGTTCTCTGACACTTGGTTGCAACACAGGCAGTACCAAACCATACTTACTCGCTTTCTCAGTAATCAGTAACCGTGGTAGCCAAGTGGTCAAGGTATCGGATCATGGCTAGCGTGTCATGAGTTCGAGCCCCGTACCACTGAACACCTACCATGTAGGGGAGTGATGCACGTTAAATCTGTCGAGAGGTCAAACGTCTTCCCGTTGGTGTGGTGTGGTGTGGTAGTTAGGAGAGGGAGTTCCAGCTCAGGTGTCATCTGCGTCACTTGGCTATGGTTCAAAATTACGCGGTCCGTCGCCAAAAGGCCTCGTGTATAGCTGAACAGTGCGACGTTAATATTCACTCATTCTCAGTAGTCAACTTTTATTTTTACTATACACTGATAGTACCACTAGCTATGCAGTCGGCACCAATTGTATCATTATTAAGAACATATCTGAGAGTCAGGGACGTCTTGAGACTTTTTGAGGCTCTGGATCCCCTCAAATGGGGACCCCATATAAGACCCTTAAAAGTAGAAAGTACATAGAATAAGTTGTCAAATACTCGTACAAACAGTGACCCGAAACAAATAAATGCACATGATTTGCGATCGCACAAACTGACTCGACCACACACAATTGCCGCCTTTTGAATATATGACTAATGATGGTGTATGTTTTTGTAGACATAGGATTATATGTAGATGAAGGTCATTACATGTAGCCAGTTGACTCCTTTCGTTCGAAAGTCCCTGTTTTTCGAAGAACACAACCGGGATTAACATTTGACCGTTGAAATAAATTATTCGAATAGTGATTTTATTATGATTAAGTCGAGAACACACAAGACGAGGCTCCTGTTGCGACCGAGATCTTGTGCACGAGTCCAGTTGGCCCTGTCTTAAGACGTTGCTGCTGAGAGTATGGGAAGGAGATCAATCCATCATTGGTTTTTGATGGCCTAAGGGTACATAAAGCAATGGATCTCCTGATCTAGCCATGCTGATCTCCAGGAATATGCTACAGCACGTTTAATACAAGATTTTTTTTGTGTGGAATAAATGACATTGAAATGCTGGAATAGATAATCATAAAGTGATTATAATTTAGAACATTGTAAACATTTTTGTGCCTTGAAATTTGTGTGAATATTTAAGGCGCCTCTTTAGCTAGTAGAAATTTGGAAAGAGAATTTGACTTCCCACGTGTGCACCCCCCCCATCCCCAGTTGTGCTATATATAAACCAGCCATTCCTTTTAAATTAGTTAACTAACACTACATATTTAAATTTTCTTTTTGAAATTTTAATGTGCATATATACATTAAGAATTTTCTTAATTCTCTTGAAGATACAGTCGCTTTTTTTTCTTATGAAGCAACTGAATGTTTAAAATGTTAATTCTTTCAAAAAACTCCAATGCATAATTGTATCCCAATATTTCATCCAAAATGGCTACAAAAAAATTTTCATCTCAAAAATTGAAATGTTAGGATTTTATGTATTGTGTTGCATTTCATTCTTATTTGTATGAAGCATTTATCTTTTTGATAAATATGTTGATACATGTTTCTTTTGCTTGTATAAATACCCATCAAGCATGTAAAATAAGGGTAAAATATGTTTCTTTGTAAGCATATAAAATATATTCTTTTATAATATGGAAATCTGCACTGAAATCTTAGAGAGTAAAGCTATTCGGCATTAGTTTTTTCAAGTGAATCTATTTGTTTATTTCGAAGGAATTCGCCTTATAGATGACTGGTTTATCAACTATTAATTGGTAATACAATTGGCACTGTACTCACAAAAATCGATATTGCAACTACGTTAGAACTATAATTGGTAGCACACACAATACTTGTCTTTATTTAAAGCAATATCAAAATAATCGTGCTCAGTAAAATCAATAATTGATGCAACTGCGCTTACAGCAGTGTTTCTCAAACTTTCAATCCTTGTGACCCAATTTTCAATCATAATTTTCTTCGCGCCCCCTTTTGTACAATAACAATATATAGAATGTAATAATTAGGCATTACGACGTATATGAGACTACAATACAACCTTTTAATTATAAACCGCACAAAATTAACAAGATAGTACTAAATTTTGTATATGACAAGCCCATGAAAGTCAGTAGTAACTATTAAATCTATTCTTAACTCAGTATTGGTAAATTATTTATCAAATATATTGTGCACTACTGATAGATATATAAATATATTATGTCAATGTAAATGCGTCAGAATGTATTTTTGTTTTGCTTATTTTAAGTAAATTGAAGATAAAATATTATTTTAAAAAAAATTTCAACTTTTTGATATGCTCGCATCCCCCACGTAGGGTTAGGACGCCCGATAATGGGGCGCGCCCCACAATTTGAGAAACGCTGGTTTACAGTACAATTGATAGTATCAATTGCGTTCATAAAATCAGTCGTAATGATTCAAGGGAGCTTATACAACAATTGTGTGAATGCACGTGTGTTAATAATATAAATATGCTTATTAAAAACAATCCGGAAAAAAATGGAATATATATGAATGGGAAAATTATCTTCTATGTTCGGCAACTAGCTTTTGATCCTAGCATCAGTGTTTATTTGAACCACCAACCTACAGGTCTGCAGCTACTACGTGCACGACTTATACAACTGGGGCGAAAGGGATTCCTTATTGGATCCAGTCGCTTAGAGTTTTTTAATCATGTCGTTTGTTGCTTGCAACTTATAGAAAATGGGCCCGCTGCACATGGGATTAAATTAATCAATTAAATGTTCCTTTGTCGAGAAATGTATCTTCAAAAGACAAAAAGAATATTATTTGGACATATTATAAACAGTTAGATTAGTTAAATGGTGTTAAATTAATATTGTCTTTAATAGATTAAATATATGACCAAATGGAGTAATTGAGTTACTTTTAAACGACAATTGATGGCATTTCTGAGTGTGTGGTTTTCTCGCGATAATAATACACTTTTAAACCTGTTGCACAATCTAAATGACTCAAAATGTATAAGTAGTGAACTTTTATTATTTGACATATTCTGAAAAAGTACAAAACATGCTTTTCATTACATCAAAACATAATTAAAATTAACGGATTACTATATTTATACCAAGCTCAATTTTCTTCTATTACATTTTACCCACGTGAATCATAAACTCTGAATTCATGAAATTAGACTGGATAAGGAATGTATATATAATTGCATCTTAGGCAATATGTATAAATGCAAAAATAACTGTATAAAAAGTGTACACTTTAAAAAATTACCTTACATAGTGATTTTAAAATCTCTCTCACTAACTGGTATACATGTAAGTGAGCGAGTATTAAGGTCGCACTATTCAGCTACTAGAAAGCTTTTGATGATGGACCTCGTAATTTTGAATGACGGTCAAGGGACGAGGACGATAACTGAACTGGCAACTCCCTCTTCTAGTTTCTACACTACACCAACGGGAGGACGCGTTTGACCTAGACATATTTAACGCGGATCCATCCCATCTGCGCGGAACTGGTATAACTGGTATCTGCATATTCGTATGAATGAATTGAAAAATGCAGCAATTAGAATGATACGATTTAAAACAAATTAAAAAAGTAAATTTTATTAAAAAAATATCTTGAATAAAATTTTTTTATAACTCTAAATTAGACTCCAAAGAAATAATAATTTAGTAAACAATATAGCGAAACCTATAGTGACTGAGTGTTAGTGCATCGCGCTTCCACACCACAGGTCCGAAGTTCAAACCTCGGTCTGGTAAAGGTCGACATAGCCTTTCATCCTTTCAGTGGATTGATAAATGAGTGCCAAGCTTGTTTGGGAAATTAACACTGGGGGTTTCACGTCAGGCTGATCGCCTGTTTGGAACATCTACTCATGCACATTAAAGCCCAAGGACACGTATACTGATGTGGGCACATCATGAGTTGTTTCGCCACTGAGATAAGTTAAACACTATTGCAAATTTAACCACTTAATATTTCTGAACTATTCGTAATTTCCTGGATTATATGAAAGAAAGATGATGCAATAATAATAAATGTGACAACGAAATTCGAGACATAACTCAGAAATAGATTTGTATGTATAAATTTTGAGGGCCGTGGTAAGCCTAGTGTTTAGAGCATCGGACGCCAGACCGGAAGGCGTGGGTTCGATGCCCGATGCCACCAAATACTCGCAGAGTACAAACGAAGAACGTGTTCGATAAATCTCTGGGTCCGAATGGTGTCACCATCTATCGTGAGCAAAATCGTGCTCTCACCTTCATGGGCTCAAAGCTGACAGACGTATCTCTAGCCCGTTGCCATGATGAATTTCGTGGGCTTCGATCTGACTACGTCAGACAGGTGGCATAAACAACAACAACACAACAGCAACAGTAAAAAAGTACTTGAGCATCAAGTTAAAAATACAAGTTTCATAATAAAAATTTGCTATAACTATCTCTATAAAAAACTACACAAAGGATAATCGATTCAGAGATAAACGTAATGCTATCTCAAATTTGAAATCTAAAAAAAAATTCTACAGGTGCAACGGGTCTACCCGCAAACCTATTAATCTTCTTGGGGTAAAATTATTCTTTTCAACTGTAAATTCTGTTGAAAACTTATCCCGAAGAAGAAGACATGATTTATTTAAATTATTTTTTCTATTTAATTGTTGTCATTTAGGTACGCGAAGGTAGTCGACGGATAGTCGTAGATGGTCTACAGTTGATAATTGTAGCTTAAAAGTAATAAAATCGTGATTAAGATTTACGACAGGAGGTCGTAAATTTAAGAAATACATTTACAGTGAATTTAGCGTAACGGTCAAGAGTACCCCAAAAGTAAGCGGAATAAATTATACTTATATATTAGTAACCTTAAGCCGTGTGATTGATCTTCCAAATATTTTATATAAGTGCATTTCCTACCTTTAGTTGTGTTGATTAAGTAAACAGAGAAATAGATTTGAGTTTATAACTTCCTATGGCTGATATTTGCTCGAATCCCCAAACACAAAAAACCTTTAGTAGGTTGTTACAGATGGAATTTCAAAAAAATTCTCCGAGATGTCCAAACTATTCTTACCTGTAGTTTTAACGTACCAACGATGACGAGTCTGGATCTTTCCGGTTTTGTATTGCTTCGCATACATACTCACAAACTCTTCCTAATGTATATAAAATCATGAAGTCGAGGTTTTAGAAAATAAATAAATTAAAAAGAAATTAGAAGAAAATTTTTTGGGCATGAATATGCTAACGACTCCTTCTAAATATCACTTATATTCCCTAAAAAAATTTTTAAGCAACTCAATCAATGGTATGGATTTTTGTGTGTTAGAACGAACAAAACTTTCAAACATATATAAAATCACTGATAAGTAATAAAAATTTTAAAAAATATATATTTATTTTTTTTCCAAACAAAGAAAATCTTCGTCAATTTTCATAAGAAAAACTATTGGAAAATTATTAACTGATGAAGTATTTTCGATGTAATACTACTTTTTTCTGTTAAAAAGGCAACTACTGCTTCTATCTTAAGCATTTAGATGTAGGTATAGAAATATATGTATATATATAGTATTTCTGTGGCTAAATCTATTATATCATGACTATAGTTATCTTAGGTATATAACTAATTTTTGTATATTTTTGTAATATATATATATATATTTCTATACATATTCTATACAAATTTGCGTAATATATAGCTATGGTCCTGATAAAAGTATATTTATGTTTTTGTTTGACACAAACTTGGCAACTTGAGAAAATAAATACCTTCTTTTGTTTTTCTGGAAGAATGCCATCACTATCTTTTATCGTAAAATATGTTATCATTTATCTGGGACATATTTTACTTTACGCAAAACTTTACTTTTAATGCAAAACGAAAGACAAAATTATTATCATTTGTTTTGAATATGTTTATAAGTAAGAACTTAATTATATGCTGTCCTGTTTTAAATAAACAAATATCTAAATTAAAGTTATTTAACAATGTTATTAAGTTATTTTAAATTTCTTATTAACTGAATCCATAGTTTTTGCTTAAATTTGCCTTCTATGCCCTTGAAAAATAAACTTTGATTTGACTACTTCACATACTCGAATTTTTCCTCTTGTAGCTAAGTTAAGTACCGACGAAAATGGTGTAACTCAGATGATTAATATCAACATTAGTTTCATCCAAACGGGCGGTAAATTATAATTGTAAGTAAATTCCAATAATTAAATCTAAAAACGTATGATTTTCGTACCTAATGTGAAATAGAATAAAATACATTACTTAATGAAATATACCTTTTAAATGAATTTATTACACACATTATTTACTATTTGTATTTATTATTACATTTGTGTTTGCAAACTCGAACGATTTTGGACCCTTACAGTGAAAACATTGTAGCGTCGCGAAGTGGTACCGACGCCAATCCCACAGTTTAATGTTAAAAAGAAAAATTTTCTGGGTTAAACCATTACTATCTAGAATACAACATTGTAATATTAAATAATGTCCAGTTTAAGAGTCAGTCTGTGCCTGGCAAGCCGTTGCGAAACTTAATTTATCCGCTTTCGTTCGTTTGTTTTTTTGCTCCAGAAGTTCAATACACCAGGCTATTGTTCTGAGTGCGCTCGCCTTGCAAATCATCTGCATTGCTGATAAATTCTTTTTCCATCGCAAGAAAAGAGAGTTTTTCATTCCTGACGGTGCTAGCTCCCACAATTTACTGTGTCCCGCAAGATCAGGAAACATGTTTGGCACGTATTCTTCTTTCTTCCAAATCGACAATCCAGGGGCGGGGCACCTACACGCCCCTCGTCACCTCTCATTGGCATGCCCCAAACTTTGCAATCAGTGCCTCGGACTCATTTGCGCACCCCTGGTACGGACCGAACAATGGCCCTGGTTCTTCTCCATCTCTCCCGCGACAAAGGCTTGTCCCACATCTGGGCTATAAGTTGTCTCGCTACTAGTTTGCCCTTTGAAGTCTACTTCTACCACCCTCCATAGTGCCAGACTTCTAACTCAGATAGTCTCCGTAAAAGGGCACAGAAATAGACTAGGTCTGATCTAGTGTGTGTTCGGATACACAGGCGTTGAAAGTCAAGAAACAAATAATAGGGCAATGATTTCAAAGCCATTCTCACAAACAGTTCACATTTGTTATGCATCCAGTGTAAAATGCAAGCCACTTGTGCTTTGATAGACACACAATGTCTCTGGCGGCCAATTGACCCTCTATATGTCAATCTTGAGATGTATAGAGGGGTGGGAGTTCTGTTAATGTGTCGTCGTTACAACAGATTTAGGAATATATATAAATATATAAGTTCAAATGTTTTTACGTATGAACCTTTGTTCAATTATTCACAATGGGTAAAGATTTACCCACTATATTCTGGACTTATTTCAGAACTATAATAGAAAAAGACAAGATTATTCGTCACAGTGCCTCCTCTTTATGTTGGTTGGTTGAAGTGAAGATAAAACTAATTATACATCCCGAGAGGGGGAATCAAACACAGCATGGATATAGAAGCCATCCACATCATTTGCAATAAATTACTTCTTTAACTTCTTGCCACCGGCATAAGTAAAAGTTCGCTCAGCCAAAGCGACAGTTACCCCGAACATATATATAAGTGTTTCCAAAGTTCTATATTTTTCTGCGCACTGCTATCATTAAAATTATTCCAAAGGTTTTCAAATGCAATAAAATGACCTTTACAACATTTGCGAAGGACCTTGATAACTTATTACACTTCACCTTACCCAATACATCCCATACAAACATCTACATGGAAAACTGTGGCAATTGTTGAGAGAATCAAGTAACTTTTAATCGGCAGTTAGGGGAACAATTATAAACCGTATAAATTATCAAGGTAAGCATTAATTTTTGGATATAATTTTATATATAACAAGAACATGGAGTCACTGGTAATTATCAAACTTGTTCTTAACTTAGTATTGTTAAATTAATTATAAAATGCATTGGACAATACTGATACATTTATAAATGTATTATATCAGTGTACATGTGTATTTTATTCTTTTAAAATGGCAGAATGTATTTGTTTACTTACTTTCGTTAAATTAATATTTTTTAACTAACCTTTTGTATTGAATTTTAAATATGCTCGTTCCCCCTCGTAGAGATATAACGACCCCATAGGGGGCGCGCCCTACAGTTTGAGAAATGCTGGATAAAATGAAATCATTCGTAATCTTGTGTCGTAAAACTGGTTACGACAATTTGGTTCCGGGGAAAATAATGTGGCAATATTGTTCACAAATATCTACCTTCCTGTTTAAGCATCTACTATTATATTCAACCATCTACTTTGTTGACAATTTATAGGTAAATTAAAGTGACGTTCACTTGTATTGTGGGGTTGTTCTAGTTTAAAATGCCAATTTGACTGGACAGAAAAAAAAAACCGAATTAATAAAGATATATCTCGAGAATACCCTATAATCTATTGCATAACTAGTCAATAAAACTGGAATTTTAGCTTTTAAATTAGTTTCCTTTAATTTCTTAAATTTAATCACATTTAGTTATAAAAAAATATAATGCAATTTCCAGGATTAATAAGTGCAAATTTTTTATAAACGGGTGGAAAATTACATCATTTGAATGAAAAACGTGAATCATTTTTATAGTCAAAATTTATCCGAAGATTTAACCTTTTTGCCCCTCTCATCATTGATGAATATATCAGTTTTATGACGCGCAGCAAGTTTCATTTTTCACTATTTATCTAGAGTAATTATTCATATATTCAAACAATAATCAATAAATCTTTCAAAAAACCAAAATATTGCACAAATTATTCAAGCCAGCTTTTACACTTAGATGACATTGTATAAAGAAGAATCAACTATTTTGGCATGTTTCGTATCTAGTTTCATAGACCATAATGGATCACTTTGTTATATAACAAGAATTTTGTATCTTTTTATACACTATAACTAGGTCAAGCCTTTCCCTTAAAACATGATTATTTAGGCTATGCATTTAAGTACTTTGGAGTCTAACCAAAATACAATAATTCTGTAGACATTTGGCTAGACTCAAAAATGCATTTCAAAATGACAAAAAAATGAGCGTAACAAAGGAAATGTGTACTTAGAACGAAATGTTTAGCGAACCTTTAAAGAATAAGTGAATGGGGGTCCTATAATGAATGAAAGAGTTGTTTAGAATTGAAAAATAGTTCTTTTAAGATTGATAGCATTTTGAGCCAATTTTTAAATATATTTATGATAGATTACATGTAATATATTAGAATATATATATATTGCTAATTTTTAATTTTAACGAAAAGCTTTCTTAACACCATGTACATGCATAGAAAACCTTTTAGAGTATTGCTTATTTTTATAAATATTGTGGAGGAGCTTTTAAAAGCTCACTACCACCATGAGCTTGAGCCGGCTGAAAAAATAATTTAATATAAGTCTGAATTTAACCTCTCTACCGTAACTCAACTCAAATCGACTGCTGATTTAAAAGTTTAATTTATTGAGATTAAAAGAGGAATTGCAATTAAACTCATATTATTTAAAATTGTGTTGCTGATTCTTTGGATATGGAGGAGTTCTACGTGTTACTTCTACATATCAAAAACCGAGGATTCATCCACCAAATTATAACAAAAGAATAATACAGATTATTAGGTAAGTTTTTTCTTTAAATATTCACTTTTAATACAAGACATAAGGAACACAAGACACAAGGAAATTATGTAAAATTGTCTATGAGGGCAAACAATTCATTAATGACCATTGAGGTTTATTTTTATTTAAATTATTCGTTCATTTTTTTCTTCAGGAATGGAAGTTTGTGTTTTAGTGTTCCAAATTAAAGTGAATATTTTTATTCAAACATGTCCATGTGTTTTACAATTCTATTGTATTATTCCATCATGATTTGAAGTTTTTAAAAAAAGTTACCAACTTTAAATTTGCTTTTGATATTCCCACGTGTACAGCAGGCACATAATTCATAATTAATTAGAAATTTTGTGAGTAAGTTCTTTCATAAATCTTGTAACTGAACAAAAAAAAAAAAGGGTTTTTAATGAATTTATTTATGGAGTAGTATTTTTACTGTAAATGGTGCTGTGGTTATCCACAAATAGAAAGTCGTATATACCACTGTTCAGTCAATCGTTTCGTTTAAAATAAATATTTGTCTCCTAAAATAAAATAATATTAAGAGGGAAAAAATATTTCTCTATACGAAATAATAATATTTCTTATTTGATGTCAAAACATAACAAACAATACAGTTGTAAGGAATAAATGTAATCAAATGAACAGGGAAATGGTTATAGAACGGTGAATTTACAAAATATGGGTTGTTCGCATACGATTTGAGAAAGAAAAGATTAAATCAATTCCCTATAGGAATGTATGAAAAAATTTGAGACAACGGGAGGATTCTGCTTAAATAGACACCTACAAGACAGACTTTGGAAGGGATTTATACTCACTTTAATACATGATGTTTTCAAGTTCCGCGGAGTTTCAGATTATGGGACAGAGTCTTGTTACAACTGCTTTAAAAATTGGAGAGCTATAAGTGAGTAGTAGTGATTTTTATGTTGTACCTCCTAAATGGATAAATAATGACCACTGCTTAATCTTCTTTATTTTAGGGATTCTCCTTGTCATTAAAATAAAGAGTTAAAATTTTACTCTGGTAAGGAAATCTAATAAATTCAGCTGCTTATGAATTTTTATATACGCATATTCACGAAGAATAGAAATAAAGTAAACCTGAGAAAAAAATCTAATAAGTAAAAATCAGATAGAGAAAAATATATACTTGTTGTTGGCAAATACTTTAATAAAGCAAGAAATGGAGAAAAAACAATGAACAAATAATAGTATAGTTTACTTAGCTTATAAATAATCATGTATATGCATGGGAAATTTCAAAACAAAATTTTCTATTATTTTTTTTATTTGCTCATAATTTTAATTTGTCTGTATGGTTATTGAACAAAAAAATCCCCTTGGTGTATTTTGCTTTTTCTTAATTTTGACTCATAAATAAGAAAGTAAAAAACTATGATTCAACTGTCTACGTAATTTTCACATCTATTTTAAACCACAAGACCCTTAAGTGTTTTATTCTTGGCAGAATTATAGCAGTGGATCACGCATAAGGCATAAGCCACTACTATAATGTTGACAAAGCATAAAGTTTTTTAATTTTTAGAAGCACAGTTACCCCATTAAACTCATTTTATAAACGATATAAATGCACATTTTAAATACTTGTATTATATTATTTTTTCTAAAATGTGTTCTTAAACGGGACAGCGTGCAGCTTAGAGAAAAGGTGTCTCTTTGGTTCATCTACACTACATTAAAAAAATATTGCGCAAACGTTATTTTATTTATACCTTGATTAAGCAATACTGTTTTTAGCGCGTTTTTCACGTAGTGGAACAAAAGCGCTATTAGAACGCAAATTTCGTCTTCGTTCCATATTTTGTCGTACCTTTTTCTCAGCCAATAAGCAACCAATTGACCTCGGGTTTTCGGCATTTGGTCACATTTGTGCCCTAGACGAGCCGAATCATATTTAAATTGCCACAATTTTCCCGAATTTTCCTGCAAATTTTCCTGAATTTCGTTATTGTAAAATACAACATGTGAAAAACGCGCTAAAATTACTTGGCCATGCCAATGATTGATATCTTGTTTCATCTCCAGTAAGTGCAAGAGGAATTCTAGTGAAAAATTAATCTTGTATTTTGGGAAAAGAAAATACAATAAATTTAAAACATTATACATTCTCTCATTTCAAAAAAGAATATTTTAAAATACATTTTAAATCCCAATTTTTTAAATAAACATGAATGTTTTAGTAAGAATCATGTAACATAGGCTTTAAAGTCCTGCTTAAGAGAAACTTAAACTTTTGAATTATTCAAATCTTTGAGAAAGTGAAGTAAATATGTAATCAATATGATGTAGTGTTTTCATTGTATATAAGAAAAAAGTAAAATAATCGTAATATTTTAGCATACAAAAAAGTAGTTGAGAATTCTATTTTAAACTATATTTACATTTTGAGCCTCAAAATATTTACATATTCCGATACATTTATTATCCATACCACTGAATCAGTAATACAATACAGAGTCTAAGACTATGGAAAACCTATTCCAAGAAAGAAATTTGAGTCTTGAAAGCAAATTGCAAGTTTTGAATCTGAATTCTGAAATGCAGTCTCAACTGTGTTTTTTTGTTTATCGAATCGAGTTGTAATACGATACAGATAACAATTTTTAGCTAATAAAATACTGTAAATATTATGTTTAAAGGCAACACATTTTATAACCGTAAAGTGCTGAAATAAATGAAGTCATTACCCCCAAAAATATTCACACAGAATATTTCAGCCAATGATTCAAAAAGAAAACTTCAGAGACTTATTTGGCTACATATTCTCAACTTTCGACAGTCATTTATAGCAGAGGTGTTTTTTAAATTTGTGTATATTGTATTTTTTTTATCTTACCTCAGCTCTTAGAAAAAGAATTTTTTAAACACGTATTAATCTCAAATTTTCAAGGTAAATTATTAATAGGAACGTTTATTTTCTCGAAAATGTATAATAAATGAATATTTTCCAATTCGTTGTGTAAATAAGTTTCTAATTTTCTCTCTCTATTTTTATGAAATGTAAAACACCTTGTTTTGCAAGTATTCACTAGGAAAGATGGGATTTCTCCCATTACACACACACACGGGTTTCTTTCAACATTGAACATGGATACAATCGGTAAACCAAAAATATAGTGATAGCAAATTCCTAGTTAAATACAAGTTTGGTAAAACTGAGCTACATCGAAAGCTGATAAACTATAATTTTTGAAATGATTTCTTCAAGGGCTTTACGTCATAGGTACACTTATATAACAGTCTCTGAAGTTACCTTGGTAACCAATTGGTAATGACCAGAAGATTGTGGCTTATTCGAATCAAATTGTTGGTTCGAAGGTGGGCATCATTAAATACGCATGAAAGAGTTGATACGTATTGCATTTACAGTAGAACGTCTTTTATTTGATTCAATTGGGACCGGGCACCGTTCGGATACACGATTGTTCGGATAACCGAAAAGCAAACGCGATCCATGCAATATATGATACTGAGCACTATACAAATATTGAAAATCATCACATGCGGGAAGCGTGCTTGAAGAAAAAGCAAAATAGGTGCAAAATATCGCAATTTTACCTTGATTGTGGAAACTAATTTTTCGCTGCACCATTGTACATCTTCGTTTTTTCGCCGCAAGGTCTCTGATTCTCTTAAACAGCAGTAGTTGAGTAGGACAACACTCTGATTGTTGTTCGTACCACTTCTTAGCTGTCTCTAATGCAGAAAAGCGTCAGCATTTGATGGACCCTTGCTATACT
This sequence comes from Trichonephila clavata, assembly GCA_019973975.1. NCBI lineage: Eukaryota > Metazoa > Arthropoda > Arachnida > Araneae > Nephilidae > Trichonephila > Trichonephila clavata. The sequence goes on along the minus strand of BMAO01037465.1, from coordinate 57,946 downwards.
TTCATTGTTGTTGTCCTCGTCTTCATCCGTTTCATCGTCGACAGGGTCAGATTCTTCTGGCATGAAAGTCACTACCTCTTCATTATTTAGCATTTGAAATCCACAGTCTCTGCATCGCATGCCATCCAGATTTCTACATCAGCAGAACTCTACAAAAGAGCACGTATTCGCCCCTCCCTTGGAAACAAACTGACCTAATATTCTGCGCAGTTGTTTACTAAATTATACAACTGAAATTCCCTAAATATCCCTCACCTTGGGTTTTCCCGTCACTTTTGGCCTCACAGAAAACAAATGTTGAGCGTTGCACTGTTCGAAAACGTATCCGGACTTTGGTTCGTATATTTGACGCTCCGGATAATAAACGTTTGGATAAACGACGTTCTAGTTCTGTGAAAATTAAGAGATTGGGATGGCTCTTCATGTATTGAATTTTTCACTTGATTTATTTAGCATGATTACCGTTTTAAAATTGAAACACACTCTAAACTTGAAAACAATACTTATTTTAAAAAAAATTCAAAAGTATCCTTGAAATTGAATCTAAATCTTTTGTGATAGTCCAATAACAAAAACCCATTGAAAGGGCTATTTTTATCACAAAATTAAAAGCTACAAATAAAACAAAATGCAATTATTTTAAGAACATTCATTGCTTTTATTTAAACTTTTATTTCTAAGGAATTGCGCTTTGGAAGCGTGAATTATAAAAAAGAATGTTTCTAATAGGAAGAGCTTTACTTCATTTAGAATCCCAATTAGACCCTGTCAAAAGCATTAATTATGTAGAAGTTTCAGTTTGTTCATTTCATAGCATGAAAGAAGCTGCTTCGAGTAAAACAAGAGATGGAGGATTAAAAAAAATGGCGAAAGGGAACATGAAAGAATTTTCTAACTTTCAATTCCCATATGTAATTTAGCTCCGTGATGTTTAAATTAATTTTGGAATCTCTTTGAATAGTTCTTAATGATGATTTATTGTAATATGTGTTATTTCTTTAGAAACACAGTTGAAAACATGGATTAGATTTAAAATAACTTCGAAACCATAATACACTTAAACGCATTACGCATGTTTTAAAATCATTTTTTTTAAGATATTGCTACTGAATTTTTATATTTTCTGCGACAAATTGAAATTTCTATAGAAAATATTAATTTTGAAAGTTTTTAATTCTTTATTTGTAATCCACTGAGTCCACTTTTTGTGGGTTGTACCGAATGTTTCGTCGGAAATGTAAATTTTATTAAAAGGAAAATTAATTATTTAAATGAAACAAATACTTTGAAACAATAATTAATTACGTGTCGTGTCTAATGCGTTTTCTCAATTTTAATGTTACAAAGAAAATGTATTGCATCAAAATAATATTTTTAAATATATAGCTGGTTCATATGTAAATCTATTTTTTTGTCGTGAATCAACCCTTAGTATACTTGCAAGTTATAGATATGAATTATAAATCAATCTATTTGATACACAATGGTACCTTTTATTTATTTATAAATAATTTTTTTAAATTTTTGCGTTTTTAATTCTGTTTAGATATAGTTACTTGTGCGTTTTTCATTTATTATCATAAGCATTTCAAATGAGAAGGTTTTGATTAATGTCCTCTTTTATCTGTGAACAAAGTAGAAAATAAATGATATTTTGTTCCATCTCTAAAATCCACGTAAATAATTAATTTATTTAAAACTGAAGTAAATTAATGTTACACAAATCAAAGTATTATATCTTAATTATTTGCCTTATATCATAAATAGTTCGTGCAGAAAATTCAAATAATTTGCCTTTGGCAGCAATTATTTCCGTTTATAATTTAAGTTTCTAAAATTTCCTTCACTCTCATAAGCATACCCACTTCTACGTTATTTTAATGTTTACGTGTTTGATTATTTTGTTCGAGATTCCTTGAAACTTTTAAGTTAAGAGTGTTATCATATTGAATGAAAATCCATTGATGAAATTCAAATATACTTGTTGAATTAATTAAATCTACGAATTATTTTTAATGTAAAATATTAAGTATTTCTATAACTGCATGTATAAAATTTTACGTTATGCTACATTTCAAACAATTTTTGTATTTCGTACATACGTAAGAGTATTTACGAAGAAACATTTAATGGAATACAAATTTGCACACTCAACATTATTTATATTTGAGATAACAAGCAGGATAGCATTTTCTTTGTACCGGCTAATTAAATAATAAGGCATTCGGAAGATAGAAGAAGCCTCGTACCAACACTGGTATGAGGTTAAACGCCCTGGTGGTTCTTTTCCCCTTCAATGCAGAAGACAGGAACAAACTATTCTAACTCGTTCCCGGCGTAGCCACCTCCGAACTTTGACTTTTAAGGATGGAAACAAAGTTTTTCCAACTTGTGTTAGGTGTTCTTCCTGAGAGGCACTGAACATATTCTTGACTGCCTAGGGCTTACTAAACAAGATCTGTATGAGGGCCCTCTAATGGTGTTGGACTTTATGAGATTGAGAACATGGACTTGATTTAGTTTGGCTAGATATGGCGATGCCCAACAACAACATATAACATTCGAGATAGAAGGATGGAAAAAACTTAATGTGGTTCAAATTTAATTCATACTTTGAATAATTTTAAGTAAAATGCATAGTAAACTTTATCAAAAGAAGGATTCAGAAAAAAATAGTGAAATAAAATAGAAAATAAATCAAACTGAATAATAGTGCCGTAACGTACAATCCCGCACCACGGGGAGGACCCGGGACTCAAAGCCTGAGTGATGCCAAGTACTTAAGATTCGGATTGGGGCCCAATACTGACTTTACAGGGGGGCCCCTAATATTATCCGTTACGCCACGGCTGAATGACCTTGTGTCTTTCAGGTTCATCTATCAGTGGTTCAAATGTTCTTTCACGACGCTTGGGAGACAATTTCCAAAATATCCGTTATTTAACATGTGTCTACTCAATAAAATATCAAGTCTGTTGAGCAAATAAATAAAAAAGTGGGAATTTCTTTTTATCAATCAAGCTCCCGTAACTTCCCTCCCAGTCTTTGAGAGTTTATTTTTTAAAAACCCGTTCACACATAACGGATCTCAGCTCAAAGAAAGGAACTTATCTGCCATATTTCAAGTCTGTATATCTAACAGTTCATAAACGGAAATTTTTGGAAGAAATGCCCCACCATTTTCTTAATTGTCAGTTTTTGCAAAGCCTGTTTTCAGAGAATTTCTAATCAATAAAGAAATATGTGCCTGCAAAATTTCAAGTTTGTGGGTCTGATAGATCCAGAGACCCTGTGATGAGTAAATAAGTAAAAAGAGAGTTATTTTTCTCCTATATAGGTATAGATTCAATGCAGATCTTGCATGAAAAATCAACATATTCCATACATAAGAAAGTCAACATAAGTTCAATATAAACAAATCTCAATATAGCTCATACATGAAAACATTGGACATCATTTATATGGGGAAATATTAAACACAATTTCAAAATAAATTTAGGGACATAAAATATACAATTGAAATCTAAATTTGTAAAGCAATTTCCATATATATGCTATGTAACTAAACACACAATAATAAATAAGAATTTTCTGGTATTATTAATTTAAATCTACCCATCAGATTTCTTTCAAATAACCCAAACTGTTTAAATAAATATTTTAATATTTCCTATTTAAATTAAATATTTAGAAGCGAAACAAAGACAGCATGAAAAATGTCCTTTAAAAAAATCTTTTTTTTTCCCTCTTAGGATTATAAATATCCCTTAAAAATATTAAATCTTCTTCAAATTAAAAACCAAAAATAAAACCGACAGCCGTACGTTTAGAGATTTAATGACAGTATTCCATTTTTCATTTAGGTTTTTATTTCAAAGGATTTGTTTCTATCTGAAGGTTAAATAAAACTTGAATTATTAATGAATGAGGAAAATTGCAAACCAAAAAAATAATAAATGGAACCAAACCAATAGAAAAGAAACAAAACAATAGGAAAATAAGTTATTCTGAAACTTCTCGTCTCGTTCTTCCACCATCAGACAAATCTCTTCTTTAAAGAAGTCCAAAAAAATTCTTGAAACTAGTAAATTATTTAGTGTTTTCCAAATCCTTAAACTTCGTACGAGTTTTAAAAGGTTGAAACTTTTCAGGAAGAAAAATGCTTATATGACGTTTCAGGAGTTTAAATCTATGCAAATAATATAGATTGTAAAATAAAACCTTTAGATACAATATCAATAAAAAATGTTTAAAGGTGATACTGATAGCAGAAATAATTTAACAAAAAATTAATTCATGAAAAGGATTAAATTGTCAAAAATATTTTAATACAAAAGGTATTATTAAAAGTAGTATTAATAAAAAAATATCAATATATATCAGAAATACGTAACTATGTTATTAAAAAAAAATGTTAAATTTTAGATACGTTTAGAAAAAAATATATATTTTATTCTATACTTAAAAAAGTTAACTTCATTACCAATTCATTACCAAGTGTACTTGATAATTTTAGGCCGTAGTAAGATGAAAAGATCGATTCCTGAACAGTGTTTTGCCTTTTCATATTTCAATAGCTCACTATTTAAAATGTAATAGTTTACTCCTTCAACAAATTGCCATTGTATCTGCGGCAACCTCCTCTCTAAAATGCAACTGACAAAAGTTGTATCAGGGTCAGTTGTACAGCTTGCGTTGCATGATTGTAAAAACTTAATTGTAAACTTTTATCTTTTAAACAGGCGAATCAGAGATTCAAATCATATACCCTAGTCAAGACTAGCAACATTATACTATACACCTAGAATAATACCCAATTCCTTAAACATTTCTATTACACCAGAGAAACCATCATCATTTGATGTTAGTCATGGTTTTTTTCATGAATTAAATTTTCAATTTGGCGAAAGTTCTCGGCCGTGGTTGCCTAGTACTTATGGTCAGAATCTTGTGGTAGAAGTGTCCAGATGCCAATGAAAACCCGTCGGTGGGTTAAATCTGTTGAGGCTCAATTTTCTCCAGTTAGTGTGGTAGATAGGATAGGAGTTACCAGCTCAAGTGTTCTTGTCACTTGAACGAGGTTCAAATTTACAGGGTCCTTCGCCAATAACCCTCGTTAATGTAACACTCACTTGGCAATTATTCACTTCTACGTTCATTACCAATCATACGAAAGCTATTTCTACTTACTCTAGCATTCTAATACATCACACGACAAATTATTACATATATATATATTTAATTTGGTCTATATTTGTAGTAAGTAAAATAAAAAACACAATTGATTCCCGGCCCTTGTGTGACACGTTTGGTTTCATTTTCTTTGGTTGTTCTTTTAAAAACTTCTGTATCCTCGCTTCCAATAATCGTACAAATAAAACAACACAGATTTAGATATCGTACTAAATGGTATTTACTTTGAAGAAATAATAAAAAATCGTGAATTTCAAACAAATACTGCTTTAAAACACATCTAGATGTCTTAATGCTAAAAAGTATCTGTTAATTAAACCATCTCAGGATCATTAACGATACAAATTCGTTAATTCTATAATTCGGAATAAAATGTTTTAATTTTAAGCCCAAGTGTGCAAACAGGAATTTTCAAGGCGGGGGCGAAGGTCGAAAGTCCATCCTTCCAGTATCATTTTCCAATTAGCAGCCAAATATATTCTTTGGATTTTGTCAATTATTGGGAACAAAAGGCAGTTAAAAATAAATTATTGAATAAATATTTTTAATTAATTATTATTAACAAGTAATTAATTTACTTACTATGTACATAAGTTTGTAATAGATAAAAAAATCATGCTTGCAGATGGGAACCAGACTTTTTGAATCCCTCCCCTTGTTTGCGCCACTCTTAAATCTACAGAAATTATGATAACTATAATTCACATCATTAATCAATTATGAATTGATTAGGACAGATAATTGTAAACAGCAAGCCTTATTTGGAGATTGTCACGTATTTTATTATTATAAATTAAGGATCAACAACTCCCAAAATAACTTTTATCAGCATTCGTCCATGTCCCACAGCTCCAATAGCAGACAATCAGTCTCACCTGAGAAAACCCCGATGGAATATCCATCCACCCCGGTCCAATTTCTCGCCCTATACTCTCGAGCCCATCCCGGCCAGCTGATGACCATTACCTTTCCAGTCACGAGTCCAATAGGCTACCGCTCTTACCATTTAATGGTCGTAACTAAAAATATAATGAAAAAGTATCCTTCCCCCTTCGAGTTCATCAATACTGTCCTCACTGCAGGACTCACCCCCTGGAGGACTTCGTGATGACCTAATCATCCCCGCGAAGGTCACGTCAAGGTCACCCGCTGAGGAACCCAGCAGAGATGAATTTGTAAGAACGGGAGTTGAGTAAATTACTAGAAGGGGGGGATGACGTTTTTCTCCTTTTTTTGTTGTTGTTCATGAAGTGGATGACAAGTTGCTACTGTGAGCAATGGGGGGTGGGTGATTGAGTGTAGCAAGGATCATGTGGTTATCCATGTCTCTGATCGTTCACGGCAGGGGGCTTGGGCGGGAAAGATTGATTTTAGAAAGTGTAAAGAATCTTCTAGGTAAAGAAAATATTTCTAATTGATATTTTTTTAAAAAAGAAACGCAGTTTTCGTTCATTTACTTCAAAAATATTATTAACACGTATTTATTTTTGGATTGTTATTTCTTGACAGTACTCTCAGTCTTTAACAAAACATTAACATTCATTATTTGAAACAATTTTCAGTTTATTTGCATTCACTTAGTTTATTCACTTAACACCTTTACCAGGCCGTGGTAAATACACTTACTACTAGATTCATCAACCTTATCTCTACCAGTCATCTTCATCTGTCAAATTTACAATTCATTTACATGTTGTATTATTTCCGAACATATTTTATAAATGTGTTGTGTTAACTGTGTACTGATCTCTGTTTTTATAAATTTCGTGAGGAATAATTCTTAAGTGTTTCATAGTTATCTAAGAATGCTGAATGGTGGCGAATCAATATCTAAGAATATAGAAGTGAGAGCTACCCTGACCCCGCTCAACGTTTTCCGTCCGAATTGGGATGAAACGGAGCCAAATCTTTCGGTCACTTGCACAGTGCTCAGTGATGGCTGAGGACATACGTAAAAAACTAGCTCCTTGCCACGATGAATTTTGCGGGCTTCGATATGGCACTGGGGATCAGGTAGCATTAGCAACAGAAAGAGAATATACAATATTCAATATGCATTATTCCTTTTGAAGATTATAGTATACTGTTCGAATTAATTGGGACATTTTTTTCTTGTCTGAGATAGAATGTGATTGCCAGTTATGTTCCGAGCCACCTCAAGCCGGTTCTATCTGCCCAGAAGTAATGTTGCGGATCGATCTCGACTATAATATATTCATTTGATTGGTTTAAATGCATTAGTAGTTCAGTTGTGAGCCTTTCGGTGTGATATTTGGTGGTTATAATTGTGCGTTCCATCTTGCACTTGTTACTTTTTGATGATTCAGAGATAGATATTACTTCGAGGAAGTGTTCTAAAATAATTACTTTTAATGAACACACTTCTATGACTGTGAGAGATATAGCTACGGTATTAAATTAAATGTTTCAAGAATTTTAAAAACATTTCAGGACTCTATATTATGGTCTCCAAAACGAAAAGGAAAATGTAAGCTTACACCGAAATTTACTCCAAGAAATAATACAATTCTAATAAGACCATTGAAGAATAAATCAAACTAAGACCAATACAGCCCATAAGAAGGATTTATTGGACTATGATGTTGAAGGGAGTACTTCAACTGTACAGAGAAAAGGGTTCTTGAAGTTAGGCTTAAGACATGAACATACCAAGGTAAATCAACTTCTAATTTAGAAAATGATGAAAAAACTGTTAGCACAGACCAAAAATACAGATTCTTAACTTTTAACAACTAGAAGAAGTTGAATTTCAATGATGGAGTGTATTTATTTGTGCAGGGATGCAAATCAAGTGCAGTTAGACGAAGCAAAGTTGAAACTCTGCTGCTAGATCATATCCAACAGACTGTAAAACGCCTTTATAAACAGTTATTTTGGGGTTTTTTTCACAACAAATGGCCCTGGAAGCTTAGTTCACCTTAAATACATGATGAATTCTGTCAAATATATAGAAATATTATGAAGTAGAATTGTTCAATCCATAGAAACATTTGATGGAACTTTTCAACATTATTTGGCTTCTTGTCACAATTCGATATTGGTCCAGACTTTAATACGGGGAAATATAATAAAAGTGCTTGATTGACCTGGTAATTCCCCAGACCAAAGTCCTATTGAAAATTTATGACACATTCTCAAAAATCATTCAGCTTAGATCAGTTGCACGACAACAGAACAAATGATAAAAAGTGCTATACAAGTGTGGTTCTACAATGATGAAGTTATGAACAATGTCAAAAGTTGGCGTCTAAAACCGGTTTTTCCGCCAAACTGGCCAAACCGGGTGCGCATTGTTATAATAATGCAGACAAATTATGCTATTTTCTTATAAATTCCTACAATTAGTTCACTGTCTCCCTATATATATTGTTCAGATTTTCAATCATATTACAATAATTTCTATTCATTTTCAAAGTAGAAATTTACTTAATTTTTTTTTTATATTACTTGTTTTTCTTAGAAACAATTTAACAAAACTTTTCTTTAAACTTAATAAAAATAAAAATAGTAGCATGTAATTAATAATTCATTAACGATCAAAGTATGTAGTTGTGACTCTCTAAATATCACAGTAACCGAAATGTTTGTTGGTAGAGAATTCCTTAGAAGTAATCTTCCGAGCTTGAAATGGCGGCAACTCGTTTCAATTTACACTGTCTCGCAAGATGACTTCATTTATAGCACTACAGGGAACATTTTCCATTTGATTTTCGGTACATAAAATCTGTCTTGCAGTTTTCTTCTTAGCAGTTGCCTTTCAACTGCAAGAAAGAGAGTTTTACAGAATTCTTCCTCTAGATCAGCAAAAGGAAAAGGCATTTATTTTGCAAATAGTCGTATGAGAAGCAGGGAAAGCGACATTACTGTAACACACACAAAAATTTGAATTAAAAGATTCGCATTCATGAAAACTATAAAGTTCCAGATAATAATTTTATTATAATGAGCATCACTGAATCTAATGTATTTTTAAGGAAAATTTTAAACGTGATGAGGGGAGAACAACTTTTCACGCCTCTTAGTAATGATATTTATTCTTATAATTTGAGTTTTCTATTTTTACTTTATCTTTTTATGTTTTTGACTGCTTTGTCTATTCACATCATATTTTAACCAGAATTCCACACTTTTTTAAATATTTAAACTAATAGATAATTGTATCATCGTACATTAATCTTGAATTGAGGCTGATTTCACCAAATGTACGACAGTGATAAGATTAAGATTGATTGCATGTTTTCAAACAGAAAAAAAATACCTCAATTTTTATAAAAATTTGCGACATTATGTTATAAGCAAATGCATGAATTATATGCAGAGTTTTTAAAAATTTCAAAATATTTTATAAATAATCAGTTTTTTCCCCCAACATATGAAGGGATAACTCATTTAGCGTTATGTTATAGAAGAAAAATGCAGAACACATTAAAAAAAATTGCTTTAACTCGGATAAAAACGAGTAGTATGATAAAATAAGCAATTCTCTACAGCATAGTGAAGCCAGAAAATAATATTCACAGTTTTTTCTTTTCTATCGGAAAAAATATTTCAAATTTGGGTCCTACATTTTAACATTAACTGATTACAGCCTTAAGAAAGATTTGTTAATTACGAAAATTCTTGTTACTTGTTATAATTTTTCATATTTACAAAAAAGGGAAATAAATCTAGATGAAAGTATTTGCATTATAACTTGGCGTATTACGTGCCCCTATACGTTCAAACTGCATTTTTTAATTTTTAGGTTTATTTGTCGTTTAACGAGCACCTCTTTTTTTCCCAAAAGTTTTACACCAAGTTTTTGAACAACAGTATACTTCTAGAACTAAATCCTTGATATTAAGAAAATAATTGCTAAAAAGAGTCCATGAATTTTAAAAGGTGTAAAAATCTTTACGAAAAGAGAGCAGATGCATCAATCAGTCTAGAAATAGGGTATGAGTAAATAATAGAAGCCTGGAATGAAATTAAACCTGACATAGTTAAAAAAAACATTTAAAAAAAATAGTAATCAAACAAGCAAGTCGGAATGGAAATTGATTATTTATCTATGGAAGTAACACTGATACTGAAGAAGAAACATAATTCAATGATGTCTCTGGAAATGTAAGAAAAGATAAGAATATAGCGATTTTTTAAAAAAAATATCGAATTCTGAAAGTTTATAAGGTATATATATATATATATATATATATATATATATATGTGTGTGTGTCATTTCTTTTAAATAAACCATATTTATACTTCTATATACAGGTGGAAAACTAATTTTCTAATCCTCTACTCTTTATTTTTAAAGCTGTTATTTTTATATTCAGCGTATAATGCATACCCTTAAATTTCGATCTTATTTTTCGAGTTAAAAAGTGAATGTTACACGCCGGATTATACACTGTTTTGAAATGTTCCTCTATATTAATTTTCCTATACAGGAGCAACTATTATACGATATATTTCCCATATGTTGATAAATACCTAGAGCAGTGATTCTCAAATGTTGGAGTGGCATTTTTGTGTGCCGCCAAATTCTTAAAATGTAGCGCTAAATATTTTTAAAATTATTAATTATACTCTAAGAAAAAAAAATTGAAAATCCGGAAACGAACCATTTAGTCGTTTTATAAAAATAAACAATTCATAAAATTGTTGTTGACCATTTGACTACACTAGAGGGGAAAGTTATTCATTACTTTCCAAATTTAGATATAAAATTTTTTTGACTGAGTTCGTAATCCATTTGTGATAACAAATACATCGGCATATGAATTAACTTTGAATGAAAAGGAAAAGCTATTTTCGCTCTTTAATAATCAAGGTTTCATATCAAAACATTTGGAAGAGGCAATTAATTCATTTTGGCTAAAAATTAGACGTCATTATCCCATAATAGCATAAAAAAAACTTTAAAAATATTGTAACAGTTTTCTACATCCTTTTTGTTTGAATTCGAATTTTCAGCATTAGCAATTATAGAAATAAGAAAAAAAGATAAGAAGAAAGGTAGATAATTTATCATGTTGATGATAAAATGAGAGTTGCATTTTCCTTTTTACCACCCAATATAAACGAAATCATCAAAAATTATCTATTTCAAATTTCGCATTAAATGTATTCTTATGATTAATTTCCCAATAAACATTTTATTGTTTTGTCATACATATTATTTTATTTAACATTGAATAATAAAAATAAATTATTTCACATAATATATTATAAATAAGAAAAATTCTTTTAAACTTATTGTATTGTTAGTGTGAAACCATATTCTGAAATTTTTAATGTGCCACAACAGAAACAAGGTTGAGGATGACAGACCTAGAATCATTCAGACAAATGGTGCACACAGGGGGGGGGGTCCACCCCCCCAAAGCCCTTGATTTTTTTTCGATTGAATATAATTATATGTATACAGTACGTAACATTTTATAAAGTATTTGTTATTAATACTTATATTTATTGATTAATGTTGATTATTTTTTCAGTAATTAGTTTTTTATCATTTTCCCCAGAAAATCGATGCAATCAAAAGAATATGTTGGGGAGCGTATTGGAGCATGATACGAGAATGGTAAACTCTCGACCCTGGACGCCCCCCCCCGAAAAATTCCTGTGTGCGCCAGTGATTTAGACATACTAATGTTCAGTCAGTATTATAAATAAAATTAGATAGTGTTTGTAAACTGCACTATATATATAAATATATATATATATATATACATACATATTTCAACACTTTAAGATGAGATTTATCAAAACTAACACATATATAATCAAGAGTTTAAAAATCAATTCCTCCAAGAACATAATATTAATTAGCATCTTACACATCGAAAATTAATTAACTCATTAGTGTAAAAAATGTATCCAAACTATCCTCATCAAACAGAAATTTTTAACTCCCACTGAATATTTAAATAATTTCCAGGATATCAACGACGCCTGATCAAAATTTAATCACTTTTTTTTGCTTCACTTTTCTATCCCGGGGACGACAGAGTTGTTACTCAACAAAGCCTTCACGCCTCGCTCTTTGTTCTTAGTTAGCATTTCGTTCTTTACTACAACCTCCCTTGTAGAGCCATAATTTGTCTTGTAAGATATAATTAAGCATCGCCGATGTCCCTAAATCAATATGACCGCGACAAAAGACTTAGAGCGATAAGAAAAAAAGTTGCTGAAATAGAGAAGCAGAAGCTGTTCACCCGCTGATTGTTTGGCATTTTATCTTCTCTGATTAATAGATCCAAGCATCTTGATGCCAAAACTGATGTTTGCAGTTGTAAACAAATACTGGTGTATTTTGTGTGGAACTGTTGTTTGTAATCAGTGACTAATAATTAATGCTAATGAAAAATAAATGCTATTTCTGAAATAAATGCCAAATTTTTTTTATTTGGATACTTCTTGAAAAATGATTACTGTTTGCAATGAAACGTCCTATGATCAATGTTTAACTGCATTCTAATAATTATTACAATCCGTATAAAACATGATTCTTCCCAAAATTTAACTTTATTACCAACAGATTAATGCATTATGTGCTGTTCTTGAAAATTTATGATTATTTCAGGAGATGAATCCATATTTACTGAATCGCTCGTCCGCTAAGATTTTGAAGAATTTGTGCCCACAAGTTTATTTACTTAAAGTAGTGTTTCTCAAACTTGTGTCTCAATATTCAATCATGGTTTTCATCACCCTCACTCCATACCATAACAATGTATTAAATTCAATAATACTATACTTTGACGCTAAACCTACAATTAGACTTTAACCCCTTTAGCGCTGCCGACGTTTATAAACGTCTCACCCAGCCAGTGCGTTAATTACTCCAGACGTATATATATGTCTTTCCAAAGAATAATCTTTTCTGTGAACTAGGATCTATATAAAATTATTCCGAAGGCTTCAGAATGCAATAAAATGACCGTGACAATATATATATTCTCGCGAAGGATTTACTTATTTCAGAGAATTTGCTTATATATTCCTTTTCTAACCCATCCCTGCATCCGTATTAAACTGTGGCATTGGGAAGCGTATCACATAACTTTTATCGGCATTTTTAAAGGGTTGAATAAAAAATGTAAAAATTAACAAGGTAAGTGTTAGTTTTTGCGTATCATTTTATATATGACAAGCCCATGGGACCACTGATGATTATTAAACTAGACCTTAATTGAGTATTGTTATAAATTAGTTTACAATGCACAGTGCTGATATATAAATGTTTTATATTAGTGTAAATGTGTATTTTTTTTTCTTATGTCATAATGTACATTGTTTATATACTTTCAGTAAGTTAATAATTTTTTCACACTATTTTTGGTTTTTGACAATTTAATATGCCCCTCACCCTCGTAGTGTTATCACGCCCTTCTAGCGAGGGTGCTCACAGTTTGAGAAACGCTGATTTAAAGAGTTAAATTTAATTCATATTCCATTCCTTAAATTCTATTTTTAGCAAGAAAATCCATTTATATAAATTTTAATAAATCGAATGTCAAACAATAACTACATTACTCAGGTGTCTACTCTTCTGTTTCAAATAAATAAGATTTATTAGTTTGGTTAATACAGTGCTCCTGAAACTTTCAATAGTTACGACCCAATTTTCAGTCATAATATTATCCATCCATACAATAATAATGCATTGAATTCAATAATAATGTACTTCGACGTAATATTACAATACTAATGTATTTATATTCTATACAAATGATTAAGATAAGTATTTGTAGAATTTTATACATAACAAGCCCATTGGGTAACTGGTAATTGTTAAACTTGTTCTTAACGTGATATTTTTAAATTATTTATCAAATGCATTGCACAGTACTGATGTATTTATAAATACAGGGTGTCCTCGAATGCCGTGTGCAAACTTGGAGGGGCGGTAGAGAAGAATCTAAGGAGCCATAATTACATAGGAAAGCAAGGACGGGGAAACGCATATAACTCTAACGAGATTAAGATACACAAAGACCTGATGGCCATAATGCAGAATGTAATCTGAAACTCTTTATTGCAAAAACAAAAAAAAAATAATAAATTAAAAGTATGATATTAAAGAACCTCAGGAGATGTTTGAAATTGCTGTCATTGGTATGTATGCACGCACGATACCGACGCGACATGAATTGGTAAACATGTTCGAAAATACCAGGTGTTTCATGGATCGTAGCAGCAACGATGGATATTCATGCTACCAGGTACTTCTCAGAATTGACGGGCATCAATCGTTTCTCTGAAAACTACATGTTACACCAGGTTTTGATGCACCCGAGTGAGAGTTTGATGATTCGGTTGCCGCCTCCGTTGGATATCTTTCCCCATACAACCAAACAGCAACACGTCCTTTTCCGATTTCTAAATAGTAGATGAAGTGGATATCCGCCAACTCGGTATTCGTATAACGATTCATGTTCTCCGCACGATGTCCATGTCTGAAACGAGAAAACCACATGTTCCGATTTTGCGAGCTCGTGTACAGAGCCACAGTTTGCTTTCCGCCCATGCTTTTCTGGGCAATTATGGGTCCTCACGATGTGCTCTATCTCCCCCTCCAAGTTTGTGGCCACAGCATTCGGGGACACCCCAGAAAGTATTATGTATATATATTATAAATGCCCTTCGCCAGTATTGTTATTATGTCACATATTTGTTTGATGCTCCTTTCATTAAATTAAAATATTTTTATAATGTTTATTTTCGACTTTTGATCCTCACGCCTCCCTGTTAGATTATCACGCCCCCAGAGAGGCCGCCTCGACCAGTTTAAAATACCGGGTTATCCATCTCTTTGACAAAGACTCAAGTAGTTTCAGGATACAGTAAATTGCTCTATTTTTCTTCATATTTGTACACGTTTTAATCGATATGTCGGGAGAAAATGCAACAAGAAAATAGCGATAACTTTGAATAAGTTTATAGGTAAGGTCCTGATATAACGTGATAATTGTTTTCTTTTAAATTACTGACTTGCAACCCTGTATTCTCAACCATCGTACCTCTGAATAGCCATCAATCCGCAAGTCCTCTAGGGAAGTTGATGGAAGGAGAAGAAAGGTGAGAGTTCCCTGATCACCCCTAGTATGTTAATTCTCAAAATTGGGGTGGGACGGAACTAAAACGTACTTTCACCTGCATGTTGCTACGTGCCACGACTAATGACAGGAAGCATTACCCACTGCCTTTCATGATGAATTTGTGGCCTGATCTGAGCATAGCGTCATACAGACTACTTTAAACATTACTCTTCAATTTTCAGATGTTTATATACGACAAATTAATTGATCTAGTGAAATTTAAGGCATTCTTAAAAATTACTGGGGTTAGGAGATTAAAATAATTATTTTCGCACTAGAGTTTCCTTAAATTTGCTTAAAATTCATCGTCTTCTCTATCATTTGCCATTATAATTATTCAGTAATCTTAAGACGGAGATGCTCAAGAAATGACACTAATGAAATTGACAAAAGTAAAAGTTACAAACGTTATAAGAATTATCAAAGCTATAAAACAAAAACTTAACTATAGCTAAAGATAGATTTATTTTCATAAGTCTCAGGTATTTAATCCCGAACACTCTTACCATTGGTAGTTGTAATGCAGAAATTCCTTACACCTCTGATGTTTATCACTGTCATATTCAGTCAGTAATACAACTTGTTCACGTCAAAAATCACTTCTGTATATTTTCTCTTAAGAGATTTGAAATAAACCTCATTTCTAAAAGAAAGCATCATAGACGGAAAATAACTCATTAACTTTTTATACATCTAAAATTAATTAAATTCAATCCCTTTAAAAGATCCCTTCATCATTAAACAATCAGTAAAGCGAATTTTACTCCTTTAAATATTTAAATTGCTTAAAGATACCGAGCTTTAATGGCAACGTGACCTGATCAAACTTTAATCATCATTGTTTTGGTTTTTTTATTTTTTTGCTTCAATTTCGTCCCAGAGTCGACAGAGCTGTTACTCAACAAAACCCTCACGCCTCGCTCTTTGTTCTTAAGTTAGCATTTTCATTTTATACAACCTCCTGGGAAGTCCATAATTTGTCTTAAGAGTATAATTATAGCTATCGCTGATGTCCCAAATCAATATGACACCGACAATGGACTTAGATGGCTAGATGGAAAACTTGAGAAATAGAGAGCTGTCACTGCTGATGTTTGGTGTTTTATCTTCTTAGATTAATGGACCCAGATATTTTGGTGCCAAAACTGATGCCTTCATGCAGTGCGGATTTTAACACGATTTAATAGTGTTAGGAAAAGAAAATAATTTCTGAATAGCCATAATGAGATATCTATCGAAGATGTAATTTTAAGAATTTTGGGGACGTGATACCCTGTACTAAATTTTATTTATATTGATGTAAACATGTTAGCATGCCAAAAGTGAATATACATAGTCACCCTGTTTTAAAAATTGTCTTAAATTGTAAATATTTTTTAAATACTTTCAATTTTGAAATTAACTTCACTCTTTACTGAGATTCTTGCAAGTGCTTACAAGAGTTGGTTAATGTCTAAATGAATGATACTTTTATTAATACATTGTTTTGTGCAGACACTGTAAAGCGCAAAAACAAACAGTTGATGTCTTAATATTTACAGTTTACGTACAATAATCCTTATACCATTTAAGGAATCAGTCGCATATAAAAACAACAAAACAATGTTTAAAAACTTATATATTGAATATTATATCAGAGCCCTATATGAAACTGAAGGTCCGATCCGAATCAGGAATTGACCAGACCTGAGTAATCCGAGCTCCATCCATTCCTGGCGATCCGACCGGGTCTGGTTTATCAGATCCTCAATGGGGAACCTCTTCGTGGTAGAGAACCGTAGCCCTGAACGACCTTATCATCGATAGCTCGTCCCGGGGTAACCTATCCCGAGGTAATAATTTTCTTCCTGATTGAGTGCCAGATGCAGATTTAGATCCTCTCCCACCCTAATTGATCCCGAAAACGACCCATTAGAGATTGCCCGTCCTCATCAGGATAGAACTCCTCCCATTTTCTTCGGTTCTGAATTCCAGGGCGCACTCCTGACCTGATTTTCAGATTAGAGCGTCCAGCGTACCGTGAAAGAGGGGCAACGGTGGTTTTCGATCAGTGAACCAGGCTCTGGGGAAATTAACCTCCCGTGGATGCGGCGATCATACCCTGAGGTTGTTAATGCCAGTCAGGGTAGGAGGGTCCCCTGAGCCTGGAGGCCCGATCATCGTGCTGATTAACCCAGAGAAATCCGCGCCACTTTCAAAAATCGATTTGATGAACCATCCCGGGAACTGAACCCCACATTTTAACTGGAACTGAAATTTGATGTGTGGGGATATCATAACAGACCCGCAACCGGGGCTGCAATCGAACGCGAGCGAAAACCAAACCCAGACCTCCATTGACTGATCTGGTAGCCACGTCCTTAGTAATCGAGTCCGGTAAACCCGGAGCACGCAGCATCCGATGATCTCCTGGCCACTTGAACCCGAGAGAAATATTGTAGTATCCCCGGGAACTGGCCTCCTGAAGAGTCTGAACCGATCCGATCCACTGCCAATCTGTCTCCTGATCCCACACTCCACACTACTCTGTTTCTGGTCCTACACCCACACGCAATGCTACTGTTTCTGGTCCCTCTACACTCCATGCTACTGTTTCCTGTCCTCTAAGCACCCACATGCTACTGTTTCTGGTCCTCACACCCAGTCTCTGTCTTCTTTGCCCAGGCAAGATGTGGGTATCCTGATGGCGAGCATTGAGCAATGGAACTAACTCTTGATCGACTGCTCGAAACCCATACGCAGTGAATTGATAATTGGAGATTCCTGTTTACTGACTGCAAAATGACTGGCGCAACCTCATTGAATTATGGTAATTTGAGCTAACGTTTGGCTTCCACTGGCTACGTGACACTCCTGAGCTGTCTCCACGCAATTGTCAAGCCTATCTGCCTTTGGGTCTGGATAGCTTTTTGTCCGATCATACATGTATGCCCTCCTGAATACTCTCACACTGTCGACCTTGAAAACTTAGCTGTCTGATCGATTCGGGAAACTGAATATCCCCATGCTTGAGCACTCATGATCTGTCCGCAATCAAAGTTATGCCTCAAATCAGGTTAATTCCACTCCATCCTGCTACTGGCACTTCTCAACCGTTAATTCAGAACAAATTCACACATGCACTATGTATCCAATTACCAGAACCCCTCATTTGCGCATAAATGATCTGCAGTGCTACACAATTTGCACAGTCCTTCAGTGAGGCTTCAGTATGGTATCCCAGTTATCACGGTTATTAAAACACACCGATTATTGTGAGTAAAACCTCCGAGACTGGACATTTAATGTTTTAAAGTTCAGCAAAATAAATTAAGGGGTGTTCAGTTTTCATTTCCTTAGCTTCCTGACTTTAATTGTTAAAGAAAGTTAGAAACGCCCTGCGTAAAATTCAATCGTAGTTTAGAACTATGGAAATTCCTTAGGACATTATTTAGAAAATTCACGCATTTCAAATTTAGGTAATAGAAAAAGATACTTTCGTCACTTTAGAGTTATGTGTCCCATTTAAGACAAAATTCTCGCAATGAAAAGTATATTGTATAATTCTTATTTGAAATAATTTAAACGTGAATTTTTTGAGTTATTTCAACAAATTTTTCGCCTTTCTCTTTGAGTATTTTAAACGCATAACTTAAAATCACTTCATATTGGTACGGTAGCTTTGTACGACAAAATATATGAAAATTATTGAACTGATAGAGCAGAGATATATATTATGTGTTACGTGTGGGCATGTATGCACGTGTATAAACATATATAAACATTTATTTAAGATAGATCAGACAATTTAAAACCAACTTTCGTATGTAATTTGAATAATAAATCAACAAGATGATTTACCATTATAACCTTGCCATGATGCAGAGACTTCTGTTCATGAAGAACTTAATACAAAATTTATATCGAGTATTGATAATATTCAAATAGTAACGAAAAGAACTTCATAACAATATATTGCATCTGTTATGAAATACAGAAACAAAGAATTTGCTTCAATATGACAATTGAATTTGTTTCTTGTGAGAGCAGACTTCAATTACCATTCAAAATATAATTTTTAACATTTCGAGTTGATTAATCAATAAAGTGCATTGAATCTAAAGTACAGTATTAATTATTGAAAACAAAAATTAATTTAAAATAATATGAGGCAGTCCTGGACGTTTCCAGAACTATACAAAATGTAATGTCTCTGTTAGTAGAAATAGTTAATCAGCATCTTAGGTAAACCAGTTAATATTAATAATGAATGAAACCGGAAGACTAAAACTATATCAAACAACGTTGGATTATAAATTTAAATATCCAATAGAAACAACAGATAAACTGGACGAACTAAAATTATTTTATTGGTGCGTGCTGAAACCAGAAATTAGCTTCGTTTCCATTTAATGTAACTACTCTTCGAATTATTCTCCTTTGTATGTTTGTAATTAACCATAACATATACAGTAAATCTATCTTTACGTGCCAGCTTCGAATCCTTCATGACGAAATTTTGGGTAACTTTCCTTTGTAATCATATTTCACAAAGTCTGCTCTCAGCAGAAAATAAACGGCATTTCTAAGGGGATTAATTGTAGAAATTCCTTCACAAATAAATTTTGAATAGATTAATACTGTTCTAAATTATTTAACATACAGCTAGCTCTTTATTCATTCAAATGCACAGACGATATATTGCCACAACTTCACTCCAAAAATGAATGTCGATTAATTGAGGCTGCAAATATAAAATACGAATCAGATTTTATAAACGGGCGCTTCTATTCAATCGTATTTAGGTAAGGAAAGTTTCCTTTTATTTTGATCGAGTAAGAACTGAATTTGTGCAGGAAGGATCTTGGAAAATTTCCAACTTCCTTTAAAAACGATTTTTCGCTCATTAACGCATAAAAATGTTAATTTTAATTTTCAAATAACGTTTGGATTTCAAAGTTGAACAAAACTGTATTATCTCGAAATTCAAAGTAAAAACAACTTATAATCAACTTTTAAAATTTGTCTAATTCGCACGGTTTCCAGGTGAACCACCTGAACCAGCAAACACTTCCCTTAAAACACGTTCCCTCACTGCTGTGAACCAGCAATATCTGAATCCTCCTGTTCGCTCTGATCACTATCGGCTAATGTAGGTCATCACACTATACCCCATGCTTAGAACCGGATTTAGAGTGCCCGGCTTTCTCGTGATTTCATAGAGTCTCACCAAACTCTATTGACGAACCCTCCCCGGTCCACCCTCCTGTTTCCACCCCAAAGAAGGTTCTGAAGAGAAATACCATCAACCATGCCACGGCAAAATAAACCTAAACGATAAACAGGCAGGTGTCAAAAGATTTTCAGATCAGTTGAATATTTTTATTGAGTATATTTATTTCTATTTTTATGTTTTATTATTTACGCGATTTTAACGTGCACGAGACGTTTGATGAATTTGAAACAGATTGAAGCCTGTAGTGACGAAACTGAGAGGATAAGCGAGTGAAAATCATTAATTAGACACACCCGTCTACCCGTGAGATGCGAATACAGAAACATAAAACGATTTCAGAACTGTGTGAGTTAAAACTAAAGGGGCAGACGGAAAGGGCGACAGAAAACTGATCGTTAGTGAAAAACTAAACGTGCCAGGTTCTCATTACAGGATGAGAAATTAATACTAGTGAGGTGATGTGAAAATTAAAAAGAACACCGTGTAGATTATCTCATTGAGTAGTTTATCTGGTTACACTTCTTTAAATTTTTCGAGACAGCGTCAATTTTGATGTTCAGTAACTCCATTCATTGTAGAAGTACGCCAGAATACGACCTTTGTTGAAACCGAAAACTGAACAAAACGACTGTAATCAATTAAAAACAAAACGACGGTGAAGAACTTTATCTAAGGTAATAGATAACATAGAAGACGCACAAAAACTGTTGATTTTACAACTTCCACAAGCCCGATCCTCCTTCTTTATTCTGAAAACTACTGATAAAATCATTTAAATGAGATAAATGCACTTTGCGTTTTGAAACGATCTTGAGTCTTCCAATGCAAACCATCGTGAAAATTAAACTTCCTGAACATTTATATTTTGAACACAACATATGTAAAAGCCACAATATCCACCATCACAACACACTGTGGATATTTAAAGAAAGTTATTCTATTCATGTTCTCCCTCAGAAGAAAAAGCAAAAGCATCCGTTTCACGAGTCTATTGTGTCGACAGGTAATCCTAGGACACTGTAAAGACATATCATCCACCTCCATTCCAGTGCCTTAATACCCACATATTGCCTTTGATGAAAACGCGTTGATAAGCGAAAACAAATTATTTGTCCTGAGATATCTTTTACAACTGAACTGATCAGAGCTCTCATATTAAAGTAGTCGGTAGATAATGCATCCCTTAGTCCTTTCCTATTAGTGACTCGGATGCAAACTTCTGATCTGCAGTTATATCAGAAGGTGATTATCTCTTTACGTAGTAAGAAAACGTGGTGAGCAAAGCCCACTCTTCTTCAGAAGAGAAAAAGATGGCGCTAAATGATTTAAACTGCACTGCAAAGATGAGGGCATACTGGTCCGAACCGGTGGCATTACAGTGACAAAAAGAGGACTTCTAAACCAAAGCCAAGAAGACCCATGGTCTTCTGAAGCTAGATAGCTGACATCGTCTATTGGGTTCTTATTTTAGCTGGCTTCAATACTTGTATCGTACTGAGTAAATATATAGTCAGATAGAAGGATCGCAGAATGCTTAGTATGTCTCATGCATGAAACAGTAAAGCTCTTTATCCTGACGCAACATGGCAAGTTGAGAAACGAAAATGCAAGGGAAGAAATCCGAAAGTCCGCCACACTTAATCCGCTGGTTCAATTGTTAAATCTACTGTGGTTGCTTAAAATGTTACTTCTTTATGAATATTTCACATATAAACTTTTGTACTTTTTTCAAATTTATGGTAAATCAAAGAGACTCCGTGATAGAATATAATCAATAATTACCATAAATTCTTGGAATATGTAAAATATCACACAAATAGTTTCGATGTTTTATTTAAAGAATGGACTATTAACTGTACTTTGCAAAACTGCATAGTTCCTTTTTTTTACTTGTTCATTTAGTGATTTGTCCAGGCGTCGTTTTGAATCAGAAAAAGTAAAATGCCATATCTTTTATAAAATAACATAAAGGTCAATTTTTTGTGTAGTAAAATTTGCCCCCTCCTTCAAACGGTGTGTAAAGAGATAAAATTTAATACCTCGCGTTTCTTTTTTTTTTAATTCTCTGAAATAATAGATAAGTTTTAAATGAAATTGTTTTTAAAGTTTTGCCCAAATTTATAAAATAATGCATTTCTGTTCAAATATTCAACAACAAAATATTCTTCGATAATACATTGAGCAAATTGGTATTTTTAAGCAAGAGCTCTGAACTTCTTAACCCCTTAAGTGCTGTGGGCATGTAGACACGTCCAGCTCTGCTAGCGTGTTTAGTGCTCCGGACTGTATACTCGTTCTTCCAAAGGACGAGTGTTGCTCTCTTTAAAACTAGTTGCACGGCTTTGGAATACAATAAAATGAGGTTGACAGTACTTCTAAAGAATTCACTTGCTTAGAATAATAGGTGGGGAAGGGATTTGAAAGGGTGAATGATAGGAAAGAGAAATTCATAAGTTTCAATACTGTTAACGTCTTTGAAGAAAAGTGCGATATGAAAATATGTTGTTTGTGCATGGAAAAGTATTCGCCCAGATTCTCGCTATCGATGCACTGAATGTGATGCTGGTTTATGGGTTCAATCATCTTCAGGATATATCACACAACAGATAAGTTTTATAATTTTTTAATTATATTTTAACTCTTGCCATTAATTATTTTTATTTCATTTTTTTATCCTCATCTTTTCTCCCCCATCCCTTTTTTTAAAGTGAGTGCAAACAATTTTTAGGTTGAAAAACATGCCTTCCCCCCCAATTAACCACGTAATAACGCACGCCATCAGGAAAAATGGTGACACTGGGGGGGATTTCGTAGCTTTTCCACTGCAGTTGAGGGGTTAATGCATGAAATGAACAGGCCAAATGATATTCGCATAATTTATACCCCTCTACTACCTCCGTTTCTGACATTATGTTACTCATCAGTCAAATTCGTTCTTTTTAGTTCACACAATTCCATTAGTTACGTGCTTTGCTTACAAATACATATTTCGCATTTACAAAAATTCTACAAACACTCCATTCATCCAGACAGAGGTACAATAATCAAAGAAATTTTTGCAAACAAAACAGATTGTTATTAATTAGCGTGTGTTACGTCAGGATAAGTAGCCAGAAATCCAGCAAGCTACTAATTGTTATCCTGCCGTAATCCATATCCTTTGGTTCACTTAATATGATAAATTAGAAAACCTTTACCTCTCTCATTCCAATTAAACATGATAAATTGGCTCCCAAACCATCTTCTTGGGTAAGTAGAAAAATTCGAGTTTCATCTGCGCCCTAGGAATATTTATACGTGGAATGCCGGGGCAAAAATATCTTGGGTAAATGGTTTTTGGCGAATCACCATTTGTCATGTTGTCCAACAGGTGTATAGGGCGTCTAGTTTACCGGCTTCCTTTCTGATTAGTTTTGCTAAGGTTTAATGCTGCTGTAAGGGATGTTATACCTGATTTTGTTTCTCTGGAAAATAGTACTCAGTAAAGAGTGATTCATTGGAAATTAGGCTGCGTATAGTATGTGGCTCCTGATAATTTAGAGAAGGGTTTTCCTCCTAAACAATGCATGAAAGCGCTGAACATTAATTTCCCCTTTAATGCTTTCGTTGGTTTCATTATTATAAAGGGTATATGCTACTGAAGCAATTTAAAATAAAAACACGGGAAATAAATTATTTTTAATAGTTTACTACTATTTCTGTTTTTGTAGTTTGTAAGATGAATCGATACATGTGTTCTTGTATACTTTACCATTGGCTTTTCTAAAAATGAGGCTTTTCGAAGCGAGGGTACTTGGTATAATTGTATAATTTTATAAATAAAACAAGTAATATAAAAAAAGTCAATTCCTACTTTGAATGGATGAATAGAAAGTATTTTATTAACGATTGAACATTTAAACAATATATATATATAGAGAGAGAGAGAGAGAACTATACTAGTAGGAATTGATAAAAGAGCATGACTTGTCTGCGTTGTTGTAACAATGCACAATCGGTTTGGCTAGTTTGGCTGAAAAAACAGTTTTCGACGCTAACTTTTGTCACTGTCTTAACAGTTACATTGTTACAACAATGGAGAAGAATCTAAGTTGGTGTCAAAAACAGGTAATTAATTTAAATAATTAAATTTAATTAATGAATTAACACTTGGAAAATCTATATTAACATCAAGTGTCATCAAGTACAAGTTTAAAAAAAAAATTATTTGAACTTGATTGGATGAACAGAAAGTATTTTATCAACAATTTAAATTTTGAACAAGATATATATATATATATATATATGTATATGTAGGAAGAGAGTAATCTAATAGTAGGAATTAAAAAAGTCTACCTTATTTCATTAACAGTAAACTTCCCGATGACAGGATTGTTTGGTCTATGAAAGGCTTGTTGTTTGTTTAATTTTTATGCAAAACTATTTTTGAATTTCTAAGCAGTTCGACAAGAAAATTAGTGGCAAATAATAAAATTCAAAATCCTCACATTGGCATGATGTAGAAATTAGGGGAGAGGCAGGTGATGTTCCCATCGCTTAACGAGATTCAAAATTACGAAGTCCGTCACGAAAAGCCAATGTTGCTCGTGTTGCTCTGCAGTGCGTTGTCAATAAACAATCAAATAAATAGCTTAGTATCCCGTTGTACTAAATATGGTTTACAGATAAAAGTAAGGAAATTTTTTTCATGTATCCAAAATAAACGTGGAATGCATTTTATAACAGAAAAAAGTTTTAATTTCTGTAAAAATTTGTGAAATTGTAATTCGTACATGAGTCTTATAACATATGGCTTATTTAAAATTTCAAAATGCTTCGTGTATATAAGTAACTTCTCTGCTAACATTTAAAAGAAAGTTTATTTATCAAAGCAGTATAAGAGAAAAAAAAATGAGAAATTTATTTTGTATTAGGAAAAATTGAGATGATGTCAGATTAAAGTGAGTAGAACATAGTTTCTTAAACTGCGGGGCGTGCCCACCTTGGGGGGGCATGATAACCCTACGAGGGAGGCGTGAGTATATAGAAAAATCATAAAGAAAAGATTATTTAAGAAAAATTATTAGTTTACTGAAATGAAGCAAAACAAAATGCATTCTGAAATAATAAATAATAAAATGCACATTTACACTAATACAATAGCTTAAATTTATCAGCATTGCACAATATATTTGATAATAAATTTATCAATAGTACACGAAGAACACGTTTAATAATTAATATTGACTCCCATGGGGTTGTCATATACAAAAATTATATTCAAAATTTAATATTTATCTTGGTAGTTTGTACGGTTTATAATTAAGTTGTGTAGTAGCTTTCGCCTCAAATTACATTATTTTTGTATTCAATATAATGTTATTGTATGGGGGGAGGCGATGAAAACTATGATAGAAAATTGGGTCGCAAATACTGAAAGTTTGAGAAGCACTGGAGTAGAATGATAAAATGAGTTGCACTCTATCAGAAAGTCAGGGTGTTATAATAATGTTGGAACAAATTGTATGAGAACAAATTCTGAATTCTATTTTTTAACATTATGCGAAAAAATAGTTTTAAAACTAATTATACATTTTTTTTTGAAATTGATAATTTTTTTTTGTTTCTAACCATCCATCACACACATTTCAAACAACTTTATTTTGCTTCATAGATTACTTTTCTTTCAGCCAACCATATAAACAAATTTTATTGATCTGCAAGTATTTGATGTTTGCGTAACGTCTAATTTAGAATATGATATCGTTCTATAATGCAGTCGAAAGGAGAGAATAGTATTGTAAATTACCTTAATTTTTCAAGGGTACTAAACATCAAGCAACAATGTAGTTATGAGGATTTAACTTGAAAAATTAAAGCATATCTGAGTATTTAAGACTACGAAGTTTCATGAAATGTTCAGCTTAAAGTATTTTATCTGAACTTTTTTCGTATTAAACTGTTAAGTTGCTTTGTTTGACACAAAGTAAAATTTATATCTGTCTTGGGTTTTTTTCTTATGTCTAAAATCTATGGAAATATTTAAGTAAATAAAACGAAGTAAATTTATTTTTATTTCATCGTGTTCGAATGTTCTCTTTTTTTTCCTTTAAAATTTTTAAAAAGTATTATGTATAATACCAGTAATCAAATTTCCTGTAACATCTCAATGAAGAAGTTAAAGCTGTAATGTAAACATAATGTACGTGTTATTATTTTACAATTTTTAATTACATTTTCTTAATAAAATGTAGTGGTTCTTCAGATAGTAAGAAATTCTTTCAAAAATTAATTTACTTCTATCGTAATTTTCAATTCTATCATTTCAGTTTATCGTTGTTTTTACAATATTAAACAAATTAATCGATATATTTTGGGGACATAGCAATCATAATAAACGCAAATATGACTCTTTTTTTTCCATTTTTTTTTCAATTTTACATTTATTTTCTATAAATTTATATTGATTACAAAACTGACTTTGAATTTATTTGTGGTAAAAGTTTGAGTACTTTTAATAGTTACAATAAAATCTATCTGAATTATTCATCAGTATCATTTTAAAACCTTTGCATTCCAAACATAATTTATTTACTATTCTCAACAACAACAACACAAATTCAGGAATCTAAGTCAAGAAATACACCAATCGATAAATATGGAAGCAATCGCAAAGTAGACGAGATTATTGGAGAATTAATAATAAATCGGATCACTTACACTTAGAACGTCCAGGCACACACACAAAACACCTTCTTATATTTGAAGATAATTTCTAAAGTAATCTAACCCAAATTGACCAAATCCAATTCAGCTACTAATTGACCAAATTGTCAATCTTAATATTAATCAAATAATCTACAAAGTGCTCTCGTCTAGATTTACTTCATCTTACGTTAATCTTCATGCTATCCTTAAGCTTCTAAACTCTCTCTCTTTCCTACTCAAACCCGAAAGCTAAAACTTAAATGTATGACATAATCTACATCCGGGGTGGGCATTCCGTTAATCGCGATCTACCGGTAGACCGCCAAGACATTTTGGGACCACCTGAAAATTTTATCAGATAGTAATTATACATACGGAAAATTCAAGATTGGTAGAGTACGCAGACTATAGCTCCTACTGACTATAACAACAAAAACTAAATTTATATAAAAATGTTTATTTTTTGTAATGCATTTTGAATTATTTCATAATAAATGTATCATTTGATATTATATTTGGGGCTATTATTATTAAGTTTGTATCTTGCGTTTTGCTTTAAACGTGGTTTTAAATATGTTGTGTTTTTTTTAGTTCTGTAGGTAAGTACATATTCTGTACTTATTATTAAGTTATAAGAATAACCTCTTTTCCTTACCTCACCACAGCTACGACATTGTGCAGTGGCGTACACAAGAATTTTTAAAGATAATGGGGTCGAGGTTTGAAGGTCTACCATTCCTGTATCATACCCGAATACGCAGCCAAACATTTTTTTATTTTGTCGATTATCGGAAACAAAAAACAGCAAAAAATAAATTACTGAATAAATGATTAACATTAATAAATAAAACAAAATTACTAAAATCAAATACTTAATTACATTTTACATACAATATACATGAGACTATAATGAATCGGAAAAAATGAAGGGTTATGAGGGAGGGTCCGGACCCGTGGGCCCCTCACCCGGTTTTGTGTGCGCCACAGACTCTAGGTGGACCGCAACTCCTTGAAAAAATTAGAAGTAGCCCGCACCCTGGAAAAGTCTGCCCAACCCTGATTTACATAGGAGGAAGTTTACAATTAAATAATATTTAAAGAAAGTTATTCTCCAAGAGGATTGTTAGGATAGGCCCGATATAACTAATAATTTTTAATTCGAAAGTTTTTTTTTGTATGACTTTTATAAAATGAGCTTATTATTCTGAGTTTCAACAACAGCTATATAATACCTATTCTCTAAATATTTACCATTAATGGTGCACAAAGGTAATTAAATGTTAGTAATTTAGTAAATGACCCGCATATTGATTATTTAATTTAATCACTAAATAATTGGAAAAAAATATTTGCATACAACAGTTTATTTCTATATCTGAACACTGATCTTAACGGAGGATCTTTCTAGTTAGCATATTATATTGCAGCATCTGCAATTTATTTCCTTCGTTCCATCTAACTGTTCCCGATCGCAGAATACCCTTCATTGAACATGTTCTCGTTCCATATAATGTCTCGGAACATTTTTAGGGAGTCACTACATCCAAGCTCCATACAGAAACACATCCTCACATAATCTTATTTTCTTTTCGCGACAGCTGTGAGTAAAGGCCTTTTACCATTAACCCGAACAAACGCAAGATTTCCCTTTTCTCCTTTTAGTTTTTTTTCCTTGCATAGCTTCTCTATTTTTTCCCTTTTTAGTTGTTTTCCCAGCAATATTTCTTCCCCCTAAGCACTCTTCGCACCAACTACGCATGACAATGATACGCATGCGGCTGTGATCACTCCCTTGTGTATCATTCACTGCCAAAGAACCATTTTTCCCACACCTAAACACTGCCGGAGCAGCACTGCGGGTTGGGTTGGCGTTTTGTGCGGCATAATGTCTCCCCTACCGGCATCAATTATGCACACAGTAGCTCAACAGTTTAATTAGTTTTTTTTTTGTTTTGCGTGCACACCATCACATAAATGCATCCGTGTGGTGTCGCCACCGTCATATCGTAATTACTCGCATCCGTGAAACTTATCTGATATCATTTATCTTAGGTAAAGCAGGTAGAAGCTTAAATAATTTCCTAATAAGTTAATCATATTTTAACAAATATGGGAGTTATCAAAACCTCTGCATGTGATATTCTGCTAAATACTACAATCCGGTGGTAGTGAGCATGCTTAAAATAGAAGCTCCCTTTAAACACAACTTAGATTACATAATTAACTTATATATTTTTAAAATTTTATTATTGTGAATATATTTGTAATAAAAAGTTAATCTATATATTTAAAAATGGATGTTTGTATATATTACATCGCTTCACTCCAACACCGTCGAACCGATCACTATGAAAATTAGCAGACACATGTATTTTTTTGTGGAGAAGGTTCTTGTGTTATCCTCTTTGTTGTAGCTCCCCACCAGGTGGCGCTACAGCAAAGCAACTTCTGCACCGTTCAATCAATCGCCAATTTGTAAACATAGTCGCCAAAATGATGCTAACTTGGATCTATTGCCAACATTTCACTACGTTTCCATTGAATAGCTAGTACAATATAAGGAACGGCGTTGCTTGCGAACATGGTAATTTTAACATAAAATAAATACAGCAGAAAGTAATATTAACGCATTACACATCCAAATAAAAATTATTTACACTATTTTAAGCATTCATTACACAAAGTTTATAACAATGTGTTACTTTTGCTGAGCAGAAATTAGCTTATGAAGGTGTTTTCAAAAATCGACCCAAAAGAGAGCTACGGGTGTACTGGGAAGAGTTTACAAATAAAAAAAAATCTTTTTATAAGCTTTTAGGCCTTCAGACTTAAAATTTAACAAATGTGGGTTTTTTTGTTCAGATGAGATATGCAAAAAGCTTTTTATTTGTTTAATTTGCAATTCACGTAAAATTAACTCATTAAAAATTTCTTTATCCTTCAATCTGTATTATTTAATTTTTCAGATCACCCTTGCGAAGAACGGGTATACCAGCATAGTATGAAGTACAATTAAAGATTAATTTGTTTGGCGTGTGTTTAGGTCACACGAGGGAAAAGTCTTTATTTTTACTAACTAAATTCTGATAATTCATAAAATTAATAAAATTTGTTTTTAAGAAATCTTTATATGAATTAAAATTGCAAAAAATAAGATTTTTTTAGCTCGAATTAATTTTTGTAGAGTAGGTTTTTCCAAGAATGTGTTTATAATTGAATAACCTATAATAATCTATTCAACTATGTACTGATGTGTAACCATTATATTCAGAAAAAGTTACATAACTATCAAAAGCTCACTTTTTCTTTTTTCATCGAAACTTGATGTAATATATTCCAAAAGCCATTAAAAAGGAAAATATAATTCTATCAAAAATCATCTAGTTATTGTGAAAATAATTATTTTTCTTCTTTTCTTAAGAAAATAAATCTATCTAAGGAAAGTAAATAGAGGAAATATTTTTATTTAATAATCTTATCATTAGGATTTATTACAAGATTATGATTATAGCGATATATAAAACGATACCTCTGGTTAACAAACTACTGATATAGTACAAAAATCATATATCGTATATATCCATGCAATTTTAAAAATTCTAATTTTAATATTTAACTTTTAATGTAAATAATTTGAAATGTTTTCTAGGAAATACGAATAGATTTAGAGTTCCAGAAACTTGTCTTATAAACGTGTAGTATGGAATAATTTTTATGCTTTCGAAGCATATGTTTATATATATATATATATATATAGTCATAAAGAGGCAAAACTTCAGAAACAAAACAATGAAAAAAAACCCAGACATGTCTGGGAAAAGTATAGCATTTGAACTTTATACCACTTCTGTCTGTAAAAACTAATGCCACTCAAGAAAAACTTCTGACTTTCTAAAACAAACGGCATCTAACAAGGAAAGATTCCTTTCTTTATGAAATTCTCAATCAGATACAGAATTTGCATCACAAATGAATTTTACGCAGTAACAAAGGCATGGAGAAGTAGGTAAAATATAAAATAAAAATATTAATATCCTAGATTTTTATTTCAAAATAGCTACAATGTGCACGAAAGGCAAGAGAAAAAATATAGAACTGCTTATTAACACTGGAATAATTTATGCATGTGTAATCTAATACAATGAGCAGTGAAAGGTTGAAGTCACGTAATTTGTCATAAGTGATGCATACCATCGTTCAACAATCAGTTAAGGTCTATAAAGTCCATTAATTTATTATTTTACTTCCCATATATGTATATATGAAAGGCAGTTATCATCGTGGATACTATTTGATTGGATCTACATCATAAATTTTGGTTTAAACGTGATCAATCATGGCAAGCCTCAAATTGCCACAACGCATTCGTGAAATCTTCGGTAATTAATTTTTAAAAATAACTAAAAATAACCATAGTTAAGGTAATTAATCGAGAACTTCAAGATTATTAAGCCGTAAAGATTATTATCTGTGTCTTAAATAGTTAAAGAATGTATGCGATCTTTTACGCAAACTATCTTTCAGTTCCGTCCTTAAGCAGATTTATTTATGAGTTAAGAACTATTCACTCTGATAGTTTATTTGCAATATTTTTAATTGGTATTGGAGTTGAAAGCTAAAAATAACATTTTTTCATTGAATTCGATTAGTGCTTTAGTTTAACTACCTCTAAAGGTATGTTATATGTTTTAATGTCCTTTATAAGGGGTAAGATCTTCTCTCAGTCTCACCTAGAGCTGTGGGAGGAAGGGAAGGGTGACTTGCCATATCACTTTTCAAACTATTTATTGAACACATAAATTACCAACACAATTCTAATAATTCAAACCAGAAGAGATGTCCCCAATCTAAGCAATATGAGAGTAAATAACGAGATGCGCGAATTTTGAGAAGACTTTAAATATATATATCACCCTCTTATATATATACAACATATATATCAGGATCAAATATGCTGCCCTAAATATCTGAGCTATAATTTAACTGTATGATCAATCGTCACTTTAATTCTTTCAACTATCTAATCTCTGAAACGAGCTATAAAATAAATAATACCTGATCGATAGCAATCTATTCTTCTCCTCACACATTCTCTATCTTTCAATATCTCTAGCTTGAAAACCTAGATTATATATATCCGACCTAATCTGAATAATCATGTTTGCTTCTTCAGAGGGTTGGTTGCGAGTAAACTGGAATTGATAGACCAGAGATTTCCCAATTTTCTTATGTTAAAGAAAGGACGTGGATAGATCCGTCAGACATTTTCTTTTTTCGAACATTCTTAAAAAGAAATATATATTTTTATGTATTAATATATTCTATTATTTTATGTTAAATAATACACTCTATAATTTACTACCCATAATTCGAATAGTCATTTTAAAGGAAGTCGTGTATATAAATAAGAAAGTTATTACTTTGTAATTATAATTTTAAGTCGTAGTGTAAATAATGTGGAGATATCACATAAATTTGCGTTGATAACAGCATTTACGTTGATCTCTTTATGAAGCTTCACAGTGCGATATTAAAAAATAGTTGATCATTCGAATACACCTAACCAATTCCAATTAGAACATCGATCTCACCTCTTGACGCAAAGAAAAGGAAAATACAACTTAAATTTTAACTTTCAAGTGTCTTCATGCCTTTTAAAAATATTTCCACAATTTTTAATTAATTTTTCTTCATCATTGCAGCCGTACTTCTTGCATAAACTCGTGGCATCCAGTTTCAGAACCTAACTACCAATCCATCGGCGAGAAGCTCTTAAAGCACTGCAGTCCACTTTTCTTGACCTGTTGCAGCATATGCAGTCATATGTTCCTTATCTAACAGAACCATTATTGGGCGATTTGTTTCCCGCTGCTTAAACTCTCTAAAGGACTTTTGACCACTGAAATGTGTGGGTTCCCTTAAGGATGACACATTTTCTTAATCTCTTAAATGCCGATTAAAAATAGCGCGATTCGATCTATAATGTCACCGTTTCTTCAAATAAGCGTGCCTATGCGGTGGAGAAAGAAAAGGAAAAAAAAAATTAATAAGCAAATCTTTCTCTGAAATAAGTAAATCCTTCACAAACGAGAAATATATATGTCTTGGTTATTTTATTGCATTCCAAATCCTTCGGAATAATTTTACTAAAAGCAGCGCGAAGAAAAAATTCGTACTTCGGAAAGACGTATATATACGTCCAGGACTGATAACACACTGGATAAGTGACATTTATATATATACTCTAGGGGCACTTAAGGGATTAAAAATATAATTTATTATGACTTTATATTCTAATTCGACCCTTTCTATAAAGAGTAAGGCAATTTTAATATTAATTTAACTATTTAGATTATTAATTTCCTACTTTTCATTCATATATACAAGTATATATAGCATATTCTCATCAATACTATGCATCTTTAAATGGGCAATCTAATTTTTACACCTTGTGGTACGATGATTCCTATATTAACTTTTAAACTCTATATTACAGCAATCATCCTCACCAACTTGCTTCTTCACTTGACTTATAATTCCAACCCTCTCCGACATATAAAGAATGGTTCCTTTACAAAAAGAGTTTTATAATTATATAACGTTAGCAAAGGTATTTCTCCTAGATGATTAGTCAGAATCGCGATTAGAGTCAGTTACAACTTGTCCACCTTTATGAATGACCATGCAGTACCGACATTTCTATTTGAAATAATGTCGGGCTATTCATACGTGCACAGCAGAATGACGTAAAGTCATCTTCTGGGACGATTCACCATTTTGTTTTAGGTGCTACGCGTGAATCTGGCGTTAACAGTGCATCATGTCCAATCCGACCATATTGTGAAACTTCACATCATTTTTCTATACGGCATCACAGTTTTGGGTCACCATTGCTTTCGAATGTTGGTCACTGCTGCTCCGAATTGGTGACATGATATCGACTCAACTATACGAGGATGCAGCGCTGCATGTGGTATCATTACCTTCACTTCAGGGCGCATTAAATGCCATTTGTCAGCAGGATAACATGAACTGACATAACCCAAATGACACCAACCAACAATCTTTCCATTGTGGCCAGGTGCGTCCCTAACCAGAAGTATTTCACAATATGCAACCTTTTGGTTCCATCTGGGACATGATTGATTGCCATTTGTATAATCTACCACTACAAATCTTAGGGGATGAATTGTTGCTATATTGAGAGCGAATGGTGGCCCTTGCTTCATGCCATAATTTGAATATTGATTGACATTTCCACGACATGTTGCTGTTTGTATCGTAGCTCGCGATAGTATTAATGCTTAGTGATCTGGGAGTTATTTGAAACATAGCTTGACATTATACAGATTACTATATAAACTTAATGCAATGCTATTTTAAACTGTTTTCGAACAAAGTTAAAAGTTATTTTAGAAATTTTCTGCGCATTATAAAGCAAATTTAATGGAGCAAGTTAAATTACTTCCCACACACATATATTATAAACTTACGCTATACAACGTGAACTGCTGTAGCAAGTATTAAAATCTTTTCTGCAGAGTTAGGATTTGAAATTACGCCCTTACGAGATATATTTTACCTTGAAATAAGCCGATTCCCCTAAATATCACAGCGAACTGAAATTAAAATATCAGATTTCTAAGACCTGTCTTAAAACGTCTTCGAGTCTGTGCTAAATTAGATTATCTGTGCTAATATTTCAAGTTGTTTGGCAAATCGTTAAGCACAATGAGCCGGAAAATCTGCATGCATAAATGTGTAAACACAATTAGATGTTTGGTATTCAAACAGTCTATAAATTTAAGTCAACACGCTGCCTAACTATATTTGGTTAAAGATACATGCACTGTGAAATCCATGTATATGCTTAAGAATTTAATTTAAGAATTAAAATTCAAGATAAAAATTAGCGTTATATATATATATATATAAAAGATGTGTCTTAGCGTAAAAAAACTAGGCAAATCATATGGTACATCAGTTATTAATGATTTATGTTCTGTGTTCATATTTTTTTGTTATTTGTAACGAATTTCGCAATTTTTAGAAATTGCTTAAAGCGTATTGTTAATTAAAAATATACTTTTTTATGTATTGTTTTTAGAAAAAGCTCCCTGATAATGGTAATGAAAACTGTAAATTAACTGTTAAACTGAAAAAACTATACACGCGCATATATATCCATTGCACATTAAACACGACATACTTATGAATGGAAAATTTAGCATTGTTTATATTCCACGCGGATCTTAGTTTATCTTATTTCCTCTAACTTAAAGAAATGCATCCTATTCACAGCTTTTAATTTTGGTATTTTTTTGCTTATGTTTGGTTTTGCTATTACGAGTAATAAGAAAGTCACAAAGCTAAATTGAAAGATTCATTTTCACATAAATAATTTGCTTCATGTAAATATATAATGAGCATAAATGCGCATATTATATTTTAATTACTAGTTAGCACAATTAACGAGTAATAAAATACAAATAACTTGGGTTAATAAATGTAACTCTTCTATGGTACTTATATATTAATGATAAATTCAAACCTCGACATTAAAATTACAACACCGGAAAAGAAAGCAATAAGCAAAACATTATTTTACGTATACGGAATGGTAGGAAGAAAACAATTAAATTTATAGTCTATTAAGGATCCGAAATTTATGCATACAGCTTCTGTCATTGGAAACTACTTCACCAGGTAAAACATTGACTGAAACTTCGTGTGGACCATGCGGCTCCAAATATATGCCATTGTTACCGTGTAGTGGCAACCCAAACTCAAAAACTCTGAGGAGCGTATTGATGAGGACAAAAATCGAGTACCTTCCATTTCTTATGTGAACCAGGACACAACGGAAAATATGCAGCCTAAAATTATCTTGTTGAAAGATGACGTATTCGAAACCTCGAAGAGTTACAGAGCACATAGTTACCAGTCTAGAGATTTAAGAAATTAATACTGGCTTGTCAAATAGCAGAACAACACTATAACAAGAGGTTTCCCTATCGTGCACCCCTTAACTACCCATTCCATGGTAATAGTAATTGGTGGTCTTTGACGACACGGGCTCTGACTAGGACGCCACATGCGATCTCTTAGGTGCTGACAGATATGATTGAATTCATCATGATTCTGGT
Organism: Trichonephila clavata; assembly: GCA_019973975.1. Taxonomy (NCBI): domain Eukaryota; kingdom Metazoa; phylum Arthropoda; class Arachnida; order Araneae; family Nephilidae; genus Trichonephila; species Trichonephila clavata. The sequence continues at coordinate 21,596 of BMAO01037465.1, read as the reverse complement.
TGGTAAAACGGGATAAGTCTCGGGATAAACGGGGAACTCAAAGAAATGGCACTCATTTTTCTAGCTTTGACACCGTAGGACTGTACAAGGTGTGAAATAAAAAACGAAACTAAGTGTATAGATTAAAAAATAGTGAAGATGCCAACAACTGTTTTGGTGATGTCCTTCTACGCACCTCCTTTATCCATATGACCAGTTTCACATGAATCGATCGCATCACTTGAGAGTACTGTGTCATTGACTGAACATGTGCAACTGCATTCTGTAGGGAAAATGTCGTATCAGCATGAAGTTTCTTGAGAAACTTAAGAAATCAGCCTCGAAAACATTTCAAATATAAACCTAGCCTTATGGAAATGAAACGTTGCATCGTGCACATTTGTTTGATGACATAAGTGGTTTTCAGGGGGAAGGGACAGTGTGGAAGATGATAAACCTGCTGGGCTTTGAAGGTCAGTGATCACAGAATAAAGCAATGTTAAAACTCGTGATATGACTGGGTTTCCACTCACATATCAGAGTTCAGTTCGTTAATCAACACTACTACATTGATGTACTAAAAAGACTTCCTGAAAAAGTTACAAAAAAAATTCCAGAATTGTGGGGAGTGATAGATGGCTGTTGCACTATGACAAGGACCCGCTCAAATGGCCCTATTCATCAAGCAGTTTCTGACCAGCAAAAATATTATTGTGATGAAGCATCCTCATTATTCACCTGATTTTGCCCCATGTGACTTTTTTTTATTTCCTCCAGTTAAATGTTGCTTAAAGGGAATTAATTCCTTTTACTTCAGTGGAAGAAGTTCAGGCAAAATCGGAGAATCTCCAGAAGAGCCTTCCAAAAACCTCGTTCCAAAACTGTTACCATTTAATGGCAGCACGAAATGCAGAAGTGTGTTAATGCCTAAGGGAACTATTGTGAAAGTGATACTGACACGGATAATTGATTCTATAAGTAAAATGTTTTATTACACCAGTCTCGCTTTATTTTGTGTCATACTTCGTTCGCTGCAATATTGGTTGAAGTGCTGAATATTTGTACTGCTCCAAACGTCGTCGTACATTCAATGCGAATAATTGTCCAGCATTTAACAAGACGACTTCCTGATTAAAGGTACTTGACGTGGCTGTCCAGTCCTTCTATATAAACATCACTTCATGCCTATCTCTTGGGCGTTAGTGACGGGAGGCCATTAAAATCCTGTATGGCACTATCTGTGTGACCCTCTTGAACTCATCAATTCCATATTTGCAGGACAGTCGTTGGATTTCAATGAATTTGAGTAGCTAAATCTTTGAACAATAAGCAGAGCCCTTGAGATACTGCCGCGATCAAAATGTGACACGTTCTGGTAGCCATTTCTCTTTCTTATACTTTTGGTATAGCATGATCTTCTCACAAACAACGAACTTTCAAATGATTTTTTCTGTATGAGAAAATCCGCGTTATAACTTTTGTTGTATACAGAGTTTGAGATATTCGGAGGGCCGATACACACATCGAAACCCTTTGGGTGGGCTTGATTCTCCCGAGTAAGTAACAGTTTGAGATACTGTTTTTCCTTCCGGTTTCGTTGAATTGCCCTTAAACTATATTTATTTAATTACAAAGCATCATATTCCTTTCGTACGAATACGACCTTTGTATCATCCCTCCCCCTTAAGAGCATGGTAATTTTCATGGCTTGCAGCATGAATATTAGATAATAAAAGTAATATTGTACACATAATGTCATGAAAAAGTTCCAGATAAAATATTTAAATAAATTTAATTTCCTTTTCTCCAATAATTTATGAATATTTATTAGAAATGGAGGAAAATGTTATTTTGTTTCAATTAGCATATGTTAAATATAGTAAGTGCGGAATAAATCATTTATTCATATTTTAGTTTGATAATTTCGTTTAGCTATATTATATTGCATTTATTTACCATAATAACTTAAATTTTTACAAGTAATATCAGTAATGAATAATTAAAAAAGAAAACTGAAACTAAATTATTTAAAAATAATTATTTATTTAACTAAGCTAAACATTTATAATAACATTGTACTTCTTTGTTTATTAGTAAGGTTGCCAAAAAGAAAACTTTCATAACCACATACCAACTTAAAAATCACATATTTTAAACTTTCGCATTTAAATTCATTATACATTCCACAAAATTACGTATATGGAATTGCAAACCTGCATTAAAAATGAAATAATTACTGCATATTCTTCGGTTAGTTATTTTGAAATTGCTTTCCCATAAGTATATGGATTAGAAATTTAGAAGATACGAAATTTTTCAAACATTTAACAAAATTTCAACAATTATTCCATCAAAAAACACACATTATCTGTTTGAAGACGAAACGAACTGAAATTCACAAACTGCATGCTCAAAAAGAAAGCTGTAATTATCTATCCCGCAGTGATAGATGGTTTCTCTCATTAATTATACATGTACTCTTAAAACAGTTTAATATTCAACACACACGTAAATTCAAAATGGTTTTCCTTTTCGTATTTTTTGGGGAAAAAAGGGACCAAGTATCTTAATCAAATTTACAGAGGAAATAGCTTTTAGAGAAAATTAAATCCTTAAATTTTCTCTATATTACTCCTGTAAAAATATTTATTCCTTGTTTCGGTATTAAAACTGGTCGGATTTCTCTTCGTAGGGAAATTGTAATTAGTTAGAAGCATTTCTTTCTTTCGCTTATTTTTGAAAAGCTCTGTTTTAGACTCTCCGTCTAAGAAGTGAATTAATTGCTACGGAGGATGTTGCTACGCAACGAGATTTCAACAGGGAAATAGCTTCGGATAATTTAGGGGTTGCCATTTTTATGATAGAGAACTGAAACTTAATTTTAATAACAAAGTTTCTACCATCATGCAGGTTCATTTCTTAAGTGATATAAAATTTTTAAATTCTGTGGGATGTCAAGCATCTAAATTTGTTAAATCTGCAGGTAAGAGCATTAGAAAAGGCTCAATGACTTTCTGTTTTATTAAGTTGGATACTTATGAAAGTTTTGATTATTATATTTAACAGTGTATTTGTTTAGCGTCCCAAAATATTAAATGGTGTGGCTCTGGTTATTTATCATGCAGTGATAAAAGCTTTATTTTTGTATAAGACTAATGTTGATTGATATTTATTTAATTACGTTTCTACAATTAGATTTAAAAAGAGTTCGAAGTGAGTTAGGGTTATAGTAATGTTCTACTATAAATCAACAGGAATATTGGCAACGAGCCTCATAATTTTGGACCTCGATCAAGTGAAGATGACGACATTTGAGCTGACATACTTCTTTAAACTATCACACCACAGAAACAAAATAAAATTTTAATATTTCGTTATATATGCATATTCAATTACAATGTTTTAACAATTTTTCGTATATTTTAGCATTTTTAAACCAAAATCTGTAAAGTGCAATAAACACTTATATTTCCTTAAATATTGGTGATTTTTAAATAAATCGTAATATAAGAGTTTTTAATTATTCATAAAACTATAAGATGTAGATTAGTTTTATGTTAATTAATAAATACGCGACATGACTATTTCAGCTTGCAGTTATCAAAATAAATTTTTTAAAAAATAGACAATTTATCGTGTGAAAAAATATTCCTATTTTTCTAATTGGAAATTATAACTCGGGTGTAACTCAAACCAAACAATATAGAAGGAATGTTTTTTTCACAAAAAATATTTTAAAATTAATTTTTTAGTTTATTTTTACTTGTATATTGATTTCAAATAGTATAATTCATAATATCTCTAAATCATGATTATTACCTCGGCAAATTTTTCTACGTACTAATTATTTTTTTAGCCATTATTTTTTTCCATTGATTTACTGGAACTATCAAATGACATTGTGCATGAATTCTTTTGTGTACATATATGAAATAACTTCTGGACTTGGCTTAAGACATCCTGTTAAGACTTGCGGTCATTGAGGGGATAGGGTCTACGTATTTTTAAAATTCACTTTTATTTTAGACAAACATAAAATGACTCCACGAAGCAAATCAAGACAAGTACATATAGACAAATATACGCGAACATGCAGGCATTTCACCAAAGCATGCTTTGTTTGTTCCCGAGAAATCAGTTATTTATATTTTGTGTCAACTGGAAGATGTTAAAATCATATAAATTCCGATGAAGCTTTTCTGATTGGTCTAAGTATGTGGGTGAAACGATTACGTCATCCTGTTTGAAAAACGCAAATGTTTCAGTTTTTTCGGAGAGGTAACATTTTGGTTATTTCCCGTTAGGTATCGCGAAGTCTTAAAGGGCTACGGCGTAATAACTCTACGAGGGGGGCGCAATCATATTAAAAAGTCGAAATAAAAGATTTAAATAATTAATTAGTTTACGGAAAGTAAACAAACAAAATACATTTTTACATGATAAAAAATAAAATACAATTTTACATTGATGTAATACATTTATAAATGTATCAGTATTACACATTGTATTTTATGATTAACTTAACAATACTAAGTTAAGAACAAATTTAATAATTATTATGTATAAAATTATATACAAATATAAATAATTATACAAAATAAATATACAAAATTATAAATAATTATATACAAAAATTAAAACTTATCTTGATAATATGTACGATTTATAATTAATCCGATTACATGTTAAGTGATTCGGTCCTTTCCGTTTTCTACGTATGTGCTGTTTTATATGTATTGGGGGGGGGAGAGAAAAAGAATAAATAAAAAAAATTTCTGTAATAAGTAAATCCTTCGCAAACACAGACAAGTTCATTATATTGTATTCCAAAACCTTCGGACTAATTTTATGGAAAGCAGTCGCAGAGTATTCGTACTTTGCGACTTTCGTACTTTAGAAATATGTATATATACGTAAGGGACATTTAACTCTTTGTCTGAGTGAGACGTTTATATACGCTGGTGGCACTTAAAAATTTAAAGCCGTATTTTAGCTTTCGAGTTAAATCATATTAATGTAGAATTCAACAGATTTTAATTGTATAGAGGGTGATTACGATTGAATATTGAGTCGTAAATATTGAAAGTTTGAAAAGCACTGCTGTTATGAATTAAAGTTCCTCGAGAGAAAATGTAAGTGAATTATTTTATATAAAAATTAAAGGGTGTTTTCAAACGGATATTTTATTCAAAAAGTGAACCATTATGGCTTCCACGCGTTGCAGGAAAAAATATTACTCTGCGAAGAAGATAGGTATAATATTTTAAAGAAACCGAAACGAAATCACATAAAATCTACAAGGAATTTATATGGGGTTATTTATAAATCTAATTAACTCTGCAAAAATTCAAATTTTATAATAAAATTTTTAAGTAATGAAATTTTTTGGTTTTTCGTTTTGGTTAATTAACTACAAGTGTATGTATTTGTTTACTATTTTAAAAACTGTATTCGCTTAATACCTATGGTATAGAAAAGTGACGCAGTAACTACTATTTTTTGTTGTTATAATAATAACAGAATTAGGTAGTATATTTCGATCTCGAAGAAAAGATGATTTATTACAGGCTCATCATTGACTACTGAACAATCCCTCTAGATGGAGGATTAAGTGTAACGAAGACCGGTATCATTAATATCTGCTTATTTTATCATCAGTTCATTATAAACACAAGATTATTCATTTTCCTTTGACATGCCCTATGTATAAATAAAATGTATTCATTTTTCTATTTAAAATTCTTCTCCCTTTAACTACAGCATATTTTAATAATTATGTTTTCAAAGTTATTTTGTGCAAGTTTTCTTCTTTATTTTTGCCAAATAGCTAAATAGTTTTAATATATGTCGCAAATAAACAACAAAAGACGGAGAAAATAATATTGTTTTGACAAGTTAAACTATATTGCATGGCTAACGTAGTCAAAAACTTTAAAAATAAAGATGCATCGATAATTCTACGTTAAAGGAAATTTTTACGAATATGCACATTTTCCAAGTGAGCATTTAGAGTCAATCACTACATTTTTATGTTACCTAGCCGTTGCATTTATACTCATTATGCGTATAATTTAATCAAAAATAAAAAGTTGATATAGCTTTTTTTAAGGAAAAATTAAACAATTTGCTTTAGATTTGTTTACTTTCTTAAGACAGCAAACTTCTTATATCTCTAAAAGTGTATAAAACAGCTACATATATATAATATGAGGGTTGATTCAGGGACATCCTAAGACATTTTGAGGCCTTGGGCCTAGAGAAATCTTAGGATTTTGTGAAGCCTAGGAGTAAGGTTTCGTAGGGATTTGTAGGATTAGGGCTTCAATACAAAAGTATTAAGGAACATAACTGAAATATTTAAAAATAGGCAGTACATAGCCCTCATTATCAAATACTCGTACAAATGGTAATTCGAAATAAGTAAATGCGCAAGACTCATAATCTCACAAACTTAAGCACAAAACAGAAATAAAGTGCATTTGTCATTTTACTATCTTAAGGTACTTGGGGTAACTAAGTTCCTCAAGCGGCCACATTTGTTCCAAAATAAGGCTACATCCCCCCCCCTTGAACGTCTTAGTGTTTTTGATTGATGTGTCGTATGTTTCATTATGGTTTGTAAATGGAAATTAACAGACTATAGAAAAAGAAATGGATCATCTGCAATCTCTATGGGGTGAAGTTGAAACTTAGGAAGAAGAAATGGATCAAGCAAGGGAAAGGGACCTGATGAAATAATGGATATTAATCATGATAGCTAAAGTAAGCTTGAGAAAAGTGAAGAACATGAAACATCTGAGTTGAAAGGAAGATTTTTCAGATGCTACCTAAGGGGCTACATCGAAAAGAGATATGAATCCAAAGGTGTACCATAAGACACAGTCAAGAAAAAGTTCAGCATGTTATTTGTCGATCACCTAAGGACAGTAAAACTACAATAACTTAAACAAAATATGACAGTTTAATCTACAGAATAGCATACATGTAATGTTAGCAAAAAGTATCTGTTGGTTATTTCCTTTATTAAAGTCGAACATATTTGAAACATTTTAGTTCGGGTTGATCGGAATTGTTTTCTTTATATTACCAAAGAAAAATTTAAACGTTCTTTAAAGTACAGAAGTATACTTTCTCCTAATTTAATTATTATTAGCCTTTACGATTTTGATCACGTAAAATCACGTAAATGATCGTGGGGTGACTGAGTCACTCCGCACGATTTCGAACGTTAATGTTCAGTGCGTGACCGCTCCTGGGTTAACTTAACAAGACATAAAATTGTATTATTCTTAACAAAAACCACCTCATATCATAGAACATCAGTCTTTATTTGTAAGCAATTAAATAGTTTGTAAAACTAATATTGGGCTCTTATTTTTAACGTGCAAGTATAAAAATGGCAAGTAAATATATAACGTTGAGTACAATTACCAGAAGTTTCAATCAAGTACGAAACGATGCCGGGAAAATTTCACGAATTCACCCTTAACCCTGTACGAATCGATTAAGTGCGATAATGAAATTATAACGTGAGAAGGAAACATAATTCTTACTGAGAGTAAAATATAATTAAATAAAGTTCGTAATTAAATAGAAATGACGAGGGTTTGCAGAACGTAAGCGGAGTAAAAGTCAACGAAACAAAGAGCATTTTCTGCCTGAAAACATTTCTTCTAATAATAATAAGACGTAATGTAATGATCTAGCATAGAATTTTGTTTGAAAGGAAACTTACAGGTATATTTATTCAAGAAAAATGAAATAATTCTTTATTTCTTTAATATGCCTCTTAAAAGGCATGTCTTATTCTTTTTACCAACCCTTAATAACATTTAGAAAAAAAAGTCTTTTTCCCTATATTTAGAAAAATACTTCTTAGGAAACTCTCTGCTTTGTGAAATAAAATTTTGAACTTTATAATATTCTCGCGTATCACTGGGGAATTATGATTATAAAGTGTTTTTATTTTTTTCACAAAGAAAGAATCAACAAGCTGAAATTTTGGTTCGGAGAAAATATATGCTGTGAGACGCAAACTTTCAACAATATAACATTAACATGAAAAATTCCTTAGGTTCTAAAATTTTATATCAGTTATTTTCATAATTATGCACATTAACTGATCATTTGATTGCTTTAATTGAAAAAAGCAATACCAAGATAGTGTGTGATAAGCTTTATAAAATTCCACTTTTTTAAATACCCGTATATATATTCGTCGAACCATTTAATGCAAAATCTGATTCTTATTTTTTTTAAAAATTAATTTACACCTTGTATAAAAGATTATTCAGATCATATTGTAAAAAAACACAGGGCCTATCAGCAATGGGCCTTGTAATATAGAGAATTAGTCAAGAGACGAGGACGAGAGATGCCTGAACTTTCACCTTCTCCCCAAAGCCTTACATTACACCAAAGAAAGGGCTTCACTCTTGACAGATTTAAGGTGCATCAGACCCTCTATAAGGCAAGTCTTCAGTGGCATTAGGATTCGAACTCGTAACATGTCGGCCGCGGTTATAGAGGTCGTAGCGGTTACGATCACGAACTCGTGGCCATCTTAACCCTTTGGAGACGGCTACCTTGACTAAAAATTACTTACACCGGTTGGGACTCTTCCCACTTCCTTGTCAATGATTCACACCATTATATATTCTTGGACAATAACAAATAATAATGTGCTTTTCTTTGCTGAGTGGTAAGGATGGATCAGGAAGCAAGCAAGAAAAAGAAAAGCTTTATGTTTCATCTTCTGTAAACACAAGTGTCCAATGAAGAGACCGTCGCCAAAAAGATCTTGTGTACCTGAACATGCGATATTTATATTCACTCACTCACTCACGCAATGAAGAGACTTGTGTTTATAAATTTTGGTAGATTTCATGTTGAGAAAACAGTTAAGAGCGAGTTAACTATTTAATTAATTTGTGAATCAAAACTGTACTTTGAGGGATTATTATTTTCGGCTGAAGTATTGACTATCCATCCTGTAAAGATTAAAAAAATATTTGATGAGTGAATTTTTTTTAAAATCATTCCGCCTCTTAACGCAATTTTTAAGAAAAAGGAATTTTTTTCGTAAGCAGAAACAATCCTTTCGAGGGGAAAATATTTTGTAAACATTGTTTATTTCAAAGTTGGCAAACATAAAAAACAACCCAAGAAAGATATCGTTCTTTTAAAAGAATTTAAAAATGAGTAATGTGTAAATATGTTTAAGATTTATTTCTCTTTTAAAGTCAAAGTTATAATAAATACCTTTCTTTGATATGCAGGCACAATGTCTCCAATGTTTTGCTCCGAAGATTATCAAAACAAGATAATACTATTATGATGGTAAGCAAACATCGTAAATAAAATAAGCAACGATTTCAAATAAAACGTAACGCATTTTTAGAGATTAATTATATTATGCTTCAAGTTGTGTTTTTCCATTTTTATTGCATTTATTCAAAGCTACTTGTTTGATATTTATCCAACTGACATGTTTTATCATTTAAAAACATTGCACAGAGAAAAAAATTTCCTTTATTTTGCTTCTATTATGAACTTTCAACAAAACAGTATTATTGCATTATTCATACATATTTAAAAAATGTTATTGATTGTAATAAAATATTTTGATATTTCGGCATTGAATCATACATGATAATTTAATTGTGTACAACATTTGTTTTTATTTAGAAAATTTCTAATAGTTTTGTTACAAATACAATCGGAAGAATATTTTTTTCTCTTTATTTATTTTGATATTTTGTTTTAAATTTTATAAAATATTAACTCTGTTCCTTTATAAAATATGTATAGTCTACGTATGGTGCTATACACACATTTTAATAAATGTTGGCTAATTTAATATCTTCTAAATTTAATATGCTATAGTATGTATTATCATTTCCAAAATTGTTAAATAATTATTTGAAATTTTAAGAAATAGATATGCAATATATTCGTAACTGAATTTAATTCATCAGAACTTTTTCAAATAGTTGTCTTTTAAAAGGATACATGGGAACTCCAATTTCGTGAACTGTTGGACAAGTTGATTTTGAATTATTTTTATTCTTTTTTAAATACGCAATTTATATATTACTACTCTTATTTACCTGGAAGCGTTATTTATCTAAATTCATTCATAGGGAGAAAAATTTGAATCTATTACACTTGCCTAATCAAACATCGCTACATTGAAAGACAGAAAAATCATTTTTTAGAAAAATGCAATTTATTCCATTTCAAGATTAGCTAGCAAGACTCCTTTCAACTTAAAATACTTCGTAAAATCATGTAGAATATAAAATGAGTACTAGTTCTAAACCCATTATATATCAATAAACAGATTACATACCTAAAGAAAAATTATTCGATATTTCGTAGATAAAATTATAATCGGAGTACAATGAACCAGATTTTGGCAGATCTAGTGAATTAAATACATATTCAAAGCCTGAAAGGTAATAACTGAAGAACGACAAAACTAAGTAGTTATAAACTAACTAAAATTATAATGTAAACTATTTTCCTATTAAACTGACAAAAATTTAATCGGCCGTCGCTAATGATGATATTTTTATGTCAAGTAACTATCATAAAACGTTCGTGGGCCTTGGGAAGATTACTTCCCATCTACATGATCTTACAAAATACACCTGTGAGAAGCACAAAACTCATAATATATTGGTCTTGCTATTATGACGATGGGAGGACTAATTCCCACTGTTGTAAATTAAATATTAAATGAATAGTTCATGTATGATATGATGTTGCTTGACATCTTTTTGTAAGGAGAAGTTGGAGAGTGGACGAAAAAATATATAAAAATAGGGAAGAAACAAAAGTGTGGTGTTGGTATCTATATAAGACAATAACAGCCCTCGCACTCTGTGATATCATTTTGGCCCAGTGGTAAGTTACATGATTACGGGAAAAAGTTTCAAGATCGAATCTCCTTCTTTGGTAACCTTGGCGCTGAACAAAGATAACCACAGCATTCGTTCAGCTATTGTGGCGTTATCTACCCTCTGGAAAACAACCAAGCCCTCAGGCAAGTATGACGCCAACCAACAAGCCATCAGACCCAAATGAGTAACCAACAAGCTAACAAAACCAAATGGCACAACCAATAAACTGTCAAAACCAAATAACGTAACATCAACAACTCACACACTCGCCAAAGCAACGGTATCATTCAATCACCTACCGACTGACTCATAAGGGAGTGTGTGGTGGTGGTATCTGTATAAGCCGGTAACAGCAACCAGACTGTGTGATCATTTTGGTCCAGAGGTAAGTTACATGCTTACGGAATTAAAAGTACCCAGATTGATAATCCTTTTAAAGTAATATATGATCGTTGACCTATGTTTCGTACATTATGGGGGAAAAAACTCGCAGACATTCATAGATCCCAATTATGGAGTTTTAATACTATTAATTATTATTTAAAAAAAAGGATTTCGATACTGATTTTGAATAATTTATTTTCCTTTTTGCTTCTTTTAGAATAAATATTCCATTCAGAACGCTCTAAACATGATTTAAATCATGGATTTAAATAACGGAAAACGTCAAAAAACAGTTTTGTCTAGACATTTTCTCCAAAGATTATCAGATTCGTATTTAAGCAGAACCCCTTACTAAAACATTAGAAAACGACCTAAAAATTCTCGACTTTTTCATCGAGATATTCGGTAAATATATATTCATGAAAGAAAATCATGACCGCCCACAGCTTTTAAATATTTCAATACTTAACTTTTCTACTTTTCATTGTTAATTAAAATAATTTTTAATTTAAATACGGTTACTTGTGAATATTTTAAGCGCTAAGATTATTTGATATTTAGCCCTCTTCCAGTGTATAAGCGTAGTTTGAAATGTTCTCTTTCGGGTTTCATATTTTTTTTATTTATCTTTACCTTTTTTTGGACAATTGTTTTTCAGATTTTTTTAAAATGCTTAGTGTTATTCCTATAAATTTGAAGATGAAATTAGGGTTAGTTTCACTGAGGCAATTTTAAGAAATTATGTTTATCTTTTACCTCGATTATAGGTCCTCTTTCATATTTAAAAGTAAATTAACGAATTACATATTTTCAGAATTTAAAAATTTTTATACTGGTATAAAGAATTAAATTTTCTGTTAAGTCGTGTTTTGTAGAGCATAAATTTTAATACTGTGTTCTCAATGAATTTCTAAATTGCTTTAATATTCTAAATATCGGTGCATGTGCTATGTACCATTATCAGGAAACATTTTTGAAAACGAAAAAAACAACTTCTTGAACTACGTCCATTATATGTAACGAGTTTTATGAACTAGATAACGTTATTAATAGATGTATGTTGAACAACTAGTAAGAATAAAGATATCAAATTTTAATCAATAGGCTTCACAAGATTGCTTAAATATTCATTTCTCGAGTCAATTCTCTCAATAATGACCAATTATAAAAATTATCTTGATCATACACGTAAGTTATTTATATACTTTTTATCGATTCTTATTTAAAATTTCTGATCATTAAAAGCATTTTAAGAAACACTTATTGTGAAAGTATTGTAAGCAAATATTTTATAAGCCACTTAGAAAATAACTAGTCAGGGATTTTAGTGTGGGAGTTGATTTTAAGGATTTATTGAGGTAATAAAAATTGTAACAGACAATGCATATTCAGAATACACTGTCAATGATTCATTTTAAAAATATAAAAATCAAATTCTAACGAGATGAAACCAGACTGTAATTGGAAACAATGTAACATAAACAATAAGAGTACCTATATAAAATTGATTAAATTTTTTTTTATCGAACGTAATACGTAAAACTATAGGGATCGCATATATATGTATATATAGCAATATTTTAGAACTCTTTCTAAGTAAGAGAAATTCTAAATTGCTATTTCAATTTTTCCTCAAATGAAAAAGAATTTCGTTTCCTGTTTCTCCGCTTTTTGAATCTTTCAGACAATGAGTTTGATTTAATAAGAGAACAAACTTTCATTACTTGAATTAAAGTGTATAATTATGAAAATTTTCGTGGCTTTTAGAATTTTTATAGTCTTGAAATAAGCATTCATATCAGTTTTTTTTAATTTACTCATATATATATATATATTGAGCAGAATATCATATCGTAATTGCAAAAATCAAAAGTACTTTAGAAATAAATTTTTAATTCTTTAAATTCAAAATATTCCGTATTGTTATTTTAAGCAATGATCATATTCTATTTTATATATTCTAAGCACTGGTTTCATTTCTGAATAAATACAATTGCTTATGTGTATATAATATGATTATTTTCCTAAAGAATAGATACCCGCAAGATAATGCTGTATTTTTCTATCATTGGATAAAATTTCTGTACTTCTAAAAATGCACATGTCAAACAATGTAAACACCTAGTAGGATTTTCAAATGCCAAACAATATTTTAGATAATAATGGGAATTATACGATACAATTAATTTATTCGCCTAAGAGAGTGATTTTGTAGACTCACACAAACATAAAAAATTTATTTATAATTGTGAATTTTAAAAAAACTAAATAATATGAAAGGAATTTTTACTTGCATGTTAAGCAATAATTAAACATTAAAATATGAATCTTATCTTTAGAGTGATTATCAAGCTGTAAAGGGGAAACTTTAATTTCAATTTACAAGAAAAATATTTAATTGCTAATTGCCTGAATTTATTACAAATGAATTTATATGGTACTTTTTAAACACTTTTTTTGGTTATTAACTGAAAAGTATGGAAATTATACGAAACAATTAATTTGTTCGCCTAAGAGAGTGATTTTGTAGACTCACACAGACATAAAAAATGTATTTATATAAATGTGAATTTAAAAAAAATTAAATAATATGAAAGGAATTTTTACTTGCATGTTAAGTAATAATTAAACATTAAAATATGAATCTTATCTTTAGAGTGATAATCAAGCAGTAAGGGGGAAAATTAATTTCAATTTACAAGAAAAATATTTAATTGCTGATTGCTTGAATTTATTACAATTGAATTTATATAGTACTTTTTAATCAAACTTTTTTTTCTTAACTGAAAAGTATTCCATCTTGGTTAAATAAAAACGAGTGATTGAACTCCAAAAATATTTTCTAATATAATTCTTTTAAGATTTAATACTTTTTTTAGCAGTTAACATTGTATAATCATATTTCCTAACGTCATAAAAGTTATCTTTTTTGAAATTAAACATTTAACAACAAACAGTTATTATCATGTGAATTACTTTATAATAAAATCATTATAAAAACTTTTCCAAAATTTGTATTTACTTCAAAGGGGAAAAAATTATATAGATTGCAAAAGGAGATATCAGAGAAAGATTTCAAAATAATAATTAAATAATAACTTTGATTTAAAATTATTTACTGAATATAAGATTAATTAGCTTATAAACTAAAAAAAGATATTTCAAAATTTTTTTAAAAAAATTTTCATTAAATAAAAATAGACATTTTAAAGCAAAATGACAATTGAAATCAATTACAATAGAAAATCAAATTATAAGACAGAAGAATGCCTTTTTATAAAATGAATTTATATGTAAATAAATTGCTGAGATTTATTTGATTGAACTTTTTTTTTTGCCCGGAGGTTTGTAATTAGCTAAATTAGAATCAGTTCACACAAAATAATCTTAAGAGAAATGTGCTACACTTAGTCCATTGTGTGTAATACTTTTTTTTTTAATAAAATAAGTAAAATATTTATAGTGCCTGTCTAAATTTGGGAAGTAATTAACAAACGATATCGACTCATAATAAAAAAATAGCATAATTTATATCTAAAATTCATAATTACAATTTTCAACACTTAAACAAGATAAATCTAGTGAAACGCCAACCATATTAAGCTAACTAATTTATAGTATTTTTCTTCGTAAAAAAAGTTGCGTCACATATCTTTACACTAACACTCCCACAGAAACACGGGATAACACATACGTAATAGTTTTATAAAATATATTTTTTGATATGTATTCCTCCTCTGAAATATTATATAAAATATGAATAAACGACAGAGACAAGAAGTCGTTCTCGAAAAGGCGATTTATATGAAATATCTGGAGCGGAGAAATTTTTATTAGTTATAATAAAAGCTTCGAAATAACTATAAATTTCCCAAAGACCATTTATTTGCAGGAAATATTGCTTTTTCAGCTATGCATTCGAAATGGTGCCAGTTTTTTTGGAGAACGTTTAGGACGGGATTCTTCATTTTAACCCATAATTTCAATCGTCTTGAAGAGATATTTTGCCTAAACTTACAGAACATGAACTCAAATCAAACTATAGAAACAATTTTTCAAACCCCTCTCCCCCCCATTTAATGTATGCTTTGATATCACCAGCATATAGATGGTGTCAAATTTTACTGTATTACTCATTTATATTAAAAGCAGTTTATTATTTTTTTTTTATAAAATATGTTTAATATTTCATTTTTCACACTGAAACGTCAAATGAAATTTTTTTGGCACTTTAAAGTGAGAAATTGTTTATTTTCAGAAAATTTCTAAATTTAAAGAAAATATTTCAAAGACATAGATGTTTTTCGAATTAGGTTTACTAGCAATCGAATGAATTGTGTTTTTTCTTTAAAAATTTGTAGTTTTCTGTTTTTGACACAAAAAAATAAGAAGAATTTGAATTTAATCCCATAAATGGTTTGCCCATACACCGTATGGGCACTGTTATTTTCTTTATTTATTTGATTTATGCTTATTTTCAAAATTCTCATGGTGTAATATTTGGTGCTAGCATTTAAAAAGGTGATGCCGTTTGTCGAAAGTACTTTTCGAACACATTTTTTTCTGTTGTGAAGGTGCGAATTAGTATGGTGTTCTGTTATAAACAATAAGAAAATGTGCCTTTTTTGAAGCATTTTATGTAATAAGTTGACCGCTTAAGACACAGGTATTCAACCTTTTTTTACCACCGAGCTGCATACATATGGCACATATTTCATGCGGGACACAGCATAAGGATTAATGAATTGATCAAAATATTAAAACTCATTTTGGGCTTTTAATACTATATTAATCTATCAAACGCACTTTCAAATTTTTCTTCGTTTTTATGCATTTTTTACTGAGTTTCAGGTAGTTTCG
The DNA here is from genome assembly GCA_019973975.1 of Trichonephila clavata. Taxonomy (NCBI): domain Eukaryota; kingdom Metazoa; phylum Arthropoda; class Arachnida; order Araneae; family Nephilidae; genus Trichonephila; species Trichonephila clavata. The sequence continues at coordinate 5,469 of BMAO01037465.1, read as the reverse complement.
CTTCTATGACTATACAAACAAAACCTATAAACAAAACTACCAAGCCATTTGATAATTTAATTGTTTTCTTTTGACAAAGCCTCTCTTATTTTTATGTCAAACATTAATTTATCAAATGCAAAATGGCAGAAAAAAGGAGTTTTGACTGAAATCAGTATTATTTATTAATAATTAAAAATCAGTTTCACCCATAAAATGGTTTCTTATCCAGTCCATTCCCTATTACACTGTTATTTGTTATTACTAACCGTTACAGTTTCAAATAGAATAAAAAATCTTGCAATTCGCACCCTTACGACATCAACAAAACTGGTCGATTTGATTGCTTGATTGTGAGGATTTCCTGCTAAATTTTTAATACATTGTTCTTAAATAACTGAATTTTTTAGGGCAATGTGTCATGAGTGGGCCACTAAAAAAACCCGGAGGGCGACATGCGGACCGCAGGTTGAGTATCGCTGGCTCAGAGGGGCTTAAAAATCTCTGGATATTACCATCAGAGAAATAAACTGAAATATTTCTTAGAATTTTTGAGCTAACTTTTAATTCGTACGTGCACTGAGGTGCAAAATATTTGAAGATACCTCCTGATGTCGATTAGGCAGTCTTTTCCCAGGTGAAGAGAGGAAATTTGATGTGACTTAGATTCAATAAGTTAGCGAAAGCCCCCTGCTATAACTTGCAATTCAGGTATTTTATCCGTATAGTCATTCCAAGTTACCACGATAGCCGAGTGTCATGAATTCGTGATAATTATTATATCTGTTATTTTATGAGATCGAGTTTTGTTGGCACTGGAGATCCACCATGTAGTGGAGCTGATGTACATTAAACAGATTGAAACTTCAAGTCCTCACTTTGATGTACTTTGCAAGTTTGGAGAATGGGTAGTCACAGCTCAAATGCTTCCTTTGTAACTGTATTATCGCAACTGTATTGGCAACATTATTTGAAACAAATCACATGGTTGCCAATTCAGCACGTAAGACACATGTAAAATTGGGATTGCCAACTTGGCGTGTTATCTTGGACGTTGGCATTGTTGCGATAGTACCAAAATTCATAAAATTCATTATGAATAGAGGTCATATAGCATCGAAATGTGAAATGAATAAATAATCAATCAATCATGGTTAGGTAAGTTTTACTTAAAAACTGAATGTCACATTCAAAAAAGATCCCAACAAAATTGGCAAGATAACTATTGTATAATCGAACAGTGTTATTTTTCGTCGGTTGTATAATAGTATAGCTTGATTATATACAAAATATTATTAAATAGAAACTCGTACTGTTAGATGTTCAAAGAAGTCCCTTGATTACCAAAATAATTAATGTATTGAATACCATAACTTTCTATAGTACAATATTGAATAGTGTTATTAATTTACTTGATCTTAGAATCATCAGGTTTGGCAAGGCCAGATTGCTCGAAAATATCAGTTGATTTCCAGTTTACAGAATCTCCAAATTGGACTATATAACATGATTGTCAGGTTGCTGTATAACGCTATTTGATTGCCCAATTGTTCGATAATGACTGTAGTTCACCAAACTAGAGTGTTACCAAATTAAACTTTATCTTGTGATTACCAAATTACTGTATATTGCATTTTATTGAAAAAACGTTGAATGACGTCTTTTTATTATTAGACGAATAATGTGTATCTGTAGTTTATCACATCTTAGAATTTTTACATTTAATATCATTCTTCGACTGCCAGATTTAATGCTCTTAAATTACTGTCATTTAATTTAAGAACATAGAAATTCCCATATTGAATGGTACAACTTGATTTTCCGGTTATTATGTAATTTCATATGATAATCAAATAGTCGGATAGTGACTACTTTTCTAAAAATGAGCTGGCCCCAGAAATTTATAAAATAACTATTGATGCAAATAGATGTTTTTATGCCTTAAAGGCCTATTTAAAATCCAGTTTTCTCAAATTAAGAACTAAATTGCTTCTTTACAAACGTCTTATAAGATCTGTCCTGACTTATGCATCAGAGACTTGGCCATTGATTTTACGTGATGAGGAAGCTTTGGGAATTTTCGATAGAAAGATCTTGAGCTGAATTCTTGGTGGGATCCAAGCGAATGGATCATGGAGAAGACCTAACTTAGAACTCTACAAACTTTACAAACAACCTGATATTGTAAAATTTGTCAAATTACAGACTTAAATGGGCTGGCCATCTGGCTAGAATGAATATCATTGCTGCAAGAAAATCTTTCTGGCAAAGCCCATGGGAAATGCCCGGAGTTATCCACTGTTAAGATGGATTGACTGTGTCAAAAAATACCTAAATTGTTTTAAGGTCAAAAACTGGAAAACATTTGCTAAAAGTAGAGATGCATGGTGAAACCTTATGGAGAAGGCCAGGCCCCACCCAGGACTGTAAAGCCATTGAAGAAGAAGACTAATTTTCTAATAGAATTGCCTCAATGAAAATTAATGTGAATTTTCAAATTATTGGATGATGTCATTTTGTTGTCCGATTACTGACTGTTCTGATTGTAATTCTTTGTAAGAATTTTATACTCTCAGTGAACACGGTACCCGAGTGGTCATGAGTTCTTGACTGACGTTGTCAAGTCACATTGAAGCCCAGGGCCACAGAAGACCCAATAGTAATGGTCACGCACACATGGTCAGCGTATCGCGTGCTCAAGTCCCGGCATCACTGAAGACCTGCCATCCCGAGAGGGCTGATGCACGCTAAATCTGTCGAGCTCAAAATCCTCTCGTTAGCGTCTTGTGGTAGTTTGGAGATGCGAGGGCTAGCTTAGGTGCCATCGTCACTTAGTCGTGGTTCTCAATTACGAGGACGTCGCCATTATCTCTCTTGTTGTTTCATAGTTTGGCGTAATTAAAATCAAAACAGCAATAATATTCTTCATCTGCATTTAAAATTCAAAAACCCTCGAAATAAATATTAATTAAATGAGATTTGTTTCGAAATCATTCCTATCGAATGACTGAAAATCTGCAAAATAAGTATTAATTAGAACTGTCACGATTCGTGTTTTAATCTAGGACTTAAAACGTTTCCTTTTAGTAATTCTCCTCATTCGAAAAGATTTTAATGTCAAATTAATATCAAACGTCATAGCTAGTGATAGTGAAATATGAAATAAATAAATGTTCATAATGTTAGAAAATATTTAAATCAATAAAATACACTTTTCATTTTTATACGTCAAAAATGTAAAATCTTATAGGGCTATTCAGGGTCAAAGGTCGAAAACACAAATAGTTATTCGAAAAATGGAGACACTTTTTTCGATTAAAAAGTGCTGCATTAAAACCTTCTGACAGATTCTTGTCATGTTAATTAGAAATAAAGTCGAACAATGTTCTGCTCATAATTGTAAGCAAAAGTTTAAGACTATTTTGATTCATACACGTGGTAATCTAAAAATATATGAAGAAATAAACGTTTAATTACGATTTGGTACTGTTTGTTGTTTTAGAGAAACCTTGTTTGAATATAAGTAATGAAACCGCATGGAAATTTGAAAATTGCGTGAGGTAATATTGTGCCAAACAGAAGTAAAGATAATAAAATGTTGAATGTTTATTTTGTGTTTAAAATGACTCTTTCGACAAGCTTAAAATACTTTGACTCTATTTATATTCATTAGGTTGAAAAATTAATGTACGTTTTGTAATATTTAGGACAAGTATAAGATTGGGAAAAATAAGCTTGAAAATGCACTTCCATAATTTTTGACGTAGTGCTGTTACGCAACGATAGATATCGGTGTTGATTACTTTTGAAAGTTTTAATTATAAAATTAGCAATTGTATTTTTTGCTATGCAGTTCCTTTTCGGAATAAGAAAAACGCAGATTTTAAAATGTGTAATTGTTTATATATATAATGTGTAGTTTTCCTGGCGAGTGGTAGTAATGTGGCGAGTGAATTATCTTCCGTACTATTTTAATTCACGATTATGTTATTTGTCTTTGAGCAGTTGAATGGAAGAGTCATCATTTGGTATTTGGGTACTCCACTTTATTTGGCGATTATACACTCATATATATAAAAAGTTACCGGACAACACTTAGCGTTTCGACATCTCAGAAAGCAGGAAGAGACAAACACGGGCTACGAAGACAAATAGACAAAGAGAAAAGGGACAAAAAACTCTCATAGAAAAATACAAGGCGGTGATCCTCACGTGATTTTTCCAATAGAACCGCTCAGAAAAAACTACCATTTGATTCTTTCTGGCGCAATCTTATCTTAAAAAGTTATAAGCTGTTAATTCTTTAAGTTGATTAGAATTAAATCTCAGTTATGTGGATAAACCAGTTAAATAATAACACGTGGGTCCTAAGAAATGTAGCCGCAATAATTAAAAAGTTATTAAAAAGGATATTAAAGGGAATTATATATACACTCATGGACAAAAAAATTAGCGCACTAAGAAATAATTGCGGGATCGTAACGAAACTTGGCATGAAGGTACATGTCGAAGAAATATGCAAATGGTTAAAAATGCAGCGTGATTGCACATTACGTATAGCCGATAGGGGGCGTTTCACGTCGTTCTCCGGGAGTATAAAACAGGTAACCAAAGTTTGCTTGAGTGTGCTGAATCGTTACAAATGAAGGGTTGAAGTAGACATGCCATTACGCCGTTTTCGAAGACAATATGAGCAGATGTCACAGTTTGATAGAGGAAGAATAATCGCATATTCGAAGCTGGGTGGTCAGCTAGGAGAGTAGTTCGTCAATTAGAGCGCTCTGATTGTATTGTGGGGAGGTGTTGGACAAGTGGATCCGAGAGATGTCATTTACACGAAGATCAGGCTCAGGATGCCCTCGACAGACCAGTCATCGAAAAGACCGCCACATCATAAGAAATACAGGCGTACAGCCAACTGCTTCATCGGCCACCATCCAGCCAGACAGAACCTTCACTAGGGTCCCTGTGGCTTCTCAAACCATACGAAGGCGCCTAAGTGAAGGACATTCGGGATCAGGTGCCCGTTACATGTGCCGCCATTGACGCCCACCCACCGTCGCCTCCGTTTGGGGTGGTGCCGCGCAGGAGGGAACTGAACTGGAGCGGAACTGAACTGGAGCCAGGTCGTCTTTAGCGACGAATCCAGATTCATTCTCAGTAGTGATGACAATCGTGTTCGTGTGTGGAGACCCCGTGGTGAACGCCTCAATCCTGCATTTGCTTTACAGAGACACACCGCTCTCACAGCTGGTGTGATTGTATGGGGTGTCATTGCCTACTATACACGGTCACACCTATATTGATCCGTGGCACCATGACGGCCTAGCAGTATGTCCATGACATCCTGCAGCCACATGTGTTGCCACTCCTGCAACGGCTCCTAGGAGCCATTTTTCAACAATACAATGCTCGGATTCACACGGCAAGGGTGTCACAAGACTATCTCCGCACTGTTATTACCCTTCCTTGGCCTGCACGATCCTCAGA